>OX030952.1:11321818-11921818 GCA_943735915.1 Pherbina coryleti | reverse complement strand
AGTAACTATGTATGTGGTTATGCTCGTAATTCAAGATAAATCCATGTTGTTGACTTTAACGAAGTTGTTACCTGGTAACAAGTGCGTCTAGGGCCCCCCCAGTGTGTAAGGCACATAAATTGAGAAGATAACATTTTGAAGCATTATTGCATCACTTGTGTGTTAGTTGAGTTGTTTAGTCATAAGATACAATGATATATGTGGCAGTTGAGAAAAAATCGCAGTTTAAGTGCGAAAATAAAGAAATCTTAATTTAGCAACAGCGGATACACGCATGACGACTATCAGCGCTGAAACTAGCACAAATTAATTGTGAACTGGGGCAAATCCATTGTGAATGCAGTTGTGAGTGTGGTGAATTGCTTATAGTGATTTGAGCTCACTTTCGAGCAGTGTCGTTAGGCACACTTAAGATCGCAGGAAATTAACAAGATGTCAGGAAATGTAAGTTTAAAGTTCGAGCTCTCTGTGAACACACAGTTGAACTTTAAACGTTTTCAATTTTTTTACATATTTTTTGCTGCAAAAACAATTTAAAATTTTATAGATTTTCTTGATATCTTTGTATCCATAACCACGCAAATTTCAACTGTGACAAGGAATAATACTTAAATGTATTATTTTTCATGTCCTTTTCAACATAGTGGTCTATATATAGCGAACAGATATTAAAAACCATTTTTTTATATTGAAAACCCTACATGCACCCACACAATTAGTAGGAACTTTTTCAAAATAAAAATGTCTGACTAAAGGGATTAGGGAGTTCAATCCCAAACGTTATTCGCAATCCCGGAGTTATATAGATTGAAAATCAAAAAATCAGTCCCGGGACTATTTCGGCATTAAAAAAGGAAAAAAATCTGAAAATTTAAAGAGCGTTTTTAACATTTCAGCAATGTGATATGTGATATGTGAAAGGTGATATAACGATAAAAATCACTCATAAATGTAAAGAACACTATTAAAATAAATTATAAAAAAGAAATAACTATTATTAGAACAAAAAAATTAGACAAAATCATCATCAATCATGGAGTATTCTAATAGATTATCAAATGCCAGCCAAAATAATAATAACTCTAACAACTTAATCTGAATCACCCTGTGGTAATGACAATACACACGTTAAATCTGATAATTCTTTATTGGCTAAAACAAATATTTTTTCGAAAATCTTATTGAAATTCGAATTATAAACTGAAAATAGCGGGTTTTCGGGCTAATGAGAAATTTTAAATAGCTTTTCCAAAATTTCGAACATTTTGAATTTCTTTTTTATTTTATTTCAATTATTATTTAAAATTTGGAATTTGTTTTTTTTAATTATTTTTATTTTTAATGTTTAACTTTTTTTAAAGTTTTACATGCGTCTTCCTTCCGATAAAAAGCAATGTTTTGACTCGGTGGAAAAAAGTCTTAAGTAATCTTATCCTTCAGGAACTCGAGCAATAAATTTTTTAATTCAAGAAGTTTTTTTCGAATGATTGAATTATTTGATGTTACAAGTTCCTGCTTCAGGATTTTCAGGTGGTAGGGAAGGGAAAATAAAAGGATATTTTAATCAATTTGTTTACATATAAGTACAAATTAGCTGAAGTCAATGAGGAAAGCTGTCATTATATATCACTAGAGGTCTATTATATACCTTCAACAAGAAAGATCCACTATTACTCAATAGATTGCGTTGTCACGAAGCTTTTATTACAAGTATCAAATATGATATCCATGCTACCAGGAGGATATGATTACGCAGTTCAGATAGTGAGTGAATAAAATATTCCCTTACAATAAGCTATTTATAAGTGATATTATTATATTACTATATTATTCAATTCCGACCTATAAATTTTACAAGCCACGAGGTCCGTGGTTCGAATCCCAACTTACACAGAAAATGATTTCAACCGGCTCATTCCACCAGTGTTCGCCCAATTAAAAAAAAAAAATCGCAACATGTTCTAGAAAAAAATTGACAAAATTATATGTTGTTTTTGTGTTAAAGTAGGTAACAAAAAACATTTTTTTAATTTTTTATTTTTAACCGTTAACCAGTGGTGGCGCTCGAAAAATTTTTGGCGGGCGCAAAAATCACGATGTAATAGTTTACTATTTCATTTATATCTCCGCTGCTGTAATTGGTATTGACTTAATTTAAAAACTGTTTGACAGATAACAAATTGACGCAACTTCTAATATAAAATTTAAGTTCATAAACTTATTTTTAATAAATAATAAAATTCACCAAACTTATGCTAAAAATTGGTTTTTTTCGATTTTCATCACCCTGTTTCAACAACTTACAGGGATGCCAGACCTAAGATTTTTTTACAGTTTCTTCTTCTATTACCTTTTAACAAGATAAGTTGAAAAAATTAATGAAAATGTGTAAATATTTTTAGTTTTACTGCTTTGAATATATGAGAAATGGCACAACTTCAGGACCCTGTATCGGCAAAAGTGCACATTTTAAAATTCAAAGTTTTTTTTCCATTTTAATTTCATGTATTGACAGCACACTGAAAAAAAATTGGGAGGGTGTTTTGCCTTGTTTTTGAAAAATGATCTTTTGAAAATTATGGCATAACTCAAATAATTGAAAAAAGCAAGATGTTTAGGTGCCTCCCTATCAAATAGTACACAAGCAAAAGTTTTATAAATCAACGTAGATATTGTTGAACTTACATTTAAAATAGTCCTCCAATTTGGAGAGACTGCTTTAATATTTGTTGGACTTATGAAGGTTTAAATTTAAATTGAAGAAAATGTCTTCGATTGTTAACCCCGTATCTCAAAAAATGCACATTTAAAAGTAATGAAAATCAACACAAATATTGTATAGATGTATTGTTGTAAAAATTTTACTAATTTCGAGAGGGTGTTCTAGTTTTTTTTCAGGAAAAATACATTTATATAAACTCTGTTGTAAATGAAATAAAAAATAATTTTCAGAAAACGCATGCTTATAAGTTTTTCCTTAGAAGTTGTTTATATTCGTTTTCCATCATTTTAGTTTATTTTATGATATTCCTTTTTTGCTAGGCCGGCTTAAAATAGATTCTACTTCCCATATATTTGAACCTGATATGAATCTAGTCTGAATTGTTGATGTTCTGACTGGTATAAAGCTATGTTTTTGTCTGGTTTTTGGAACCGTCCATGAACCTTTGTGCTAAATCGTCTTCCGTGTTTCGTATTTCTTCGCCATCGACATAAATAAATGTGATTCCGGGAATATGGGTTATACAAAAATTTAACATTTGCGGGACAGTTTGAATGTCATTATATTGCAAACTTGCTTTAGCGACATGTCTTTTTACTGTACCACCTACTCCATCGCATGGACCCTTTCCATGGGACGTGGCAAAAAAATGCCATTCGGCATCAAGATCAAAATCTTTTTTGTGGTTGCATAAATTACTAAAGTTTTTTCGGTTTTTATACTGCCCTGCAGCTCCATCGGAAAAGTAAACCAATTTTGAAACAGCTGGAAAGCGCTCCTTAATTTTAGTAATAAGTTTCTTTTGAAATGTGTATACAGCTGAAGTATCATGACTAAGACTCTAATAAGATGCAAAAACTTTTGGATTTAATGTTAGTATCTTCCTTGTAGTATACTACGAATGGATGAAGAGTTGCCTGTTTGTTCACCCAGTGATAACTTTGAATTTCATCCTGTATAACGAATGTAAAATTTATTGAAAAGTCGCCCGTTACTATACATTCATTTTATTAATTGTGAAAAAATATGGAAATGCTGATTGTAAGTTCTGTAAAACTGTAAGAACCGTCAATTTGTTATCTGTCAAACAGTTTTTAAATAAAGTCAATACCAATTACAGGAGCGGAGATATAAATGAAACCGTAAACTATTAAATCGTGATTTTTGCGCCCGCCAAAAATTTTTCGAGCGCCACCACTGGTTAACGGTTAAAAATAAAAAATTAAAAAAATGTTTTTTGTTACCTACTTTAACACAAAAACAACAAATAATTTTGTCAATTTTTTTCTAGAACATGTTGCGACTTTTTTTTTTAATTGGGCGAAAACTGGTGGAATAAGCCAACTGATAATAAAATACAATGAAATAAAATTAATAGAATAAAATAAAAAATTATAGAAAAAAAATCAAATAGAATACATATGTACTATTTATGATATTAAATAAAAAATAGTAAAATAATATATTTGATTTAATTACTATTATTTTTATTTCACATATTTTTATATAAAAGACAATTCATTTGATTTTTCTTATTTTAATAGATAATAGACTTGTTATAATATCTCAAAAATCTTTGATTTTATTTTATTTTAATAAACAATAGATTAAAATAAAACAATATAATAAAAAAAAAATAAAGCAAAAAACAAAAAAAAATAAATAAAACAAAAATGTACTAAAATAAAAAAATATTAAAAACAAAAAATAAAACAAAATATAATAAATTAAAATAAAATACAGTCGAAAAAATAAAATATTGAAAAATTGAAACATAGTAAAATAAAAAACAGAAAACAAAATAAAGTAAAATATGATGAAAACAAACAAAAGAAAATTAAAAAAGTAAATTAAATAAAAGAAAAAAGAATAATGAACAATAAAATAAAAAATTAAAAAAACAATACAAAATAAAATAACAAATAAAATAATATAAAAAAAATAGAAAAAAATAATTAAATAAAGTAAAATAAAAAAAAAAAAACAAAATAAAATAGAATACATAAAATAAAATTAAAGAAAATAAAATAAAATAAATCGGTGGGCAAAAAATACCGGGATATTTGAATTTTATTTTTTTGAGGATCCCGATAGGGACAAATGTCAGTCAAGTCTGCCGCATGTCATTAATACTGTGAATATGTGATTGTTTGCAGAGAAGTGAAAGCCGCTTATAGAAAATTCTGTTACATCTAATTCTGGGATCTTCCATTTCATAGGCATTGACCTATTCACGTAGGCTAAGGCATTCAGCCACAGCTACCACGCAACAAACTTACTCTTTGCATCGCTTTTAATTATTCTTAGAAATAAATGTTCGAATAAACAAGTAATGGATACTTTATGGATTTGAAAAACAGAAAATGAAATCCTATACGAGGCCAGAAGCTCAGAAATGGAACTTACCGCTTGTAAATGAAAACAAGTTGTATATGGTTAAAGTAGTTTTTGGTTTGTAAAGAACTAACTGATCACTTGGGTGATCATCATTAAAAATTCTAATCGACTTATTTTAAACAATATAAATTAATAACGTGTCGTTTTTTCGTTACTAAAGTGTGATCTTAGCTTAGAGCAATAATTTTGAAATTATATTCAGCATAATTTTCGACAGAAGTAATTAATGTAACATGTTACGTATTAAAATTCAGCTGAGAAAATGTTCAAGGTCTTTACATAAACGCTGGAATCGATACATAAATTTATAAATTTAATTTAATTCTAGGCTGTCGATAGACAATATCGCTCATTAACGCATGAACAATGCCTTTATATTTGATCACTATCGTGACGATATCGTTAGCTTATGCAGAATACAAAAAAAAAAAAAAAAAAAAAAAAAATATGCAAATTTTGTTTGTTTTCAAAATGCGCGAGAATAACGCATAAAGGTTGCTTTCAGCTTAAAAGGGTGTTAATTGAATTTTCATAGAAACCCAAACCATGCATATTTTAAAGAAAAATTTACATATTGACCAAGATCAAAACTGCTCAAAACACAAAATAAATCAAGCAGAAGAAAACAAAAATAATCGCTGCTCGCCTAAGTAAATATTTTGAGTATAAATTGAATGCATGTTTTTTTTGTAATGAACAGCGTGTATATCTGCTGTGTAAATGGAGGCCCTTGACTTCCGCTACAACAACGGCAACCACACAATATATGCCATATGCAGAGCATATTGCGTAAGCAACGTGAAAATTGATCGCTATCGCTTACCGCGCGCAAACGCAGTGATCGATCGTCTGTATGATCGCGCCATAAAAACGTTGACCTTCCCTAGGTGTTTTTTTTTCTTTTCAAATAATGCTTTAATGACCTGACCTTTAGCTACTTTACTGCAAATATTAACATAAAGTGGCCACATTTTATATCAGTTAAGGAAATAAAAACAATGCAAGGATCATGCAGGATAGCTCATATTGTTTTTTTATTTTTTGTTGCATCCAAGCGCAATTAAGGCACTTAAGACCGCAACATGTGTTGGCAAGTCGCGATAATTTATTTATAAATTTAAACATACAAATTTGAACAAACAAAAATTAAAAAAACAAAAATAAAAATGAAAAATCTGTTGACGAAAATCATTTGGGCGTAACAAACAAGCTGCCTGCAGGCAGCTTTAGAGGCACGCAAGATCAGCTCTGCTCAGCTCACTTCAGCTCTGATCGCAGCCGTTTTTCGAGTTTTACACTCGCATGTGGGCAATATGGTGTGGCGGCTGCGCCCCGCACTACACATACTCCACACAATTTACACACACACATGTGCACAAATATTGAGTTTATTTTTGGTTTGTGTTGGGATCTTAAAAAGATCGCATATAGTGCGATCAGCGCATTACTCAAGGCTGCGCATGCGTGGAGTAGCGAAATTTTAACAAAAAAAAACCCTATGAAATCAAAAATTCTCAGTTATTAGCTGAGCCCCTCATTATGGGGGCACCCATACAAATTTTATGATTTTTGTACATTTTTTATATGAAATTTTGCATTTTATTTAAAATAAAAACAAATTTTATTCATACAAATTGGAATTGGAATGCAAAAAATTTGCTTGAAATAATTTTTTTTTTCATTTATTTTAGTATTATTTATGTTTTTATTTCTTTAATTCAATGCTTAGAATTATATTTTATTTTTGTCTTTTGGAATGACAAGTGTAGGTTTCATCTAAATTATCTGGTTTAACGCTCCAGCAATATTCTGCAAGTATTGAAGCCAGACTTTTGTCTTTATATCTGATTTCCATTGTCATCATTTCTTGGTGTAATTTTTCTCCGTGCTCGTCTGAAACTTCGCCGAGATTGCCAGGAAAGAAATCTATGTGGTTATGTAGACTGTGGATCTTCAACGACATTAACACATTTAATTCACTAAAAGCTGATATTAAGTCTTCAACAGTTTTCTTGTAGTTCTCGGCCTCTTATTACCTAGGAAATCTGTTATGACTAACTTAATATATTTCCTTGCCCTAAGTTCTTTTGTATTTTTGTATTCCAATAAATTTGGATGAATAAAATTTGTTTTTTTTTTTTAAATAAAATGCAAAATTTCACATAAAAAATGGATGGGATCCAAGGCAAAAAAAGTTTCTCTTGAAAAAGTAATGGGGGTCGGTCATACATATTAACCCTCTCCGGTCCCCCCTTAAGTAGGAAATATTGATTTCATTGTAGCACGAAAACCTAGGGTGACCCGAAAATTCTGACTTCAGATTCGGATTCAGCGGACCCAAAACCTTTAGAAACCGTTCAGAAACCCCTTGGGATTTTCAAAAACTTCAATTTTGTTGTACAGTGTAATTAAAGTGTTGAAACCTGTTGAAAAATCGACCGTCCAGAAACTGAGACCACTTAAGGCGCAAGAAAATTATTTCCAATATAGACCGATTTGATTTTTTTAACATTTTTTAATAATCGTAATATTTTAATGTTACAAAATTTTCTCTCTATTATTTTCTTCATTTATTTAACAATAGATGTTTTCACTTTTTTTTCAGATACTAATTGGAACGTTTTTGATTTCAAATGAATTTTCAGATACTAATTGGTACATATCTGAAAAATCATTTAATAATGAATCAATTCATTTAAAATTCATTCATTTAATAAAACTGAAATACTAATTGGTACATATCTGAAAATTCATTTAAGTCTTGTTTTACTAAAGTCTATAAAAATGCAAATGTAAGTGAATGTAAACGTAAAAATCAGAAATATGACGATATTTTTACAACCACTTACTCAGTAAAATGAAAATCATGAACATCTGAGAAAAAGTTGAGGTGGGTCATATGTGATCCAATAGCCACACAGGGTTAAGAATAAAAAACAAAAATTCAAAATCAGATAGGATGCATTCCTATATAATTAAAGAAATCATTTTTATTTGGATTTGAGTATAAATATGGATTAAATATGACCAATTGGAAGCACAAACTAGGAAAAGCTTAAATCATAAAACTGACATATTTAAAAACTATTTATAATAAAAAAACAAAAAAAAATTTCGATCGTCAAAATTTAATCATTGTGTTAAAAAAATATTTTTTAAAACTGACACAATAGAACCCTTAGCTATGCACTAGTGCTTCTTAAAAATTTCTAAGGCCGCGTTTATAGTACACGCTTAAGCTGGTGCGAGATTATGCTTGCAGATGAAAACAGCTTTATTAAGCTGGTAGTGTTTATGGTGCGCGCTTGTTGATTCCAGATGGGATTAATAAGTTCGTACTTGTTGCTTGTGGCATCCGTGGCGTAGTTGGTTAAAGTGCGTGGCCTCTATGTCAACGAACCTGGAGACCCGGGTTCGAACCCCAGCAGCGACAGAAATCTTATATATTAATACGCAAACATCGAATGTTGTCGTACACTTTTTCAATATTTATTTTAGAATAAGGACAATGAAACGTATATCATTCGAAAGGTACTGCACCATAGATGTGCCGAATTATGTTAGATTCTAAATTGATGACCTTTGACCCGAAATATTAACGTTGAAAATTTATATCAATTTTAGTTAGGGATCTCAGAACTGGGAAGAGGTAGAATGAAGAATGTGGTATCAGGTAAAAGGTCTGGCTACACAATATGATTGAATATAAGATTGGTGACCTTTGACCTCAAATATGAGCGGAAAAAGAGCATTTAATAAATAAAAGCTAAGCTATAAGAGATGGAAAAACATGATATAAGAGAGAAATTTAGACATTCATAAGATGTGCAAAAAAAAATTTAATATTTTTCACCATCGTTTACGGTTACCCTACAATAAGCACTTTTTCATTTAACAAGTATCAATATATATTGTGATGGTAAAATTGCTTACAAATAGTAAATTTTAAAAAATTTCCATTATTTTGAGATCAAAATTATTGTGATATCTCGAAAACTATAGATGTTTTCAGTACAACGTTTTTTGTATGAAAATTCGTTGGTTGAGAAAAATAACGGTATGCGAAAACTTTTTTGCTAATATTTTCCACGAATAGTATATTAAACAAATTTCCCGTTATTATGACATCAAAAGTATGGCGATATTTCGGAACTTGTTGATTTTTTCCATGCAATGCATTTCTTAAAGCAATGCCATTGCCTCAGAATGAGAAAAAACAATTGATATTTCAAATTTTGATTTTGCATGTAAATATCTCAGCCATTTTTCAATAGATTTTCCTTAAATTTTCTTTGTCTGAAAGTTTAATAAAATTACTTTGGAGAAATAAGAAAATATTTACCGTTATCTCTCCAATTCAATTTCTTATGTTGTTTTTAAAATAACTCTTAAATATTCAGTTTTTGCTCAAAAATTAGACAAGACATTCTTTTTTTGTAATATTATTTTCGTTTTTCTATTTTATTCTCTCACACTCTTTCATATATCATATCATTTATTTGCAAAAACTGCTTCATTTTGACACATAATTTAATTAAGTGTTTCAATCATCGAAAACCCTGAGCTACCCCCTATCATTTTTTTGATGAAAATTACATTTTTCAAAATGTTGTTTTTGTATTTTTTATAAAGTTCTACAGCTAAAAAAATAATTTCTGTGAAAAAATTTTTCAAACATTTCAAACCACTCCAAAGTTATATACACAAATATATGTTTAAGCCATTTCCTTATCTACTTTATATATTATACATATTATTATTATATATCTATATATAAATAGGTGTACGCAGAACAGTAAAGAAACATTTTCTCCCGTGTTTCTCAACCAATTTTGATAATTTTTTTTTAAA
This sequence comes from Pherbina coryleti, assembly GCA_943735915.1. Taxonomy (NCBI): domain Eukaryota; kingdom Metazoa; phylum Arthropoda; class Insecta; order Diptera; family Sciomyzidae; genus Pherbina; species Pherbina coryleti. The sequence continues at coordinate 11,911,848 of OX030952.1, read as the reverse complement.
TCAATAAGAGTAGGGAAAAGAAGTGCACCGAATATCTCTCAAATCAGACGTTCCATTTCACTGGTTACATTTGATGGGCGTTCAAATAGAGGCGAGGCACTTTTCATCAGCCCAAGTTTTCGGTAAACTTTTGAACTATAAGTCACAAATCAATGAAACTTGGTAAGAACTTCCTTCCTTGACAAAGGGGGGTGAAACACTCATACAACTCAAAGTTGTTATATCAAATAGCTTTGGAAGCATTTCTACTAGAAAGTAGAATAAGGGAAGTAGGGTACTGTGACGGGCATTGGACAAAGGGGTGTGGCTCCGCATATATAAGCCACATTTTTTATATTGAATAGCTTTAAAAGTAAAAATCACAGAACATGGAAAATCAGAATTGAGTTACCGTTTTGTGATTTCCTGCTGGTGGTGCGTTTGGTGCTGTAAGAGTTCGGTTACGTTTGCATATGAGTGAATAAAAATACAAAAAAAGAAAATCAATTTTTAAATGGTCGAATCTCGACCATAGGTGATACTAGTTATTTGAATTAGAATAATTTTTCTGTACGGCCGCCACCTCAAAATAGTAATCAATCAAAATGCAATGTAATACTTCTTGAGAACGAGAACATTCCGTTCATCGCCGTTCGGAGTCGGCGTTAAACCTGTAGGTCCGGTTCTCGGTCAATTGTGTACAAACTTAATAACGCCCACAGGAGGATGCACACACAAAATAAAAATCGATAAGAAAAGATCAACAAGAACAACAACAAATGCTTTCAAAGGAACTTGAAAACAAACACAACAACAGTCGAAAGTTCAACACAAAAAACTATGACATCAACAAAAACGGAGCAACGAAAACAAATCATAAGCCAAAAAAAAAATATTAAACATAAAATCAAAACTGCTTAAGCAAGCAAGATAACTTGCTTAAAATCAAGCCGCTTGCAAATACCATCTTGCAAGTATCAAGCTCAAAACCAGCCTGCACTAAAAACACTTTGAGCTTGTTAAGCATGACTATACATCAAGCATATTTCAGCCGCGATTGCCATCTTCAGCTTCAACGCAAAGCATAAAGGTGGACGGTGGTATTTTTACGGCAATAAATCATTTTTTCAAGATACTTTTCTCAAAAATGTAAGTTAATATTTGTATAGTTTAATATTCAAATAAGAAAATCCGACGTTTTTTGAAAAAAAATATGTTTTATTTTTAAACGATAATGAGAATTAAGCTTTATTTTTATTTTAAACGATAGCCACTTAAAAAAATTGCATAAAACTTGGCGATTAAATTAATTTTTACCATAAATGCAATAAAATTTCTTTAAGATAAAATTGAAAGTAAATATCCTAAAGTTTGATTCTATTTTTAAAAAGTTTTAAAAGATTTCAGTTGTAATTCGAATAACATCTAAAAATTGCATTAGAATTAAAAAAAATAATAATTTATAAGAGTTATATTTGTGTTCGCATGCGCGCACTCCATGCTAATTGATATTAGCATGAAAGTAAGGCTATTTACTTTCAACTTTTGCAAAATTTAGCTGCGACCATCTGCGTCCCCGATAATGAGAAGCATTTTTCTTTAATTTCATGCAATGTTTTCTAGGAACACGAATTAAAAAAGGCAAGCCTACATGTATGCAATGTTATTTAACATGTTAAAATCACATTAAAATGCTGCTACAAAAATCTACAGGAGTACAAAAAAGTTTTAAAAGATTTTTCTGAGATGGCATCTTTATTATTAAATCAAATCGTACAATGTTGAAACCAACTCTTTTTTGAAGCCTGATCATTAGATTTTCTTTTTCAGTATGTGTCGTTTCGCTGAAGTGTAAACAACATAGATTTGAGTGCTCGGAATATGTCAACTTTTGTGCCAACAAAATAGAATTTGCTTGAAAGTTTACTTTTCTGCTTTCATTTGATGAAAAATGCAGCTGAAGGCCAACGAATGCTGCAAGAAGCTTACGGGGAACATGCTTCATCGATTTTCACATATGAGTTTTGGAGAAGTGGTGATTTTAATACCGATGACAAAGGGCGCGAAGGACGGCCAGAAAAGTTTGAGAATGCCGAATTGGAGGCTATATTGACTGAAGACTCGTGCCAAACGCATTAAGAACTCGCAACAGTATTGGGAGTGGCTCAACAAGCCATATCTGTTCGCTTAAAAGCCATGGAATACAAAAGGTAAGATATTGGATGCCGAATGAATTGAAGCAGAAATACGTCGACGCCGTTTTTTCACTTGTGAACAGCTGCTCCAACGGCAAAAAAGAAAAGCATTTTTGCATCGTATTGTGACTGGTGATGAAAAATAGATTCATAACGATAACCCCAAGCGAAAAAATTATAAAGACCACCCGGTCATACGCCAAAATCGACGCCAAAGCTGAATATATATTCACAGTGGCAAGTATTTGGTAGGACCAATTTGGCGTGGTGTACTATGAGCAGTTACAACCGGGTAAAACCATCACAGGGCTACTGTACCGAACTCAATTGATGCATTTGAGCCATAATACGTGCAAAGACACAACAAGATAATTTTGCAACATTACAACGCTCGGCCATATGTTGCACAGCCGGTCAAAACATACCTTGAAACGCTGAAATGGTAAGTATCGTCGCATAGCCCAGACTAGCCACCGCATAGCCAAAATTTTATTTAAACAAGTCGATACCATTTCAAAAAATTTTACAAAAGTATTAATTTTTGAAAATTTGCAAAGGAGGTATATTAAAAAGAAGGCGAATCACACCCATTTTCAACACACTAAATAATTATAGTATAATCAACGAATAAACAAATTTTCATTGAATTTAATTGAGTTGTTTAGAAGATATATAAGTATTTATTTCTGCTGCTTTATTCAAAAATTACCGCTGTGGGCCGTCGACATGTTTTTATTTTACGACTATGCCGACTGTGCCAAGTGAGGCACTTGCTGGCCATTCATGCACTAAAGACACTCCTTTTTATTGCAAAGTTTTACATTAAATTTTGCCAAATTAATCCGCAGAACGTGTCTGTTGAACCACAAAACTTATATCTGGCAACAATAAATACAAAACGCAAAATTTAATGCTGCGTGCTGCTTGGCAAATCATTAAGAATTTTGTCAGTTTTTCGACATTTAATTTTTATTATTTTTTTTTTTTTTTTTTGTTTTGCTTATTTTATTTTCTTCTTCCACTGTTTATTATGCTACGTTTGCGAAATTCTTCACTCTGATCTTGGCTTTTTTTGTTGCTGTTTTTAATGGTAGCCCTTTTCTTATAGCGCTCTATAAGGCTTAAATCTTTTTTTTTTTATTTTTTGTTTTATTTTGTCTCTTGACTTGACTTGATGTCCTTGACTTTTGATTCTTCTTTGAGTGTTTTTGTTTATTTGTTTGTTTTTATTTTTCCGCTCTAAACAAACATACTCTATGCTTTGCTCTTGAAAGTCAACAATCTTCATTTTTATAACATTTCATTGGCTTCATTTAATTTTCAGCCCATAAACTTGCTTCGGTGCAAATTCGAAATGAGCAAGACGCGCTTCTTTCTGGTATCATCCCAAGAACCCACACCTACTTCCTCTACACCACATGCGCTGTTCTCCCTAGCGTCGCAAGTCTTGAAGAGTGTCAACATTAATACGCCGATAACTCATTCAACTTACGAAATGCCACATAAATTTGCTTTCAGTAAACTTAAAAAACACAAAAAACAAAAACAAACGAAAATTATTTTTTTTTTATATATTTTGAGTTTTGTTTTTGTAGCTCAGAACGAACCAATAACAAAAACGTAGCTCAAGATTAAGACCGAGTCGAACATCAGATGAAATTAAATTTTGGGTGTTACTCTTGGTTCTGTGTGTTCAGCATACGAAATGTTTATTTAAAAGAACCCATTTTTTGTTGTTTTATTTAATTTTTTTGTTTGTTTTTTTTTTTTTTTTTTTGTTTTGACAACACTCGCTCTGTGCTAATGTTAAGTTTGCATGATCCTCATTTTTGAGTATTTGGCAATAATTCTGCTGAGCGGGTTATTTTTAAGCGCTTAATTTTATGAGCATAAAAAAATTAACAAAAATAAAATAACAAAATAGCGTTTTCAAGCAACACTAAAAAGAAAAAATTATACAAAAATGTATGGGTCATTATCAACATCTGTTTGGAATACCATCTGATGTTAATGAAGATTGAAATAATTCAAGCATGTGTCTATTAAGAAAAAATTATAGGTCTTTAAACATACGACTTCTGAAATAGCACAGCTGAGGCATGAACATCTACGTAACCAAAGGAGATATACTAGGGAAAGACGTTCATGTATAGAAGATTTCAAGGAAGATTCAAGAAGGCCAAGAAAAAACACAAAAAAGCTTTAATTTCGAGCAAAAAGCTAAACTAGGAGCAACTCCACAATCAATTCAATAACGACTCTTGGAGGTTCAGGTACAAAATCGCTATGTAAAAGCTTGTACCAAAGCCACCAATGCCTGAGCTCGAGGTAGATGGAATGGACAATATCGTCAATACTCTCTTTTACACACATAAAATAAGATAAGAAATCGTGGAGATCCCAACGGGTGGCCTTTCTCCAATTTTCATAGAAGACGAGCAAAAACAACAAAGCGACCGGTCTTAATGGCGTCCCATCGGAGGTTTTGAAAGTTCTTGCAATCTCCCGACCTTATACACTGCTGAGCATGTACCTATAATGCCCATATAAAAGAAAGCATTTTGCCAGAAGTACACGGAGAGAAACAACATTCTTCTATTGAGCAAATATTAAGCTTGATCTAAGAAAATTTAAAAGTAAGCCTCATTTGCTCAAATCAGGCAAAACAAAAAAAAAAACCAAAATTAAGAAAAATAAATTTATAATGAGCATTTATTTCTAAAACTGAGTAAAATAAATGATTGTTTGAAACAATGGAACAAGATATGAATCAAGAATATATTTTCTTAATTTAAGTTTTCTTAATTAAACTTTAATTTTAGTTTAGTTTTCAGCAAATTGTTTACACATTGAATCAAGCAAATGTTTCTCACTTCAACTTATATTGGCTTGCATATAATTCACAACATGTTTACATGAAAATATGTTAAAGATGGTGCGGATTGACAAACTATGGGATGGTTTGTAGGCGCAGTGTCTTATCTGTTACTTTACTTGGAAACGTATAAGCATCTACAAGATCTATTTAGTATATTCGAGTAGTTATCGTTTAGTATTCGATCGTTATCCTAAATCGTACATCTTTGCTAAATCAAGCAAATTGTTCCTAATTCTAGGATAACAACTGAAGTAAGCAACGACAAAATAAATGTAAAACGGATTTTTCCCAATTTGTCAATATCAGTCGCCTCAGCTGAACGATCTTTTAGTGTCCTTAAAAGGGTCAAAAATTATCACCGGTCGATCGTGGCACAAAATCGTTTAAATGGCCTTTACATGCTGAACATAAATTTGGATATAGCACAAAAATTTAACTTTTCAGTTGTAATAAAGGCTTTTTCACAACAAATAGCTGGGTGGCCCTCAAAAAGTTCTTGCCGTGGGCCTCTAATGGGCTCTGAAAGGCCCTAGCCAGAGGTATCGTTCTACTCGCGACCCTAGACGTAAGAAACGCCTTTAATAGTGCCAACTGGAAGGATATTATCTACGCTTTGAAAAATCACTTCCATATACCATCGTATCTAAAGAATATTACGCAAAACTATCTCAGGTATCGCAAATTTCTTTATGGTACGATACCCATAGTGGCCGCAAACAAAAACAGAGAACGTCAAGGGTAGTGTAAGGGTCAATACTAGGCTAAGATCTGTGGAATTTTAGCTACAATAAAATCCTCCACATTGAAATGCTAGATGTTGCATACTCTATTCGTCGAATACGTAGTCAATATGGCGGCCTCGGTAGTCGAGTAGGTAGCGTGCTCGACTGCTATCCCAATGGTCCCGGGTTCGATTCCCGGCCAGGCCATGGTCCTTCGCTTAAGCCTTTCGCATTTGCAATTTTCTATCCTAATTTCTGATCAACTGAAAATTGAAAATTCATCAATATTTCAGACTTGAAGTTGTAATTGATGGTAGAGAAGTTTGTCTTATAACTTGAATTGACTGAGGTAAAGGCATTACACTTGCCTTTGATTCAAATTCACCTGTTTCTTTGGCTTTCCACCACGTTTAGAATATCCTAGACGTGTTTCACTCGATTGACCTTTCCTTCCCACTAATCTGTCACCCCATTTCGAACCAAGGCAGACTTGACTGAATAAGTATTCCACCTGAAATCCTTGGGTCAAAGCTAAAAAAAGCGTTTTTCTACTCTGCCAAAAAAAAAAAATTATAACTATAACACTGAGTAACAAAATGACACTTTTTAAAAGGTGCAGAGTTCTCGATAGTCAATTCCGAATGTACTAGATATAGCAAAATTATCAGAAAAGGACTGATTTACATTTTTCATACCTATAACTCAAAAAATCGAGCTGATAGAGAAAACCGGAGTCCGTATTTGAAATCAGAAAACCCAATTTGTCTATAATCAGCTGAAAAATCTCCGGTACCAAAATGTCTGTTGCACAGTGTAATTATTTTTATTATTATTATTACTATTATCATTATTATAATTGCTATGATTACTATTTCAGGCGAACGCGTTAACATGCGTGTCATTTTTGCATACCTCTAGGTTTTTTTATAAAACGACATTTTATTCTTGTCACATCCGTTACAATTAAAATATTCTCGTAGTGCACATGTTGTTTAACATATTCACGATACCTATTTTTCACTTAAAACATGAGAACTTTTGCTGTGAATACAAGGCTTCAGAGCAACGAGATTTCTTATCAGACAAAACCTCACGCCCGTTACATGAATTTCTTTCCATATTAAAATTTCAAAAATATTTTTGATTTCAAACACAAATGTGCGTCATTTTGGCATACCTCTAGGTTTTTCATAAAACGAGATTTTGTTCTTGTCACATCCGTTACAAACAAAATATTCTTGTAGTGCACATATTTTTTAACATATTCACAATAAATATGTTTCGCTTGAAGCATGAGAACGATTGCTGCGAATAAAAGGCTTCAGAGCAATGAGATTTCTTATCAGACAAAACCTCACGCCCGTTACATTAATTTCTTTCAGTATTTAAATTTCAAATTGATTTTTAATTTGAAACACTGAATTTTCTGACCTTCAGTTAATTATTTTTTAAACATATTCTGGTTTTTACATCATTTGTGGGTGTCGTTCGTACATGACAGTCACATACGTTACAAATTTTTGAAGGCAAAGCTTAAAGTTAATAGTTTGCATTCGTTGAAATTTTGCAAAAACTTCAAAATATGAAGGAAATATATAATTTTTTCGAAAACATGAAAATATGAAAGAAAGAATCCACTTCATCCGTAGTAGTTGTAACATCCGTTACAGATTCTAGCTACTTTCAAAGCAAATAATTTGTTTCTTGTAGAAAATGAATCTATATCACCAAACTTTATAATGTTGAGGACTATATGACGTAAAAAAACACTGAAATATAGAAAAAAGTTTTGATTTATTTAATTTCACATCCGTTACAAACGCTTACAATTTGCGATTTTTTTACAATTTTTTTATAAAACTTAATTCTAAAGCAAGATTTCATCTCAGGCTGGTTTCCTTAAATTTAGTTTTAATAAATACCAGCAATGTATCGATGTCACATCCGTTACATTGATGTTATTTGCACCAATCAAAATTAATTTAAGTACAACACAATTTTTTTACATAAAAAAATTATAATTTTAAAAAAATTATAAAATTTACGTACAAACGACAGCAATAAAATGACAACAACAACAAAACAACCCACCGAATGTGGTCAACAACAACGTGGGAATACCAGTCGTCGGGTATGCGTTAGTGTAACGCCCCACTTGGCACTCACACCACAAATAGTGCTGGTGGTAACGCTGTGTGAACAAATTCAGAAAAAATTGTTGTTCTTTTTTTTCGAACAAGTAATAAGAAGCAATAAAACCCAACCCGACATGGCAGCGAAAGCTTTGCATGTCGCAATGCGAACATTGTGCATAACTTCAATGCGAATCTCTTGAATGCGAATGCATGCAAAGAAATGCATGCAACATCCACGCGATGCACTGAACCGCACAAAAACGAATGCAATGCAAAAATCTCAAATGTAAATCCGTGCGATTGAACAGCAGCGATCGATTACAACAGCAACATTTCGATTGATTGCTTAGGCAGGCATTTCGAATGGCTTGGCCAAAGCGCATGCGCAGCCATAAATACATAGCTTTGAACTGCTTTAGATTGATTTGCTGTGGCTTTAGAGAGCAGCTTTAAGCGATGTTCGTGTGGTCTGTGTGTGTGTGTGTGTGTGTAAGCATTGCAAATATTTAAATTCAAACGTTATCTCAAAGATATGCAGCATTAGAAATAAAGCGAAAAAAACAAAATTATTGCCTGAAAAGATACGAACTGTTACTGGCAGGCATCAAAGTGCGGAATATTATGGCAGATTTTGATTTCCTGCGCTGTTGTTATTGTTGCTGTTATTAGTGGAAATGTTGTTATTATTACTATTTTAGTTTGTTGTTGTTGTATTTGATGCCCATGACTATAGATAGTAGAAGACTTTGCCACATTTTGTTCAATAATTATTGGCTTTCGCTGTTGTCGTGCTTGGTCACATTTGTATCTGCTGGATGAATGGCTGCATGAATGCATTCAGGCTTTGACGCGCTTGCAATGTGTATCTTTAAGATACATTAAAGCAAAACGCTCGCTCATTCGTGCGGTTTGCATGTTTCGTCTGTCTTATCTGATTGCATTTGCGCGTTGTTGGCCTTAACAATTAATAAAAAATTTTATCTACATCAATTGTTGTTGTTGTTGTTGCTGTTGCTGTTGTTGTAGTTGTTGTTGTTATCCAGTTAGCTGCAGTTGCATTTTTATCTACTCTTCAACATTTTGCTGCTGCTTAATTTAATTTATTGTCAACACCCAGCGCGTACCACCCGCCCGCAACCAACAACGTTGTTGCTGCTGCTGCTGCTAAATGCTAAATTATTAACAACTATTTAAACAACAGTTTAATGCATTAATAATTTTGTTAGTCATTTGATGATGTTGTTGTTGTTGTTGTTGTTGTTGTTGTTGTTGTTGTTGTTGTTGTTGTTGTTGTTGTTGTTGTTGTTGTTGTTGTGGTATGTGATATGTGCTAACATATGTTGTTGCTGTTGTTATTTTGGTGGCGTTTGCCAACGTGCAACCTTCAACTTTTTAAGCCAAGCTGCATGATCAATGTTTTATTTGTGTTTTAGTTGCTTTTTAATTGTTGTTCATTATTTTTTATGTTGTTGCGAATTTTTTTGTGAGTTTTTTAATTAATTTTTGTTGAGTTTTTTTTTATTTTTAGCATTGTCTCAGCACATGGCTATTAATTTTATATTCCTGGTTCCTCATAATGTAGCATGGGTTTTTTGTTATTTTTTTCTTTGCTTATTGCTCTTTGTTTTCTTGGTTTTTTTTTTTTAGTTTCAATTTCTTGGCTTTTGCTTGATTGTTACAGTAATATTCACATCATACATGACGAATGAGTTTAGTTTTAATGAGCTTTTCATTACTTGGTTTACATTTTTAAGTTTGCCTTTTATATGGTTTTGGGTTATTGCTTATTTCAAAGTAACGGATGTGACAAAAAAATACTAAATCTCATTTTCAGAGCATTGTATATTATTAATATTGAAGGTTTTAAGAAGAAGAAAAAATAGAAAATTGTTTAAAAGTCTTCAATTTGCTTTAAAAATTTAAAATACGTAACGTATGTGACATCAATAAGAGATTATCTTCTAGTATTAATTAATTTTTCAAAACTTCTTTATTCTGGTCCCAAATTACGAAATTTATGCATCTTTAGGTTATATTGTAACGGATGTGATACAATATATAAACAATTTTTAAAAAAATAAGATATGTAAAAAACAGTTTATTTCTGTCTAAAATCATCAAAGAGCACATAGTGAATGTGATATATTTGAAAAATAAATTTTTTGTGCCATTTTTAGAAAAAGTATCAATTAAAAAATATTTCTTCAGCAATAAACTACGGACGTTACTTATATTATTAACAATATTTTCTGATATTTTTCATAATTCAAGACATATATTTTTTTTAAGGCATTTGTGCCGGCAAAATTTTGCCCAATAAATTTTGTAACGGTTGTGACATTGATTAATATAAGATTTTCCATGCATTTCATATAATAAGTTACTACGAAATCAGCATCTGACATTAATTAAAACAGGAAAAATTTAAGCTAGATGTTCAAAAGTATCGAAATCGCAAGACAATCATGTAACGGATGTTATCCAGCATTTTAACCAGAAACTTTACTGACTTCTGGGGCAATTTTGAAGCTAAAATCTGAATAAATTGTATGGGACTACTAGCTTAAGATTTAAAAAAAACCCATTTTGTCTAATTTTAACTGTAGCTGTAACGGACGCTACATAATATAATCATATTTTTTCACTCCTCATAATTTTCTTGTGTATAAAAAATTAAATTTTCTCATATTTTTTTCTCATCTATAATTGTTTCGGCGATATGAATTTTGTTACGTACGCGACATTGACCTAGGGACCTACAAAAATTTGCCACATATTCTATATACAATTCTACGAAAATTGATAAAAAAACATCCTATTTGAATCATACAATTCTGTAATTTTTTGTGCTCTGTTACTGTTCGACCGTTATAAGCTTTGTAACGTACGTTATATTAAGCTAGAGAATTTATCCTTCAAAAGTTTATACAACTAAACCATGTTTGAAATAGTTAATTTTGTAAAATTTTGTATTTTCTGCCAGTATTCCCCCGATATGAGCTTTGTAACGTGCGCGACATTGTTCTACATAGCTCGTCCTACAAAAATGGATTCAACGCAATCACGTTAGAAATATTTCATTTTGTAAAAACTGTGAATGCCTACAAGTGCCCCGTCGATATGAGCTTTGTAACGTGCGCGACATTGTTCTACATACATATCTTATCTTGCATAAATCGATTCAATTCAATCACTTTTGAAATTTATTTCAATTTTGTAGAGTTTCAATTTCAATTTCAATAGAGTTCAATTTTTGTCCGCAAGAACCCGTCGATATGAGCTTTGTAACGTGCGCGACATAGCTCATTCAACAAAAATTGATCGCACGAAATCACGTTTATTTACATAAAATTAAGAAAAATTTTGTATTTTCTGCAAGTGCCCCACCGATATGAGGTGTGTAACGTGCGCATTACTGAACTATTGACCGTATCCAACAAAAATAATTCCAACTTAATCATGCTTGAAACAATTTTAAACTTGAAATTTGAATTCTTAGTTGATGAAACAAAAAAAAAATACCTTGTAAAAATTCCTTGTAATTCCTACGTAAAGGATTTGACTTTCTTTTCAAAAATCAAAGTTCCTTTTATACTTTTCTTTAAATATTTATTTCGAAGAAAATTTAGATGTAACGTATGTGACTAGGACAATTACAATTTTGGATTTCGTGTGTATGCTAAAGTTTTAAAATAAAATTCCAATCTTAATATTTGTTTTTAATATAAAATTCCAATATTAAAAGTTTGTAATTTGCTAAAGCCATAGAATTGTCTTGTTACGGATGTGACAATTAAAACAGAAATGATATCTTGCTTGAAGTCAAATGTCAATTATTTAAATTTTTTTTTTTTATTTTGTGTTTAGTAAATTTTTTTATTTTTTTCTACTTTTAAATTTTTCCTTCGGTAAAAATTTTTCAATATCATGCATATTTTGTCACTGTAACGGCTGTGACATGAAATTATGTGGTATCTTTTGATGAAAAATGGAATTTTTGAACAGCCACTCCAAAAATTACTGCCTCGAAATATTCTCCTAAATTTTTAACTTGAGAGTGGAGCCATGCAGAACGTGTAACGTATGTGACCTATTTAAATTATCAATTATCTTTATTATTTAATATTAATACAATTATCAAGGATACGTTTTTAAGAACTCGATCGATCATTTTAACCCTTTCAGTTATACTGCCTATTATAATGGACGCTGTTTTTCGACGCTTGCTTGGGTATGTCCACTTAAAATGTCCATCCAGTTATTTTGTCCATCATAATGGACATTTTATTACTAATAAACCATAGGTCCTATGACAGTAAAATTTGTTTTTTAAATCATATAAGAAAAAGGCTTTTGAAATATAAAAGAGTCAAAATTTAAAATAAACCAGGGAAAAATAAGTACTGATGTGGTTAAGTAGCCTTCTGAAGCATATAGACACTATTCCATTAGTGTAACGGCTGTGACAGAAATATAATATTTTAGTATATCATTTTATTTAATTCATTTCTGATTATTTTTATCCGAACTCTCTCAATTTCGACACAAATTTTTAATTATTATGTATTATCAAATAAACATCACTGAAACGGTTGTGACATCATATACAAGTTGGACATATTTTGATGAAAAATATCACTTTGTTAGCAACTTCGTAAATTACTGCTTGAAAATATTTTCCTAAAATTGTATACCCATGGTATGATATAGAAGGTAGATTCAAGGAAGAGGGTGTGGATTCAGAACTGTCAAATCGAAATTGTTTCTATTTGAATTATTTTTTTCTATAATTTGCTTTCGTTGAATATTGTGATAGTTGTGGTTGACAAAAAGAAAGCACAAGCGGCCCTGAATCTACCTTTCTTATTCTACCATGCGTAGCTAATGTGATTTGGAGCCACACAGAGTATGTAACGTGTGTGACATTATGTATGCAATGATTTTTGAGTAAAATAATAATAATTACATGTTTTGAAGTACTCAATCAGACGTTTTCACTAGCCTGCTGATGTTTAACAACAGTATACATTATGTGTAACGTATGCGACAATTTTTCGTATGCGGTCAGTATATTAAGATTTTTTCGCTTGGAACTACCTTAATTTCAGCAAAAAATTTCAATTATATTCTATCATATACATATATCACTGTAACAGCTGTGACATGAAATAATGCGGCATCTTTTGTTGAAACATTCCATGTTTGCATGGCAAATCAGCAAATTATTTCCTCAAAAAGTAATTGAAAATTATACTTATAGTGCGTTGGAAGTACATAGAGTTTGTAACGGGTGTGACATTATGCATACAATGAGTTTTCATTATAATCTTAATTAATGATTTTTATGTCATATTCAAACAATTGTGAAAAGAACTCATGAAAAAGTTTCACTAGCCTGATAATGTTAAGCAATACTATTTAAGAAATGTAACGGCTGTGACAATTACATAAGATGTTTATTATCTCTATTCTTTGGTAGATGTTGATTTTTCTCTTAAAAAATCTATTGATTTTAGGAGAAAATTGTTAATGTATTATATGAAACATTTCACTGTCACAGCTGTGACATACATATCGACGGTTCCTACGAAGACTATCTCTTCTTTTAACGCGATCAAGAAAATCCTTATTTTTAAACTGCGGCGACAAAAATCTGTTTTTGCAAAATGCGGCGAAAAAAATCCATATCAAAAAAGTGCGGCGAAGAAAATCCTTTTTTTAAAATTCGGCGAGGAAAATCTCTTTTTATGAAATGTGGCGAAGAAAATCTCTTTTCAGAGTGTGACGTTAACAACGCTGTATTTTTTAAGGAGCGGGAACAATTTTTCTGAAAAAAATTATATTTTCAAATAATTATTTCTATTTATTATTTCATCTTTATAATTCCTTACAGTACTCTATAAAATGATTTATATAAAAGTGATTTTTTTTCGCCGCATTTTGATAAAAGTGATATTTTTTATTAAAAGCCTTTTGTTTATATGTTGTTCTTGAAGTGAACTGGAGTTACACAGTGTTTGTGTATGTAACGTATGTGACATTTTGCATAAAATGAGCTTACGTTAGTATTAAAAATAATTATTTTTGAGTTATTCTGCTACAACTATCAAGAGTACAAAATCAAATGAACTGGTCATTACAATAATAGATGTTTTGTTTAATATTGTAACGGATGTGACACTCCAGCACAACTTCAATTCGATAGAAAACTTAAATTAATTTCTTTACTTTTTATGCATAGTTTAAAGCTAATGATAGAAGAAAAAATTACTCGAGGAAAAAACACATCCGCAAACAAGGAATTTTCCTCAAAGCATCTCCCCCACCATTAATATTCTATACAAACTGTTGACTTATAAAAAATTATAAACGAAAAAAAAGTTGTTTAAAAATAACCGGATATCAGTGAGCATTGCATAATATTTGTTCATTCAAGATCGTGCAGTCTTTATAATAATTCTTCAATGATTTGCACAAATCATGAATTTTTTATTAATTTTTTTTTCTGCATTTAAAAAAAATATATATAAAATATGTGATAAAAGCTTACATTCTCTCTTTACAAAAAACTGTTTTTGTAATCAATTATAGCAGCTCAACATAAATTATTGCTTTGGCGGCACGCTTTAAAGCTATGCCGCGTTGGCTATTAATGCTCAAAGTTTTCAAGATATTAATGATGAAAAAATGTCGAGCTTTTTGTGGTTAAATGCTCTTTTGTTATGGCTTTATTTAAGCTACTCAACTCGTCAAGTGGCGCTCATTATGGTCGCAAAGTAGAGCAAAAACTAAATAAAAACCCAAGCTGATAATTAATAGCTTCACCCAACTTATACTCATTTCAGGTTATAAGGCCGACTATTTCACGAAATTGTTTTTTTTTTTTTTTAATTTCAATATATTTATTATTTATACTTAATATGATCTAAAACGTGACGTTATATTTGCGGGAATAATTATGTTAAAAAAAGATTTCTCATAATTTGCTTAAAGTATGTCGCCGACATAGAAAAAGCCGGCTCAGTCACAAATGTTTTTTTTTTTTACTTAAATCTTTTATTTTATAACTTATTCTATAAGATTTCTAGGTTGTGCCTAGTAAAGCACCAAAAGCAGAAAAAAATGACAACAACAACTTCATTGTAAGGTGCTACCCAAGTGTATAAATTCTAGTCGCAACATAACGTAGATAAGCAAAAGCGTCCACCAAATCTTCTAGAGTCTTAGCGGCTTCAAGTGTTCGCCGCATTGCGCGGTAATTTATGAGAACCAGATAAGAAACACGCATGCGTTTTTAACGCCGCATAAATTGACCCATTTTATATCGCGCTGCGGCATGTTTCTAAATGGGACTGTTCTGGCGACATAGAGGGAAGAAGCCAACGAACCTTATGTCAAGTCAAGGCATGAGAATTTCAGGGAAAGCACGCGTTACAAGCACGCACGACGGGACATTATCTGTAGGAAAAAAATCAAACAAATAAAAAAAAAAAACAAAAAAAAGCTTAAGTAATATTAAGTAATAAATATGCTAACATTTGCATTGAGTGTGAGTTGCATTAATATTTGACAAATACTTTGGATAACTTTATTTATCTGGCTATAAAAAAGAGCATAAAATAAACATATAAGAATATTAAAAACGGTAATAGAGAGAGTAAATGCACGCTGGGGAGAAAGTGCGCATATGTGAGAAATTTGGCGCTACACTTAGCATGACAGACAGTTTGACAGATCAAGCTTAAAGTTAATTCATTTCGGAATTATCGACTTGAAATTTTCGGCCTATTTGAAAACGTTTTTTAAAGATATTTCGCAGATTACTTAAAAAGTTTTAAGCTATTTCGATTTTGTAACGGATGTGACATTGACATTGAGAAATGGTGCTTAATGTTCTCGAATATATTTTCTAGCCATAGCTCTAAAAAATAAGTTAAAAATATCATCAATAGTTTTTATGTTTGTTATTGTATATTTTTTTATGTTTGTTCGTCAGTGTAAAGGTTGTGACATCCAATTTTCTTTAATTTATGCAATTTATGTTATTGGCAAGGATTTTAAAGTTAGTTTACTTAAAAGTGTGCGAAATAAATTTATTTCAATAATAAATTTTTGAAAATGATCGATTTTTGTATAGGATGTGACTTTAATTAAAAGTGACCGATGTTCTCGAACAAATTATCTAGTCCTAGTGCTGAAAGAAGTTAAAAACAACATAAGATTGTAAAGTTTATGTTATTGTAGTTGTGTAAAGTTCCTTCAGTTGTGCAGTTGTGTAACGGATGTGACATCCATAAAAGAAGCAGCTTCAGATATGTCTAATTCAACTAAAAATTGTAAATAAATGAACTAAAAAACCAAAACATTTGCATGTAAATGCTTTGAAAAAAGAAATTGATATCAAAAGAAGATTGTGTAACGGATGTGAGCTGCAATGCTTCAGAGAATATTCTTCTAGTTTTGGGTTTTTTTTTAATACTAAAAAAAAAAATAAATAACCGGCCATTTCAGCCCTTGAAAGGACTTTAACGTAGCTTCTTATGATCAATTGTGTTGAGCGTGTTATTAAGTTTGTACACAATTGACCGAGAAAGGGACCTACATGTTTAACGCCGACTCCGAACGGCGATGAACGTAATGTTCTTATTCTCAAGAAGCCTTTCATGGCATTTGATTACCCTCTGAGGTTTGCCATTGTCTGCAGAGAGGTGGCGGCCGTACAGAGAAATTATTTTAATTAAATAATTTTCTGTCGCTGCTGGGGTTCGAACCTGGGTCTCCAGGTTCTTTGACATAGCGGCCACGCACTTTAACCAACTACGCCACGGACGCCACCATTTTTTTTAATACTCCTGATTTAAAATTTCAACAAAATTTGAAACATGCAACGAAATAAATTTATGATTTGTTAAATTTTGTATAAAGATATATACATATTTTGATTTTTATACTTGATATTTGATCTTTGGTCTTTGATATTTGATTTTTGATTTTTGATATTTGATATTTGATCTTTGATCTTTGATCTTTGAATTTTGAATTTTGATTTTTGATTTTTGATGTTTGATTTTTGATTTTTGAGTTTTGAGTTTTGATATTTGATATTTGATATTTGATATTCGATATTCGATATTCGATATTTAATATTTGATATTTGATATTTGATATTTGATATTTGATATTTGATATTTGATATTTGATATTTGATATTTGATATTTGATATTTGATATTTGATATTTGATATTTGATATTTGATATTTGATATTTGATATTTGATATTTGATATTTGATATTTGATATTTGATATTTGATATTTGATATTTGATATTTGATATTTGATATTTGATATTTGATATTTGATATTTGATCTTCGATTTGTGACTTTTGATATTTAATCTTTGATCTTTGAGCGTTGATCTTTAATCTTAATATTTGATCTTTGATCTTTGATCTTAAGTCTTTGATCCATGATCTTTGATTTTTTATTTTTGAATTTTATTTTTAATTTTTATTTTTGATTTTTTTATTTTTTTTTTTTTTATCTTCAATCTTTCATCCTTGATCTTTTATATTTGATTTTTGATCTTTGATCTTTAACCTTTGAACTTTTATTTCTAATTTTTTACCTTTGATCTTTGATATCTGATTTTCAGCATTTGATCTTTATTTTATTTTTATTTTTTATCTTTGATCTTTGTCTTTTTATCTTTGATCTTTGATTTTTGATCTTTGACCTTTGATTTTTAATCTTTGATTTTTGATTTTAGATTTTTGATTTTTTATTTTTAATTTTTAAATTATTATTTTTGATTTTTTATTTAATATTTGATTTTTGATCTTCATTCTTTGATTTTTGATTTTTAATTTTTGATTTTTGATTTTTAATTTTCAGCATTTGATCTTTGATTTTTGAGCGTCGATCATTTTAATCTTTGATCTTTGATTTGTTATCCTTGATCCTTGATCTTTGATTTTTTATTTTCGATCTTTTATCTTTGATCTTTAACCTTTGATTTTCAATCTTTTATCTTTGATATTTTATCTTTGCTTTTACGATCTTCGTTTTTTTATTTTGATTTTTTATCTTTGACCTTTGATCTGTGATTTTTAATCTTTGATCTTTGATTTTTGATCTTTGATTTTTTATTTTTGATTTTTGATTTGTTATTTTTGATTTTGAATTTTTTATTTTAATTTTTGATCTTCAATCTTTGAACCTTGATCTTTTATCTTTGATTTTTGATCTTTTTCTTTGATATTTGACCATTGATCTTTGATCTCTGGTTTTCAGTCTTTGATCTTTGTTTTTTGATTTTTGATCTCTAATTTTTAATTTTTTATTTTTGATCTTTGACCTTTGTTCTTTTATCTTTGATTTTAGTTTTTAATTTTTTTTTTTATTTTTAATTTTTTATTTTAATTTTTGAATTTCAATCTCTTATACTTGATCTTTTATCTTTGACCTTTAATCTTTGCTCTTTTCCTTTGCTCTTTGCTCTTTGCTCTTTGCTCTTTGGTCTTTGCTCTTTGATCTTTGCTCTTTGCTCTTTGCTCTTTGCAGTTTGTTGTTTGTTGTTTGCTCTTTGCACCTTGCTTTTTACTCTTTGTTTTTTTTTTTTTTTGTTCCTCTTTCATTTTTTCTTTCTTTCGACTAAAGAGTAGTTTTTCCCTTTAGTTTTAGGTTTCAAATATTTTGTCTTGTCCGTGATATTTTTATTATTTTAAAAATAAAATTTGGAAAGATTTTCGCCAATAATTAGGATTCAGTCAAGTAAGTACAAGAATTTTAAATTCAAAGTCATTCCAAGAACCAATTTAGTTAAATCAATTGTCATACAAATTAAGGTTGCCATAGATTTCTGAAAACAATATTCAAATATTCAAACATTCATTTGCCCACCTACGTGAGGCTCATTCAAATGCTAAATAAATTCATACAAAATTAATTCTGAAAAATATAACTCGTTATTATGAATGGTCCCAAGAATTCGCCATAAAAATAATAAAAATTCTATTGAGTGATTCTTTGAGATTTCTATTATTTGTTTTTACTACCGTTTGTTTGTTCATTTTTATTCAAATTAACTTGGTTGAGTTTTTGTAGAAATATCAAAACTATGACGAGTTAGTTCGAACAAGATTTACAAGTTGACTACTTGTATTGCTTAAACTAGACAAATTGTGAACTTGAAAAGCTATGTGAAAAGATTTTTTCATTTTTGTCTGACATATAAATTTAGAACAACATATGTTGTGAACAAAAGCGAATGAGTTGCTATAAAAACCAAAGGTTGTATCGTTTGCGTTATAGCAATAAACTGTTTTATTAGCTTTTATGGTAAACTTTTAACAACTTCCTCTAGTGGCTTAAAACTATTGTTTGGAAATAACAATTCACTATTCGTTGAGTTGGAGTAACTTGTATAGACTAAGAACTAGTGAAGATTAGTGATGAAGCAGTGGAGATAAAAGCAAATTAACCAGCCTCAATAGAGAAGCTTAGAATAGTAATGTTGGATTTTATGGAAATAATGAAATCATCAGGAATTATGACGTCATTAAGAAGAGTGGTAGGGGGTTAGAGATTATTATACTATTATAATAGTTATTACGGAGACAGCTATAAAAAATTGCGATTAGTATGTAGATAACTTAAGATCTGACTTAAAGAGTATATACTCTAGTATTCTTAAGTAGACTTAAGAAAAAATTAAAGTAGGCTTCATTTATAAAAAAATGGTAAAAATTAGGTCTTTGAAAGCAAATGTAGGCTAAAAAACAATCAATACCTTAAAGAACCTATATAACCTTTATTCTATTAAGAAATATAGAGCATATAAATATTCAGAAGATGTCTTAACAATCAAAACCGTTTTTCTCATTGACACAGTTTTGGGAACTCTGTTCAAAAGCAATCAAACAGTCTTTTTAAGATATAAAAAAGTATAAAGTTAAATAAAAAAAAAAAAAAAATTCGAGAATCTATTTTCACGAAAAACCCTTTTTATGTTTTATTATAAATTAGAAACGGCATTTAAATGTAATGCCTTGGTTCTGACTTCAACATTGCTCTCACATGCATCTGATAAGGCATGAAACTAGTTTCTATGATAATGATAAAAAAAAAGATGAAGATCTATAGATAGTTTTATGTTGATTTTATAGTTTCATTTTTAATATCTTCCAAGTTGTTGACATAAACTTTCTTAGAGAGAAAGATAAGCATTGTGAGTCGGTTCGTTTAGCTCACTTTAATTGTTGAATATATCAAAATTTCTTATGTGAAAAGCCATTTCTTCGTTTTATTTAAATATTTAATTTAAGTTTATAGTTTTTTTATTACATAAATATACGAATAACGTTATTAATCGGGTAACTTAATGTGTCCAAAGGGCGCCATAACATATCACATTAAGTTGTTGAATTTTTATTTATTACAACAGAGTTTTACGTTTTTATAGGCATTACCTTTGAACAACAAAGTAATTGTTGAATTTAAAGTTAAAAAAGTTGCTTTTGAAGTATACAACGTTGAAGTTGATATTTAAAAAGTTGCATTTGAAGTGCAAAGGATGGAAGAAGTGTATTGAAAAAACTAAGAAACGATTGATTATTCTTTTTATTAAGCATATGTAAATGTAAATCAATAAAATTTTAAATAAGTCGAATGATATAGAATTTTCTCAAAGAAATAACAACAGAGTTGCCCAACACAACATGGTTGAATAATATTGCATTTTCTCTGATCTATTCCCCACTCAGTGAGTTCAGATCAAAACGTCAAAAATTCTGCATCCTTAGGGGACAGATATTTTTAGCGAGAATAGAAAATTGGAAAAGTTGAGACTATAAAGAAACATGGACACATAAAATATATAAATAAATCAATTAGAAAGGGATAAGAATAAATATAACAAAGTAATCGGCGGCCATAGACGCATTCAAGCTGCTTTATCGCAACGACAGCGTGGCATTTTGGTAACACAAAAAACATATCAATGCAATGTAAGAGCACTTAGTATTGATTGCCATCAAAAAGTTATAATTCGCGTATAGTTCATCCACGAGCAAATTAGCACATATCTTTGCATTTGATGTTGACTCAGCAATGTTTAGAAGATCGATGACTTTGAAAGGCTTTCGGTTTGAGCTGAAGCTTATTTTTTAGAAATTTTTGCTGAAATTTTATTAGGAATATTCACGATTTGATGGAAATGTGCTAGCAAAATTACCCAATTGCAAATATTTGCCATAGATTGTGGAAGAACTTACTCAAGTTTACTTTGCAATAATGGAATATATAATATTTGGTTTAATATTGTGTATCTGCGATAAATTTGATATTTATATTGAACAAAAAACATTGGGCCTATTCACGATTCGGTGCAAATGTGCTAGCAAAGTTATGCAATTACATATACTTGTCATAGATTGCAAACATCATTACTCAGGTTCACTTTGCAATAGTGGAATTATAATATTTAATTTTATAATGTATATCTGTGATAAATATGATATTTACAGTACACAAAATACATTAAGGGTGCTCACGATTCGATGTCAATGTGCTAGCAAAATGATGCAATTCCATATACTAGCTATAAATTGCAAACATCATTACTCAGGTTTACTTTGCAATAGTGGAATATATAATATTTCGTTTTATATTGTATATCTGTGATAAATATGTTACATACAGCAAACAAAATGCATTAGGGCTACTCACGATTCGGTGCAAATGTGCTAGAAAAATGATGCATTTGCATATATTTACCATAGATTGTGAACATCTGTACTCAGGTCCACTTTGCAACAGTGGAATATATAATATTTGGTTGTATGCTCTGTATCTGTTTGTTATTTATAGTACACGAAATGCATTAGGAGTATAAGATTCGGTGCAAATGTGCTAGCAAAATTATGCAATTCATATACTTGCCATAGATTGTTAACATCTTTACTTAGGTTCACTTTGCAACAGTGGAATATATAATATTTAGTTTTATATTCTCTATCTGTGATAAATTTGATATTTATGGAAAACAAAATGCATAAGGGCTACTCGCAATTCGGTGCAAATGGGCTAGCAAATTTATGCAATTGCATATATTTGCCATATAGTGTGAACATCTTTACTAAGGTTTACTTAGCAATAGTGGAATATATAATATTTGGTTTTATATTGTGTATCTGCGATAAATTTGATATTTATATTGAACAAAAAACATTGGGCCTATTCACGATTCGGTGCAAATGTGCTAGCAAAGTTATGCAATTACATATACTTGTCATAGATTGCAAACATCATTACTCAGGTTCACTTTGCAATAGTGGAATTATAATATTTAATTTTATAATGTATATCTGTGATAAATATGATATTTATAGTACACAAAATACATTAAAGGTGCTCACGATTCGATGTCGATGTGCTAGCAAAATGATGCAATTCCATATACTAGCTATAAATTGCAAACATCATTACTCAGGTTTACTTTGCAATAGTGGAATATATAATATTTCGTTTTATATTGTATATCTGTGATAAATATGTTACATACAGCAAACAAAATGCATTAGGGCTACTCACGATTCGGTGCAAATGTGCTAGAAAAATGATGCATTTGCATATATTTACCATAGATTGTGAACATCTGTACTCAGGTCCACTTTGCAACAGTGGAATATATAATATTTGGTTGTATGCTCTGTATCTGTTTGTTATTTATAGTACACGAAATGCAATAGGAGTATAAGATTCGGTGCAAATGTGCTAGCAAAATGATGCAATTCATATACTTGCCATAGATTGTTAACATCTTTACTTAGGTTCACTTTACAATAGTGGAATATATAATATTTAGTTTTATATTCTCTATCTGTGATAAATTTGATATTTATGGAAAACAAAATGCATAAGGGCTACTCGCAATTCGGTGCAAATGGGCTAGCAAATTTATGCAATTGCATATATTTACCATATAGTGTGAACATCTTTACTAAGGTTTACTTTGCAATAGTGGAATATATATTATTTGGTTTTATATATTTGATATTTATATTAAACAAAAGAGATTGGGGCTATTCACAATTCGGTGCAAATGTGCTAACAAAGTGATTCAATTGCATATACTTGCCATATATTGTAAACATCATTACTCAGATTCACTTTGCAATAGTGGAAATATAATATTTCGTTTTATATTGTATATCTGTGATAAATTTGAAATTCATAGAAAACAAAAAACATAAGGGCTATACACAGTTCGGTGCAAATGTGCTAGCAAAGTTATTGCATTGTGAGCATCCTTACTCAAGTTTACTTCGCAATAGTGGAGTATATAATATTTAGCTTTATATTCTGCATCTGTGATAAATTTTTTATATATAGCAAATAAAATACATTCGGGCTATTTACAATTTGCTGCAAAATTATGCAATCGCATATATTTGCCATAGATTGTGAACATCTTTACTCGGGTGTACTTTGCTATAGTAGAATATATAATATATGTTCAAATTCTATATCAGTGATAAATTTGATATTTATGGAAAACAAAATGCGTAAGGACTACTTACGATTCGGTACAAAGGTGTAAGAAAAATTATGCAATTCCACATATTTGCTATATAATGTGATCTTCCTTATTCAGGTTAACTTTGCAATAGTAGAATATATACTAGAGCAATTCAAAAACTTGTGCAAATGGTCTTGCATCACATCAATTGCAAAATGGTAGAGTATATGTTTACTTGACACTAACAAAATAAACAGAGATGCACTTACTATGCTTTTGCAAATATTCAACACTAAAAACCCATAGTTTTTTCATTTACTATACGAATGCAAAACTCAACTGCAAACTGACAGCTTATTGGGAAAAAAATATAGGCAAAAAGAAGTGTTGCAAAGTAAGCCGAAAAAGACAGTTCACAATTGATGGCAAATTTTTACAATTGCATGAATTTACAATCTCAAATACACAAGATTGTTTATTGCCTTAAAATTTAGGTTTATATTCTGTGTCTTTGATAAATTTGATATTTATAGTAAACATAAAGCTTGAGGGCTATTCACAATTCGGTGCAAACTTTCTTAGTAAATTATGCAATTGCGTATAAATGTGCCTTGGATTGTGAACATCCTTACTTATGTTTACTTTGCAATAGTGGAAAGAGAGTGCAATTCACATTGACCACTTTTATCAATCATAACCACCGGTTTTATTTATTTATTTATTGAATGCTAAGCCCTGAGGCTTTATAGAATTTTTTTTTGTCGGGAGATCTACACACTCACCTCTTACTCAACTAAAGGGTCCGCCATCTAACGATTTTTTTTCAACTAGTGCTTATTTCGTGAATGGTAACACTTAGCACATGTCTGATTTGACAGATAATTAGTTTTATCCTTCCGCTGAACGAATATGGTTGTGTATACGCTTGAACAACGCTGAGAAATATTGCGACATTACTGTGAAAATCCGATGCCGATTTTGCCAAAAAAATCATCTTTTCAGATGAATCTCATTTTGATCTTGGCGGGTATGTAAACAAGCAAAATTGTCGCATTTGGGGCACAGAAAACCCGCACGCATACATTGAAAAGCCAATGCACCCAAAACGAGTCACTTTTTGGTGCGGATTTTGGTCCAGAGGCATAATTGGGCCATTTTTCTTCGAAAATGAGCAAGGAGTGGCCGTTACAGTCAATGGCCATCGTTATCGGGACATGTTAAACGAATTTTTGTTCACAAAAATTGAAGAGGAGGATATTGGCAACATTTGGTTTCAACAGGACGACGCTACGTGCCACACAGCCGAACCTACACTCGATGTTTTTGAAGATCGCATTATCAGCCGCAGAGCTGATGTCGTTTGGCCACCTCGGAGCTGCGATTTGACACCGTTGGACTATTATTTGTGGGGTGCCCTCAAAGATAAGTGTTACACCGACAAGCCAGAGACAATTGACGCTTTAAAGGACAATATTCGTGAAGCCATTGGTGAAATACAGCTGCACTCAATCGATAATGTGCTTAAAAATTGGACCGATCGTGTAGGCTACTGCATGGCCAGCCGAGGCAGCCATTTGAATGAAATTATTTTCCATTATTAACCGGAAGGATTGTACATTCAAATAAAAAAAGAAATTTGAGAAAATATTCGATAGTTTTTTTCATAGCATTTTCAAAAAAAAAAACAGTTATTTGGCGGACCCTTTATAAGTATTTCTTTAAATTCACTTTCACATATTTCTTCTTATAGATTTTTCTGTTGGATTATTTTATTTTCTTCATTTCAATTTAAACATAATCTTAATTTTCTCTGTCCTTTGGTTTTTTATTTTTTTTTTAATTTTCAACTGTCAATATTTTTATTGACAAATTGCTGTGGCAACACATTGTAGTATTTTTTATTATTCGAGTGAGAGCATTTGCAATGTCTCGAGAGCATATTGCAAATATATGATATGCGTTTTCGTTAAAGCATTTGTGCAAAGTCATAGCAAATGGTATTTAAAACAATTAGCTGATATGATTGCAAGTGGTGCAAATATAATTTCCATTTGCAATGATGGAAGACTGTTTGCAACGGATCGTCAACGGCCCTATTTGGTTTAAAATGCAAAATGATATTAAATATACAACGATGGAATTGCAAGAAATCTTCTTGTGTATGAAAAAAAAAAATTTTCATGCAAATATTTTTTCTAATAAGAAAATTTTCGTGACAACGTGAAAATAAAAAATAAAACAACAATTTGCTATGTATATACAATAATTACAGTCTAGAAAATATGTGATTTTTTTTTCAAAAATACACCAGAAATACAATACATCGTGAATACCTCTAATATTTTTAATACAGTGTATAATAAATTACTGACAACATATATGGACTCAAAAATAAGAATTAAACTTTGACACATGCATATGTTTAATTGCAGTTGCAAGGTTTTATAACTTAACATAAAATCAATAACTTAACGCTTTAAGGCAATGTCTGCCATTGTCATTGGAACTGAGAGTTTGCACGTTTGCAGAATTGCGGAGATAAAAATGAAATTTTCTATTTATTTACAAACATTAAAAGTTTAATGGAAAGTCATTTACAAAATGTTCCTCATACATTCAACGAAGCTGGTAAACTTTCAACTCATAACCGTGTAAAATATTGTTAGTAAAACAAATTCGTTTCAACCGGACGCTTACAGTGACTTACAAACTTTTTCTGGGCTTTAATGTGATTGTATTTGCTATTTGTTGTTAATTTATCATAGATTTTTTTTCATTACTCGCTTTGAGCGATTTTTATTGACTTAGACAATTTTATGGGATAACGAAGTATTTTTAGGTATTTATTTTTATTTTTATTTTTATTTTTATTTTTATTTTTATTTGTCAATGTTAGCTGTGTAGATTTGCAGAGCACTGCAAAAAAGTCATAAAAATTTTTCGAAATAAATTTCAATACATTCTTTACACTTTCTTAATAGCTAAATTAAGTGTGCAAAGTAAGAAAAAACAATTACAAAGGTAAGCTTGGATTGAATATATGAATAGATGTAATTGAATAGATATTTATAATTTATCGCATCAATTAAAATAACTTTCTAAAAATTTTTCACAAGGTTGAGTTTTACTCAATATCGAGCAAAAATGTAGTCACTTGTTTTGTTATTTTTATTTCAATTTATTATTTTTTATGTTTTTAGTGTTTTTCCTACTTTTTCTTTTAAGTAAACACTTTGACAAATAAGTAATGGTCACCACTTCAAGTTGATTACTAGTGAATACCCAAAATTATTTTGTGTAAATTTACACTTTCGCGTTTTTAACTTTTAATTAGAAGTGTTTTTAACTTACCGCTTAACATTTTATGCTTTTAATTATTTGACGAAAAAAAAATTGAAAAAAATAACTGTTGTTGTTAAGTGTTGATGTTATCATTATTATTTTTACTCAACTAAATGCTGACGACAAGTGTTTTTTTAAACAACTTCTTATCTGATGTTGCATTCACTTTGAGTGCATTTTTGATGGGAGCAGTTTTTTGTTTTTTTTTTTTTTTGTTGCTTATTTGAAGGTTTAATTTTTGTATCCAGTGCATTTTTATGTTTATATTTTTTTCTCTCTCTCTTTTTTGCAGCGTTTGCAAACTTGTATTTATTTTTTTTTTAATTGACTCAGCACGATTTTTTCATGCCTTTTTTTGGTTCAGAATCACTCAATTCAATGCGTTTCCTTTTACAGACAGCGTGAGACCGTTTAGGTTTTGCTTTAAAAATTGTCAACAACATCAACAACAACAACAGCAAAATCAAATGTAAGCCCGTTTTAGCGCAATTTTTGGTGTTTTAATAACGATAATAAATTAATTTTAGGCATTTTAAGACTTTTTTAAGATGCCTTAAAAAGGCATTTACAATTTATATTCTACACGGAGAGAAATAAAATTAAGCAAATATTTTGCTTGATCTAAGAAAATTTGAAATTAAGCCCCAATATGCTCAAATCAAGCACAAGCAAGCAAAACAATAAACAAAAAAAATTGAGTAAAATAAATGATTACTTGAAACAAGAATAAAATAATTGATTCTAGAACCTGGAACAAGACTTAAATCAAAAAAAAATATTTTCTTAATTTAAGCAATCGCATAGAATTATTAAAGTTTTTAGCAAATTGTTTACACATTGAATCAAGCAAATTTTTCTCACTTGAATTTATATTGGCATGCTTATAATTCACAACACGTTTGCATGAAAAGATGTTTAAAATGGTGCAGATTGACAAACTATGCATGGTTCGAAGGCGCAGTGTCTTATCTGTTACTTTACATGTAATCGTCTACAAGATATATTTACAGCCCTATTCTGCGTTTTCTTGACAAGTAATTTGTCAATAAAATTTGTACAGAATTTTATCAAGCGAAAGCTTTATTAGTTTTCTGCAACAACCTTGAACAATTGAAAAGCTTTCGAAATTCTCCAGAGCAGGTTAAATCCTATTGACAGCTGATTGTTCTCATGAATAGCATGAAACAGAGAGAAAAGAGTGAGATGCAGCTTGAGGTGCTTGAAAAGCAAAGAGAGGAGTGTGAAAAACAACAAAACCAACATTCTCGTATTAAGAAAATTTTTTAATTGAATCAGGCAAATTATTCTAGTTTTCAGTAAATTCCTTTAGTTGAATCAAGCAAATTGTTCTCAATTCAATGAAAATCAATTTCTCAAATCAAGTAAATTATTCTAGTTTTCAGCAAATTATTACTTGAATCAAATGTTTCTTGAATTAAGCATTTTTTTCTTAATATCATGTGTTTTAAATTTGTTCAATTCTAGCAAAATAATGCTTGAATTGAGAAATTTACGCTTGAGTGTAAACTGATAGCCTATTTGCTTGATTCAAGCATGGCTCTCTCTCTTTTTTTCAGATATTTTTATTGTTCGTATTTATTTACGAATTGAGAAATGCGACAAAGCAAGAAAATGGAATTGAATTTGCATAAGTACCGAATGAAATACTGGTTTTAAAAATTATTTATTCTTTCAGTTCAATGCGCGGGACTTTTATGAACTGAGTTAAAATTTAACTAGAGGGCTTTTCTCTAAATAGTTTCCTGAAACTACTTTTTACGTGTTTTCGAAGTTTTGCGAGTTCAAGATAATGGTAAACACCCAAATGTTCGCTAATTACTAATTAATAATGGAGCAGCAATGCTCAAGCATTGATGACATCTACCCTACATACTAAGCGGCCGTTGTATAAGGAACGCTGCCAACGACGCACAGTGGCACGAAATGCTGCCAGGGTGATCAAAATTCTGTAACTATTAAACGGGTTGAAATATTTCGCTCCATTTTTTTTTTTTTTATTGAAAATCGATGTGGCTACAGAATGAGTAGGTAGAATAATTTTTAAACTAAGTAGAGGTGTGCTTGGTAGGGTTGCCTCAAATTCGACGAAAAAAATCGATTTTCACTTACTCGGCTACAAAAATGCATATTTTTTTTTATTCTTTTTTTTTTTTTTTTGTTTTGTTGAAAATCAATGTGACTATAAATACAGAGAAAAATAGTGGCAAAGAACTATCGGTGCTACGGTAAATTTTATGGGTTGACACTCAAGGGGAGATTTTTGGCCATATGGCAAAAATAAACCAAAAAATTTATGACATCACGAGGCTCCTCAGGGTACCACTGAACGTAATGCAAATGCAACGAGCTCTGAATGAATTTGTTGCATATTTTAAAAATAAAAATAGAACAAATATTAGAACAACAAACCAAATCCAAACAAAAATTAGAAATAGGATGAGCGCAAGGATTTATGCAATGACTAAGAGCAGGAAAAATATAAGGATTGGAGCAACATAAAGAATATAAGGAATTAAGGCGAATTGGAGGAGTATAAGCGTTTGAAGAAGGATGTCAAATAATGCCATATAGATAAAGATAGGGAAAAGATTAAG
The DNA here is from genome assembly GCA_943735915.1 of Pherbina coryleti. Lineage (NCBI taxonomy): Eukaryota > Metazoa > Arthropoda > Insecta > Diptera > Sciomyzidae > Pherbina > Pherbina coryleti. Next base: position 11,882,463 of record OX030952.1, on the reverse strand, counting down.
AACAAGGGAGAGGATACGGACGTCAATAAGGGCTTCAATAAAGAAATGTTGTAACGTCAAACCCCAAAGGTGACATACACCATTGAAACCATGACATACACCATTGAAACCATGGATAAATTTCCAATTTGACGCTGTGACATAAGTGAACTAAGCTTTAAAGTTTAAACTGTACTTCTTTAATTTCTCAAATAAATAATTGCTATAGCCATGACTTTTTGTAAATACTATTTTCTATTTAATTTAAATATTCAATTTTATATTGAAAAGGTTAACTATTACTACTAATATAAAGTATTAAAGTTAATTTTTAGACACTTGGAATTTTTTGTTCCATTATAATGTCATGTTCTTTTTTTAATGAAATATATTATCAAGCATTTTCTTTAAATGATCTGATATATAAGAATTTTTGTTTGATTTTTTGGTTCTTGTTTTCTTAAAATGTAATCCTTATAAGTTTCGTAAAAACTTTTGGGGTTAAATCCACCCAATGGTTAAGAGTCTGATAACAACTAGATTTCATGAAAACTAGGAAGATAAAATGAAAAAAAAGAATCATCACGATATAGTCCCTTTCCCTACTCAAAAAAGGAAGCAATATAACGAAAATACTTTCAAATGGTTTTCAGCATTATAAAAGTCAAAAAGTCTTTTTTTCGCGAAATGACACGAATTCTGAAGTTTCTATTCTTATCTTCGTTCTTATGATTATGAAAAAATATGGATTCATTTATAACTCTATTTCAATTTTAAATGAAGATTCTTAAAAACCTCTTTCTTTTGAAGAAAGAAAGAATTTATTGCATCTTCTGGATTTCGAAATTTTATAGGGATTGTAATGTTTAAGCATTACATACAACACTCCTCTCCAGGTTATGAAAAAAACCCAAATCAGACCAAATTGTACAGGTACTAAGGGATAGGTGGAGGAGTCCTCAAACTGACAATATGGTCTCAATCGTCTTCTGCACTTAATTTTGTCTCCTTTAATCATTAACTCCTCTCTAGGTTTCGAAATAAAAACCCAAATCAGATCAAATTGCACTGTTACTTAGGGATGGGTGGAGGAATCCTCAAACTGAAAATATAGTCTCAACGTCCTCTGCACTTAATTTTACTTTCTTTAAGCATGAGATACAACACTCCTTTCCAGGTTTTGAAAAAACAAAAAACCCAAATCAGACCAAATTGTACAGGTACTAAGGGATAGGTGGAGAAATTCTCAAACTGACAATATGGTCTCAATCGTCCTTTGCACTTAATTTTATCTACTTAGTAAATGTGAAAATATTTTATTAAAACTGGATTAATAATTTTTTTTTTTTTTTTTTTGCCCTAAGTCAAACTTCGCTGCCAGTCCCAAAGGGTTAAATCAATTAGTTATTCAAATTCAATTCCAACAAATCAAGCAAACAGCCAACAGCAACAACAATAAAAATTTTCAAAATAAACGTCGTCAAAAAACCAACACAAAAGGCAACAACAAACGTAGGTTGACATGTTATTTGTTGTTGTTTTTGTTGCATGCACCATGTATGTACTCGTACTCGTATGTATCCATAGGAGTATCTATAGGAGTTTCGTTGCCTACTAGCTCACAGATACGTACAGCTACGGACGGTTTTGATGTGAAAAATAATACAAAAAATGACGGAGACAAAACAAAAAACAATAATACAAAGAAAGAAAAAAAAACAAAACTAAACTAAAAACTCAAAACAATTAAACGAAATAAACAAAATGTAAAATACACAAAATAGAAAAATTAAAATAAAAGTCACAAAAACAAAACTAAAAAGGAAACTAGAGTTTAAACAGATATAACAACAAAAACAACAACAACAACAGCAATAGCAACAACAACAATAACTACAACAGCAGCAGCAACAACAATAACAACAAAAACAACAACAACAACAACATCAACAACAACAACAATAACAGTTCAACTTCAACTGCTGCATCTTCAGAGCAATGCGAGAAGCTCGGTTGCAGGCTTACATAAAGCCAACACGCGAGCATAAAATACAACAAAAACAACGACAAAATGCAGTACTGCACAGCTGCTGCAACAATTACAATAACAACCAGCTATATTGTACAACAACAAAAAAACAACAACTCCAGCCTAGTTGTTGGCTAGGTTTTAAGGCGCTTTTTTTGCTGTGGCTGCAAAAAGCTTGTTTTTAGCATTTTTTTTTCAAACTTATCTTCAAGCTTTAGTTGCAGGCGGCTTGGGCTGTAATTTAAATTGAGGGGAGATGAAGTTTTCGCGTTTTTGTTGTTGCTGCAACCAAAAGCGGAGGTGCAACAATTTAGTTGATTTTTTTTTTCCAAGCAATTTTTCAAGACCACAGCTGTTAATATTTTGTTGCTAAACACTAGGATGCGACTTACTTGGCTTAAAATCCTGTGAGCTTTTAGGTGTAGCAGATGAAAAATAATCAAAGCTCTGCAAAGTATCCAGTTGGCGGAAACATTATTTTTTTTTTCTTAATTAGTTTGTGTGATTAACTGTTGATCAATGCTATTAAAGCTGATTAGATGGTTTTTTTCAATTTTTATAAATAATAAGCTTTTTTGTATGGCAACAATAAAAAAACACTTGAACACATAAACAGGCGGGCGAGCGAAAGCCTGGGTAGCTTGAAAGCACAGCACATAAAAAAGTTTTACGAAAACCAAAAAAACAAACGCGCTTAAATTTTTAAAAATTTATTAAAATATTTCAGTGTTTTTACTCAAGAAACGTATTTTGAAACGGCACTTTTTTAAGTTTTTTTTTTTAGTTAACAAAAATTTTTATCAAAATATTGAAAAAGTTTTATTGAAAAGTACTATTTTTTTGAAAGATAAATAGACGGTAGAAAAAAAAAACATCCGACACGCTTGGCACAACACGTCTTCTCAAAAGTAGCGTCAAACTAAGACTGAACAAACTGTGTTGCGATCAACGTTACTGTGTGCCACAAAGTAGTTTGCTTCATCAGCAACAATACCAGGCAATATAACTCATGGATTGCGCGAGTATCAGACAAAATTGCCGGAGCGCTAGCGAAGAGAGCGCTCAGCCACAAATAATAGTTTCAGAAAAACCGGTCAAAACAAACAAGTCAACAAAAACAAAAAAAAAAAAAAAAATCGAAAAAAAACACGAGTACTAAACTAAATCTATAAAAACAAATACAACTACAACAACTACAACAACAACAACGACAAGAACCATAACAAAAATACAACCACTACCATCTACCATGAATACAACAATAAATCTTTATCAGATTTTTATGTAGTGGTTTGTTGTAGATACGCATGCGGCCTACACAGATACAATATGTCTTTCAACTTTAATTTCAACACTGATAACTTTGATTCAATCGCTGTTCTATAGAGCTGTACGTGGTATGTGTTTCATATAGAATAGAGCTGTATAAATAATCTAAATAGTCGATTACTTCAAAATTTCCTTAAGACGTTTCATTAATTAAATTGAAAAAGCCCAAAAAGTTCAGAAATTGTTACATAAATAATTGATTCTTGAAGTTTTTTAGAAGTCATTAAAATTTCTGATTTTATTTTGAAGATATCTACGTCAGAATGGATAATTAAGATATTTTTAAGGTAAGCGTTTTAAATGGTTAACTTTTCTACAGCATCCCGTCACACTTAGAACATCCTACACAAGTTTCACTTTATTGCCCTTCTTTCCCAATAATCTATAACTCCATTTCGAATCAAGGCAGACTTAGTAGGTTGAATAGGTGGAGCACCTGAAATTATTGGTTCAAAGAAACTGAAAATAAGTTGACTGTATCGCAGTATTGTGAATACACCCATAGATTTTGCCATGACAGCGTATCTTTATCATTGTCCCTATTCTTATCCCAATCCTTTCCTTTGATCTTGAACTTGTCCTCATCATTATCCTAATTTTTATCAAATATAATAAATAAACTGGCCATTTCAGCCCTTGAAAGGACTTTGACCCAACTTTTTATGAACAAATTGTGTTGTGCGTGTTATTAAATGTTTGAACACAATTGATCGAGAACTGAGCCTACTAGTTTTATGCCCACTCCGAATGGCAATATTTACTCTCTGAGGCTTGTCATTGTCTGCAGAGAGGTGACGGCCGAACAGAAAAATTAATTCGATTGAAAAAACTTTCGGTGTCGGATGGAATTGAACCGGGGTTCTCTGGCGTATGGGTCACGCACTCTACTTACAGGGCCACTGCCGCCAATTTTATAAAGGCTGTCCCAAAAGTCACTGATATTGGTCACAAAAGTCACGACTTTTTTTTTGTGACAAACGTAGAGTACTAAATCTACGACAGCTGTCAATAGCAAGCGGGGGAGATTTAGTCATGGGGAAATTCACTGTCGAGTACGGTCACGTATAGAAATTGTGAAAATTCACTACAAAAATAATGAAAATTTTGCAGAGACACTTTTCGGTCATCATAACGCACTGTCTCGCAACACTGTGTTCAATTTAATCATTGGCCACCGAGTTCATGCGATTTGACGCCGAAGGACTTCTTCCTTTGGAATTTTCTCAAAGCGAAAGTCTATGCAAATAAACCCCAAACAATTCCGGAGCGGAAACAGGAAACCCAACTGGCCATTACTGCAATTGATCCAGAATTATGCCAGAATGTCATGGAAAATTTAATGAAAAGGGCTCGCGTGAAGAAGTAGAGTCGAGGCGGCCATTTGAGCAATACTATTTTTCATCTCCATTTTTTTATTGTTTTATTTTTTTTTAATTCAATAAAAAATTACAAACATTTATACAAAACAATGCATTTAAATAAAAATGTAAAATGTCAGTTACTTTTGGGACACCCTTTATTTGTCATAATAATTTCCCTTTTTCTTGTCAAAGCTTTGGACTTAGGTTAGGTTAGGTTGAAGTGGCTGAGCCGATAGACGACTCGTACACCTAGGCCAGTACAGGCCCGTTGTGACACCACATAATCCCTTTTTTAACTAGAGATTTCCCTCCTCTATAAACCAGTCCGAACGGAGTATGAACTTTAAAATATGCCTAATTTCCAGGCATGAGACTTCGGTAAGTACACTTAGGAAGGGATGGCCCAAAGTTGCCATTCTCCTTCTAGCTAGTGCCGGACATTCGCAGAGGAAGTGCTGAGTGTTTTCTTCTTCCTCTTCGCACATGCAGCTTCTGCAAAAGTCATTAGATATAGCTCCTAAACGAAGAGCATGCGTTCCGATTAGACAATGACCCGTGAGGATTCCTATTATTTTAGACAGGTTTACCCTGTTAAGTTCAAGCAGCGAGTTGGTGCGTTTTAAGTCGTAGGAAGGCCACGTTAGCTTAGCTATCCTACATGTGTCAAGTTGTTCCCAGCGTTCTTGTGCAAGGCTTAAAGTTTTGCTCCTGCACCGGAGTTTGTAGGAGGAAATGGGTATACCAATAAAGTCCTCGTTTAAGAGGGTGTTAGAGGTCGTACCCTTCCTTGCCAATTCGTCAGCCAGTTCATTACCCTCGATATCCCTGTGTCCGGGTACCCATACGAGGTGGATCCTGAATAACCTGGCCATCTCGTTGAGAGATCTGCGGCATTCAGTGAGAATTTTGGAGTTGTCAATATGTGAGTTTAGCGCCTTGAGCGCAGCTTGACTGTCTGAAAAAATGTGGATACTTTTTCCACTGAGGTCTTTTTGACCTAGAATCTTAGCGGTTTCGTGAGTGGCCATCATCTCCGCCTGGTAGACACTGCAATAATTTGGGAGTCTAAAGGAAGCTTCAATTCCAAGATCCTGGGAGTAGATACCTCCCCCTACTTGTTCTTGAAGCTTAGATCCGTCAAGCTTTGGACTTAATCCATAAACAAATTACCGACCTTATCCTTATTCGAATTCCTTTTTCCTAAATGTTGTCCCACTTCGTTTACCAATCTTTGTCCGAAATCTTATCCTTTTTTTTTTGTAGACTAAGCCAACGCTCAGGGAATGCCCCCTATATATGCGGAAGCATTGTGTTGATTCGGACGAAGGGTGATAGTTAGTTGGAGGGTGGAAAGATAGAGTAGTGTCGGTGAAGCTTAGTTTTAAATTTACATAGCTCAAAACTGCCGGGGAACACGCTCGCAGGGAGAATGTTTCACAATTTTACTGTACGACCGAAGAACGAATTATCTCAGTAATGCGAGGTTCTATTGTGAATCAAGGCAATTGTATAGGGATGGGCTTGGTGAGCGGCCCGAGTGGACTTGGGAAACACACGAGCTGATGGGTTCAGGTCATGTATCTCCCTTGAACACTTCCGATTCTAGTATCTGTACAAAAGGCTTAGGCAACCAACATTGCGCCGATGCTCAAGAGAGTTGAGAGAAGATGAAATGTTTTCATCTCCAATCAGATATAGCGAACGTCGTTGAATTCGATCCAGAAGCTCCGAATAAGATCTTGAAACTTCTGCCCAGGTGTGCGAATTGTACTCCATTTTCGGCCTTATATATGATGTATAGATCACGCGTAGATCAGTTGGAGTGAAGTATTTCTTACACCATTTTAAAAAACCTAGGCACTTGGCCGCTTCTTTCGACACATCGAAAATGTGATCATTCCAACGAAGATCAGATTTTATCGAAATGCCCAGAACGTCGAGAGCATCTGACTCCGCTAGATCCACACTGTTCATATTAAGGGGAGTTGAGTTAAAAGGCAACACTGAGTCTTGCTAGCATTAAACTCAACTCTTTTAGCAAGCCCCCACTCAGAGATTTTTTCCAAGTCATTAAGCAGTGTGTCATTCTCAATCTCCAAAGAGTTCGGGCGTTTTTTAAAGGAATATAAATGACAAATTAGGTGTTTAAAAATCTTTGTTCTTACCTTTGTCCCAATCCTTGTCTTAGTCCTTTTCCCAATCCTTGCCTACACACTTATTCTAATCCTTATCCAATCATACTCATAATTTTACGAGGGTAATTCAATAATTTCCTAATCCAAGAGATAGCACTCGTAGCATCGAAAATTAATTTTTCGCAGTAAGCAACACTGTTAACTAGTCTAGCTGTATCCATCACGTTGTTTCATTTTTGTTGTCAATGGAAGTAAAAAGCTTTTATTTGATTATAACAGTTGATAAAAGTGAGTTTCAAGCGGTGATTATAAACACCTGTATTTTAAAGGCTTAACTCCGAAAGAAATCAAATCTGAGCTGGATTAAGTTCATGGCACAACTGCTCCCGTATTGGCACTGCTTACTGGGTGAATGAATGGCCGTATATCCACAAAAAATCAATATCATTCCGAACGGCCTGAGAAAATGTCTACCCCCGAAATGATTGACAAAAGCTACCAATGGTTTAAAGTAATCGACGAATCCATGTGCGTGAAATAGTTGAGTAGAATAAAATTGGTGAGATGGTTGAACAGAGTGACTCTACAGCAGTGGTGATCAACGCACGGTTCAAACAACAACAAAGAAAGCTTTCTGAGTGCACAGCTTTACACTGAAACAAGAAGTTGTTAAAAGCTCTCACAACATTTGGTGCAAGGAAATCTTGTCGAGTGTTGGATTTTTCATATAATAATTTCTTTTTTATTTTTTTGTTTGTTTCTCACTATTTTAACATAGAAATTATCATAAAAAGGTAAAAGTGGAGAATATAATTTCCTGAAACATTGCAAAATATTAACGTTCATATCACATGAACGCTCAAAGCATACTGACTTGAAATTTAAAGCACAGCAGAAAAAAACAAACTTTTACGCAGTGTAGAAACGCAACGAGCCGATTGCTACTTCGTGTGCAAAAGCTCAACAACACACGATGCCCGCGGGCTATGGGAAACCATGAAGTGAGCACCACTGCTCTACAGTCCATGGTATAATAATACATGGTAGCATTGTCAACTGCTTATTTTCTCTTCAACAGGAAAACATAAACTGTCAAAAACAGCTTTTTGTGGAAATACATCAGCAGCTGCTGTGGTTGTTGTTTTTTTTTTCACTTCAACGTTTTCAACATTGCTTGTGTTTTCAATGGCGGATTGTGAGCGCTCTCTTTTTGAGTATATTTTTTGACAGTATATGATTTCCCAAGCAACTGTCAATGCTACCTTGTATTATTATACCATGCTACAGTCCAGAGCATCTTTTACCGATTTGTCCTCGAAAATAGAACGCACAATGAGGGCAGAAAAGCTCCCAACAAAATTTTCAAATCAACGTCAGTGGTATTTTTTCGGCAAAAAAGCGTTTTATTTCTCATCAATTTAGTCCCCTTTTAGATCAATAAATTTAGTCTAGCGTTTTCCCGACGTTTTTTTTTTATTCCTTCCAAATAATAGGTTTTATCAAGATCCTCAAAATTTGCGTTTGGTTCAGTGATGACCTCTTATTTCTACCCAAATCTCTTACCGCCGAGCCATTTGTTTCAGGTTTGAATTAAAACTCAATGACATTTAATCAAAACAATGCGTTTTATAAAAATTAAAATGTCAGTGACTTTTGGAACACCCTTTATATTTGACATTTCATGACCTGAATTGCCCGGATGGAATTTTCCTGGTTTTTTCAGGGGTTTTTTTAAACATATTTGATTTATTAACCGCTATTTAGATTGATTTAACCTCCTTCTAATGATTTTCTTTATTCTCGGCTAACTATTTATTCTAAATGCCATGATAATGAATGGAAATATTGATTTTTTTATTTGAAATACCTTTCTCAGTGGCTCCTATGAAGAGAGCGGAATGAAAAAAAAAGCTTGGCTTGACAGTTTTTCAATTTTTTTCTGCAACTCGCAATATTTACTGTGGAATTTTTTTTAATTGTTCTTTTTCGCATTAAGCTGATTTCTATGTAGTTTTTAATTAAAACGAAAAAGCCATAAGTAAACAAACAAAAAAAAATCAAAGCAACAGCAACAAAAAAGTCAACAACATGAGCAATTCGAGTAGCAAGCAGCTCATACATACATAATGTAAACATCAACAACAAACGATCGTATTTCAAATCACGTTCAACGAACGCGCAAATCGCATGATTTGTAGAAGATTTGTTCGGGGTACATGTTGAAAAAGCTGTCTGAATGGGGCGACTTATTGAGAATTGGAAGTTAAGGTTGAAGTAAGTTTGTTGTAGTTACTACGGAATGAGATTCTGAGATTCTTAGTAGAAAGTTGCAGCAGGGAGATGTATTGACTTGAAGATTTAAAAAAAAAACAATAAAAAAAACATTTTTGAAAACAATCGAACTCACTGACTCAAGAACTTTTTAACAAACTTCGCCATTTAATACAGTGGTGGCCACAGAAGTAGCATACTTTACTATTGGTGAATTTTAATCTTATTTTTTCCACCACACCATTCAATGAAAGGGTGATTATCATGCAAATAAAAACTGAAGGTCTGACTATAGCAGAGATTTCTCGTTTAGTACAGTGCTCAGGAAACATGCTCAAGAGAAGCATTTCGACACGTAGAAACTTTTGGAGTCACTAAAAATGTACGACAAGCTTATCGAGAGCTTAAACCTACGCAAAAAAAAAGATCAAAGATCTCAAGCAGAAAGATTCATAGTATTTCTGCTTGGAATCCATTTAAGTGCTCTAGTGCCTAACAAGCTGTGTCTAGTTCGCTGTATCTTTTAGAAAAGTAAGGCGCCGATTAAATGCAAAAAATCTCGTAGATGCATTGCCCAGTGTAAGCCACTTGACGGCCAGACTAGTCTTTTCAAAGCAAGACTTACAAAAAAACCCCTTGTTTTTTGTAAAAATGTTCTCTGGAATGATGAGTCAAAGTTCTGTAGGTTCCGAAGCTTTTATTTTTTGAAAATTTGTTCTCTGAATTGATGAGTCAAAGTTCTCTAAGTTCAGACCCCATAGTTTTTGGAAAAATGTTCTTTAGAGTGATGAGTCAAAGTTCTGTAGGTTCGCACCCCATAATTTTTTAAAAAAATTTACTCTGCAGTAATTAGTAAAAGTTCTGTAGGTTCGGACCCCTTTTTTTTAAAAAAAATGTACTCTGGAATGATGATTCAAAGTTCTGTAAGTTCAGATCTGATGGAAAAAAATATGAGGGGGCATCCAAAAATATTCAGTACAATCCAAAGTACCATAAAACCGTCGAGCATGCGGAGGGTAAACGTGATGTTCTGGAGTGTCTGTTTTTGGCATGGTTTTATCCCTATCATCAAAGTTGAGAGTAAAATGAATCAACATGTTTACAAAAATTTTATTGAGAGCCACATCATTTCTGGTGAAATGTACTTTCGAAATCCATTGTGTCAATGTTTTAAAATAGCCTGCGCAATTATCCGATCTCAATCCCATTGAGAATCTGTGGAATGATGTTGCAGAGCATATGGAGCAAAAAAATTAAACCCAATTATTTTGCAGAATTGTGGCAAGAAATCCAAGTCGCTTGACTGTTCTATTTCAAAGAATCGATTTCAATCAAAAGTTGAGGCAGAAGATTTCCAGCTGTAATTAAAAAACAATGGATTTTCAACTTAATACTAAAAAATAAAGTCGGCTCTATCATGGATATAACCTTAGGTTTTGATGTGACAGCGTATCCTTTCCTTTGTTGCAAAACTTAAACTTGTATCATTATGTATATATTTATCCTTAAATTTGTCCTACTTCTTGTCCAGACTCTTGTTTTAATTCACATTAAAATTCTTGACCTTATCTATTGCTGTTCGAATCGCTTTCCAAAACCTTGTTTCATTTCTTTTCCCAATCTTTGTCCAAAATCTTGTCCTCAGTGTGTCTAAATCCTTGCTCTATTCCAGTGTGTCCATTTCTTGTTATTATCATTCTCCAATTCTTGTCCTCAATATTGTTTTATGTGTGTCTAAATATTTATTCTAATCCTTGTCACAATCCTTATCATAGTCTTTTTCCCAATATTGGTCTGAATTTTTACCTTAGTCCTTGTCCAAATCTTTTACCTCTCCAAATCTTTAATATCTTTGTCCAAGACTTAAACCTCCTCCTTATCTTATTCCTAGTTCTAGTCATAGTCCAAATCCTTGCCCTCAACGTTTTTCTTATGTTTGTCCTAATTCTTACCTTAAGAATTCTGTTTCTTATATAATCCTTGTACTTAATTCTTATCCCTCATTCCTTAATCTCATCGAAATTCTTTTCCTAAAACTTTTCCTCTTTATTTTTTTTTATCTTTTTTATTTTTACTTTTAAATTTGGTGCATTCAGGTTACTTTAAGGGGTTCCCTAAGGGACCTCACGACGTCAATATTTTTTTCTTTAATTTTAAACATGTGACCAAAAACCTCAGCTTTACTGTCGTTCCATAAAATTTACCCTAGCAACTATAGACACGAAGCTTTAATTCCATGCAACATTTTTCATTGTTGTTACATTTTTACTGCATTAAGCCGTGGTGTCATGGCACCAAAAAAAAATTTTATTTATGAGGTCAGAGAACTATTTTTGCTGTTGTAAAATCAAGTTTTTCTTAACCCTTCTAGTCAGCGAATAATTATTCCATGCAACAGTATTGCATTTTTGTCGCATAAGCTGCTACCAACGTGAACTGACGACGTCATAATTAATTTTTTTTTTTATTTTTGATCTAAAGTCAAGTATAAATTCTTCATTTCAGTTTAATAACATTTATCGTACAACTATTTATCGTACAATTCCATACAACGCCGTTGCATGATGGATGCATTTCCGATCTTGTAGCGGCTATCTCCGCGAATTTTTTTTCTCTTTTTGTTATGAATGCTAAGAACTAGGCTTTGCTGGTGAATTATATTTTTTGAGGTGAATTATATTTGATTACTCATTGAGTAATAATTCCATGCAACGCCGATGCCTTTTGGAAAAATACTTTTTTCAACATTTCTTGCAACCTGCGCGGTAAGACATCACAACTGATTTTAGTTGAGGTTAGTTGGACTTTATTTTGAGGTATGATAAATGTGCTAAAATCCACAAGCAAAAACCACAGAGACTACTGATGAGTCGGAATAGCGTCCGACGAAACCATGGTCTAGTCTGCTCGTTTTGTTCTGCAAAGAACTTTTGTTGTTATAGCAACCTGTTACTTCATGAATTATTTGGCATAAAGCTCAAAATATATTAATATATATATTTAAAATTAAATATATTTATAATAATATAAAATTAAACAAAATATTAATAATTTTTCTTTTTTTTTTCCTCTGCGAGAAAAGTATATTTTTTTGCGGTAGCTCAAAAAATTTTTACTCCCATTAAGTGTATCTTTTGTGAAGAAATGCATAAAATAAAGGATTATTTTTCTTTTATATATAAGTGTGCTACATTTTTGGCCACCACTGTACACATCATATTATTATACAAATTCAGATGTTCCTATCTTCAAATAAATATGGTCGAATAAGAGAAATTCTAAAAAAATTAAGTCATTAAAAACATAAATTTCAAAATTATTGCTACTTTTGATATGAGTCCAATTCAGAAATAAATTTTTTGAATTCGTTTATCAATAACCTCAATTAGAGTGAATTGTAAACGTCTCATACTCTGTCATAATTAAGGCCTATTTAGAACGAAGTTGTATGGCAAGAGGCAACTATGCGGACTTTTCACTCCCGACATTCGCGAAATTTACTGTTAAAAGAGACCAAGATGCGAATAAAGAACTTTATGATAATCCTAAAAAGGCAAAGGCACAACATGTCGCCAGCAACAAGTTTCCAAAGTAAGACAAAAAAAAAAAAAAAAGAAACAGAACCATACAAAGAGAATAAAAACAAATCGCTCTTCAAAGTCAGGGTCTTCACTTACATCTTAAATAAAATCTTGGAGTCTGATGTGAGAGCCCAGAAAAAAAAAGTAAAACCCCAAGAGCTGCAACAAAAACATAACACATATTAACATATATATATATGAAGCTATTTATATATATATGCAAGAAGGAGTGTATCGTTAGCCCAAACAGACACGAACCATGAGCAGCTGAAACTACCAATCAACTCAACCAAGTTTGCTTCGATCCTCACTCCAGTCACTCCAGCCGGCAATGCCACTAAAAAAAAAAAACTTACACCAGCAGCAACAGCAACAGCGGCAGCAGCAACAATATCGCGCGATCAGAACACGCGCCACAAATACAGCACGTCTCAGCGCTCAAGCAACCGGTTATGTCTTCAGACGCTGATCCATAGCATCATGATGATAATGATGATGACGATGATGTTGTTTGTGTTGTTGATGACGTCGCGCAATCTTTTATGCAGCAGCATTAAATGAGCTCGTATTTAATTTTTGTTGTTGCCACAAAAACCTAAGCATTATCATGTTGCTGTCGCTGCAATGTTGCAGACACTGCTGCTGCTGCTGTTCCTGCAGGCAATGGCAACGCATTGCATGTGAATGCGTTTTAGATGTTGCAGTTGCTGTTGTTGTTGTCGTTGTTGTCGTTGTTATTGTTGTTGTTGTTTGAGCTTAATGTCAGAGCCCGCACATGAAAGTCCAAATTCAGACAGTTGAATGGGCTAGCTGGATGGACGGTAAGAAAATAAAAAAGGCTTCTTAATTTTATATCTTTCAATTTGATGATTGCCAACTTGTGAAAATTAAATCATGCATATTACTCTGGATGGCACGGAAAACAATAATCAAATAACAGTGTTTCGAGATTCTTTTGTGTAACTTTCACCATATTTTTCTTTTTCATTTCTTGAGCTATCAACAGACTCAATGGAAGTATATCAATCTTATATTATTGTGAGTGTGAGGTTGGAAAAAATTAATGGAACAGTCTTATGTTATATCTGTAGTAGACAAAATGGACAATGCCCTTTACAAGCCTAAAAAATGTTATCTGAAATAAGGTTTAAGTAACAATGCAGCAAAAAATAAGCCTGGTACCTTTTTTTTTAAAAAAAATAGAAATTCAAGCCTGATAACACCCACTTCAGACGGGGAAATTGACTTTTCAAATTAATCCAAATACCAAGGATAAGTTGCATCTTGTTAAAAATCAAAGAGACTTAAAAAACCGTAGAAAAAATGTCCTGAACTAAATTTGGCGACCGTGGCGCAGTGGTATATCAAATGACCTCGGGTAAATGCCACTCAATCGTAATGAAATTTGGAGACATTAAATTTGCTACCAAATGGCATATTTTTTCGTTGTTTAACTTCGACATTTCCAAAAAAAATATGTAACGACCACTCTAGTGTCCATACTATATTATAATTATTTAATTTTGCGTAACAAAATTTTGTGGCGGCCGTGGCGCAGTGGGTAGAGTGCGTGAGCCATACGACAGAAAACCCTGGTTCAATTCCATCTGACATAGAAAGCTTTTCAATGGAATTACTTTTTCTGTTCGGCCGTCACCTCTGCAGACAATGGCAAACCTCAGAGAGTAAATAATGCCATGTAAATTATCTTAAGAACATGCACATTAGCCGTTGGGAGACGGCATAGAACTAGTAGGTCCAGTTCTCGATCAATTGTGTCCAAACATTTAATAACACGCACAACACAATTTGGTCATAAGTAGGTTCGGTCAAAGTTCTTTCAAGGGCTGAAATGGTCAGTTTATTTATATTTATATATTATTATTTCGGTTCTATATGTACGAGGCTAAAAAAGCATCTATTTCAATCCAAAGATTTTTCTAAATCAAAAAAGACAAATTTGCTTCAAAGGGCTAAAGTCAAGCGGCTAAAAAAAGAAAATCGATTTTTAAGAATTATCCCTGAAGAGATATGTTAATTTTTTAATGTAAAAATTTTTAAAATTTTACTTTTAACATCACTTTTATAATTTTATATGTAAAAATAATTATTTTAAACGCAGATCTCTGAGAGCTACTCTAAAAAAAGGCGCCTTCCGTTGTACACGATATCTCTGGACTGTATCATTTGAAATAGAAAAACCAAAAAATTTTCATTTACTTTAGATATTATGTTGTATTAAATAAAAGAAATAAGCAATATATTATTTTTTGTCAAAATGACGGCTTCTCATAAAATAAAGTCGATTTTCAACATAAATTTAAGCCTTAAAATATTTGAAAATATTTATTGGTGAGAAAAAAACCATCGAATAATTACCAAAAAATAATTAAGAAACTTGTGTAAAAGTTTAAGAATGATTGGTTCAGTTGTTTCGAAGAAATTTTGCTCAACGATTTAAAAATATATTTTGAGAAAATTGCATTTACATTTTCGTAATTCTGAAAAATCCGAGATAAGACGTCAATTCTTAAATTAACTCATAAGTAAAGCTACAAGTGCTTTGTATCCCTGTCAGCACACCTGAAAAATGTGGGCTCTTAAACCCAAAAGGATTTATTGCACTCTTACAACCTTAGCACTTCATTATGATGGCACTTCATTATGACGGCACCAATATTATCAACAAACTGCAAGGATGCAAGAAATGGCATGCAACTGATGCTCAAGTGTATTCATCTTCAAAAACCTCTTACTAATATTTGAACTAGGGATGTTACGGAGGTGCTTTTACCGGAACCGGAGTCAAAACCGGAGTTTTTGAATTTCATTTATCGGATCCGAAGTCAGAACTGGAGCCGAAGTCGAAGTCAGAGTCGAAATCGGAGTAAAAGAAAGATGTGTTATAAGTATCAAAATTATTTTACGGAGAACTGCGCTCGGGTGTAACATACGTCAAATCATATCGAACCAATCGAAAATCTGCGTTTCGATTTTCGTTATAACTCCGATTCAAAATTATCGGAGCCGATGTCGGAGTCGGAGGTGTAAAATCAATCGGAAATTCCGACCTTTCGGAACCGAATTTGAAGCCTCCGAACATCCTCAATTTGAAGTGATTAAACTACCTTCCATTACATTAAAAAATGAGGCATGTCCCAATGCTTTAAGGAAGAAGGAAATAGGTTATACTGTTCAGAGAATTTAACGGCTCACATTAGTATTTTTAAAATCTTCCAAGACGACCTTTTTTTCTAATAATCCCAGACACGATGCTGCCAAAGCTAAACTTCTCCAAGTGTTATAAGATATTCATACCAAACAGGCAATTGTTGATAAACGATAAGTTCACAGCCGATGCTGGGTCATGAGGTCTAAATTTGAAAACGGAAAAATATGAATATGAATATGATCCTAGTTCCATTATCCAAAAATCTCTTCTGATAGGCTTTACTTCAACTATATTTCATGAGAAAATATATGTCATTGCGGTATATTTCATGTATTCCGGAAAGGCATATGTAGGAAGGAAATTCAAACAGTCAAGCTTCATTAGAGGAATCTGAAGTGTTCCAGGAATGCAATTGAAGGAAAGAAATGCAAACAGTTATAATTCCTTAGAGGAATGTTATGAACTTGAACCAAGACTAGTTTCTGACTGTACGGAATCACTGAATGAACTGAGACAAAACAATAAGATAGAAATTTGGTACGAAGCAGGCATTTGACATTACATCACATGTACGGCAACCTTTTCTAAAAGGAATCAGGGATTAAAAAAACTTCTGTGCCACCGAGATAATTACAATGGGCAGAGGCCAACAAAGAAAGCGAAATCGAGAAATTTTCTCAAGCTAACCAAATCTGACCTATGACTTCTAACAGGTTACTATTCAGGTCACTGTGTCCTTAGATATCATCTCAAGCGGTTAGGCCTATTTAAATCAGTTGTCCGCATTCTCTGTGAGGAAGATGAAAAAACTTCAGAGCACAGTTTCTTATGAAGATAAAACATTTAAAGATCATTCACTTTGTGAAAAAGTGGATTATATAAAACGGAAACCTAATAACAAATCGAAGAATATTCAAACGAAGACTTGTGGGGCTTAGAAATTTTTAAAAAATTAAACATTTTTTTGTTTAATTTACTATTAAAATGAGGAAGTATAAGGAAATAAAAGACCTGAGGTATGGTCCAAGCATGGCAGATGAAATGTAAATAGTTTATTTTTCTGAAAAAAAATATCCCTACAAAAATTTTTATAGATTTTATCGAATTTTTAAAGCCGCGCTATAGTTTAAAGAAGCAACGCTATTGTTTAAAGTCATCTACTGGTCAATATCCAAGTTGAGGCCATGGTTGAATTAAAAGGTTGTCTCGGGGCTGGTCGTACTCTCTTCTCAGTACCCAGAATTGTCAAAATCAATTAAAAGTAGCAACAACTTCATCGACTTTACATTTTGTATATTTTCGCTTTCAGATTTTGTATGAGCTGACAACTTCGATTAGACATTTATGGTCACTCGCTCTCGCCCTTGCGACAACCTTATTATTCAAAAACGCCCTCTTTTTAGTTTTTTTACCACTCTCCGAAATTATCCGCCCTCTTTTCCACGTATGTATATGAAAGAGCTCTCATCATTATTTTCAATAACTTACGTATGCTACAAAGCCTATAAAATAATTTAACGGAATAAAGCGTGCTGGCAACCCTGCCAACATACATACCTACGTGCCTTCAACAGACCATTGTTGATATCGGTCAAATATGTTCCATGGCAAAATCGCTAGCCGCAAGTCATGTTATTATTATTTTGGAAATGTGCGTTGGAAAAATGTGGCTTTTGCTTTATTTTAACCTGGACAAGACCTGAGACTAGCACTGCTGCATTTGTGACGTCTAAGCTTTGAAGAGTTGCGGAATTGTTGACTGACGGTCTAAAAGCTTGAGTTGAGCCGGATTTCAATTGTTCGCTTCATTAGATGCACGAATGCACGATGAATGCAAGGTAATGAAGCGCTAGACTAGCACAAGATCAGAGAAGACGACGACGACGAATGGCAAAGGCTCAAGAAATGTGGCCGAAGGAAAATGTGAAGAAGGCATTTGAAAAGAAAGTGGATGATGGCAAGGTAGCAGAGTAGCGGTAACGCGATTGTGGGAGAGTTGATAAAGTGTAATGAAGTGAAGATGAATTCGTTGATGGATTTGCGCGGAAAGATAAAGCAGCACTGATTCCTACGCTAAACGCTGTGAGAAAGAAAAGATCGCGGGCAAAGATATTTTCTAATCTTGACGCTGCTGGTCAGTGACTTGTGTTCCAACATCAGCGTGCGCTCCCATTCCCGTGTCAATTTACGAGCACATCTGCCAGATGACTTTAATCTCGGACAACAACTTCAGATTGTAACAACAACAACAACAACAGAAGCGCTTCTTCAGCATAGTAATAAAAACAAAAAATTAAAAAAAAAAACTAACAACAAACAATAAAGTCAGCAGCCTCGAAGCACCAATTGAATTATCTGTTGATTGTTTCATTGTTTCAGCGCGTATCTCGTATCTCGTTGTTGTCGTTGACAGACAAATTTACAAATTTTCTGCGCGCTTCACATACTTAACTTTGCAAATCAAGTGATTATCTCTAACAGTGGATGGACATGACAGCGAAGAAGAACTTTGGACAGCGTCTCAGAGTGATAGAGTGACAGAAGTGCGATCGGGGTATGCACTTCTGCCGCCTTGTTGCCTAACCTAAGGAGAGCAGCAACGAAGTTATAAAGAAAGTAAGTACCAGATACAAATCTTAAATATACGCATTAAAAATGCCAACATCCAACAAGGGGCGTGGTTGTGATGAGCATTCAATTAATTTTTACTGCTTCGCAGCACGCCCCGACAATTTATTTCTTTTATGGTCAGCTTAAATGGAGCTGCCAGGTTTTTTGGGTTAATTTTATTTTTGTTGCTTCAAGTTCGTGCGTTTCTTTAGTCTTAGTTTTTTTTTTAATGAAAAGATTTTGGTTCTAACGGAATTTTTTTAATATATAAAATATTACTTTGAAAATTCTCTACCATTTTTTTTTTTTGTGGATTTTTTTAGGAATTAACTTTTGCGAAAATCTTACCCTCTCTGGTCTCCGAGTTAAACTAAATGCCTATAAAGGATGTAACTATTATCATTTTGATCTTAGATGTGACCGTGTGGGATATAGCTGGCATGCTTTATATATCGACTGGATCGGCACACACCATTTTACGTGATATTTTAGACAAGCGATGGGCTGCAGAGCGACTTGTACCAAAATTGCTGAATTCCCTTCAGAAAGAGTTTCGAAAACTGTCACACACGAGATGCTTTTAATGGACAATACGGACATTTAGTGCATTATTACTGGTGACGAGACTTGGTTGTATGAGTATGACGTCAAAACTGCAGAGTGGCAGAGTGGCGCTATCCAGATGAGCCGAATCCCAAAAAACCACGACAAAGCCGTTCAAAAATTGAGGTGGTGTTGACTGTTTTCTTCGATTCTCAAGTTGTCGTGCACTAAGAAACTCATTCGGTCAACGCTCACTATTATTTGAGTGTTCTAAAGCGTTTGCGAGAGCATATTCGGCGAAAGAGGTAAGAATTCTAGAAAATTCAGGGTTTTTGCACCACGATAATGCACCAGCTCACACATCACACATTGTACGCGATTATTTGACCAAAAAGAATGCCAATATCGTTCAACAGGCACCATATTCACCAGATATGGCCCCGTCCGATTTTTTCCTATTTCTCAAACTCAAATTGTCGTTTCATGAAAAACATTTTGAGACGATTAAAGTCATCAAAGAGAATTCACAGAGGGAGCTCAAAGCCATTCTGAAATCGGCCTGCCAAAAATTATTTCAAGATTGAAAAAAACGTTGGCATGTGTGTATCGCCTTAGATTATGATTATTTGGAAGGTGATAAAATAAATATTGAAGAATAATTAACCGTTGTTGTTTTATTTGAACAGTCCGGTTCAATCTTGAACAGAAAGTACTTAGAAAAGTTAAGTTTTTACACATGGGTTAAATCCACTTGATCGGACCCTGGAGCGTAGAACATATCTCGGCTTTTGAAGAAAACTGATTATAACCTAACCATAGAAGATTGGCGTAATAAGACTGAAACCAGGTTGTATCTAAAGGGTGATTTTTTTGAGGTTATGATTTTCATGCATTAGTATTTGACAGATCACGTGGGATTTCAGACATGGTGTCAAAGAGAAAGATGCTCAGTATGCTTTGACATTTCATCATGAATAGACTTACTAACGAGCAACGCTTGCAAATCATTGAATTTTATTACCAAAATCAGTGTTCGGTTCGAAATGTGTTTCGCGCTTTACGTCCGATTTATGGTCTACATAATCGACCAAGTGAGCAAACAATTAATGCGATTGTGACCAAGTTTCGCACTCAGTTTACTTTATTGGACATTAAACCAACCACACGAATGCGTACAGTGCGTACAGAAGAGAATATTGCGTCTGTTTCTGAGTGTTGCTGAAGACCGTGAAATGTCGATTCGTCGCCGTTCGCAGCAATTGGGTTTGTGTTATTCGACCACATGGAAGGTTTTACGCAAAGATCTTGGTGTAAAACCGTATAAAATACAGCTCGTGCAAGAACTGAAGCCGAACGATCTGCCACAACGTCGAATTTTCAGTGAATGGGCCCTAGAAAAGTTGGCAGAAAATCCGCTTTTTTATCGACAAATTTTGTTCAGCGATGAGGCTCATTTCTGGTTGAATGGCTACGTAAATAAGCAAAATTGCCGCATTTGGAGTGAAGAGCAACCAGAAGCCGTTCAAGAACTGGCCATGCATCCCGAAAAATGCACTGTTTGGTGTGGTTTGTACGCTGGTGGAATCATTGGACCGTATTTTTTCAAAGATGCTGTTGGACGCAACGTTACGGTGAATGGTGATCGCTATCGTTCGATGCTAACAAACTTTTTGTTGCCAAAAATGGAAGAACTGAACTTGGTTGACATGTGGTTTCAACAAGATGGCGCTACATGCCACACATCTCGCGATTCTATGGCCATTTTGAGGGAAAACTTCGGAGAACAATTAATCTGAAGAAATGGACCGGTAAGTTGGCCACCAAGATCATGCGATTTGACGCCTTTAGACTATTTTTTGTGGGGCTACGTCAAGTCTAAAGTCTACAGAAATAAGCCAGCAACTATTCCAGCTTTGGAAGACAACATTTCCGAAGAAATTCGGGCTATTCCGGCCGAAATGCTCGAAAAAGTTGCCCAAAATTGGACTTTCCGAATGGACCACCTAAGACGCAGCCGCGGTCAACATTTAAATGAAATTATCTTCAAAAAGTAAATGTCATGGACCAATCTAACGTTTCAAATAAAGAACCGATGAGATTTTGCAAATTTTATGCGTTTTTTTTAAAAAAAAAGTTATCAGGCACTTAAAAAATCACTCTTTAGAAATATCTTCGATTTTCTGGAAAATATAACCCACAAGAACTGCTTTTAACATCTGTGTGTAGACCAAATACGTCTCTAAAAAGGACATGATGTCTCATAAGTCACAAATCACATCTTACCGAACATTGAAAATGAAAAAAATTAACAAGTTTTGATAAAAATTACACAAAATGGCGACGCTGGTTGTAAGGAATGGTTGCAAATAAGAATCAAAGCCAACATATCTGAGTTCTTCTAACGTCCGTTCAAAAAGACCATAGGATGACACATACATGGCGTTACTTAGTTACTGAGTTCTTCTAACGTCTGTTAAAAAAGACCATAGGATGACACCACATACATGGCGTTACTAGATTTATTCCATATGATTTTTATTTAGTATTAACCTTCAAACCTTACGTATATAAATTTGACAACAATCTGACTATTGATTCGTGAGTTATAGCATTTTGTGTTCAACTTTTGTTATTGAAAAAAAAAAAAAAAATGGAAAAAGTGAATTTCGAATTTTGATAAAGCATTGCGTTTTGATGAAAAAAAAATACAGTGGAAACCAAACAATGGCTTGATAAACATTATCCGGACTCTGTTGCATCGAGACAAAGGATAGAAAAGTGAATTGCTGAATTAAAACGCGGTCGTACCAGCACAAATGATGCAGAGCGCAGTGGACGCCCAAATGAGGCTGATATTCCAGAAAACATCAAAAACATCCACAAATTCGTTATGAACGATTGCAAATTGAAGATGCACGAGGCAGCTGACATTGTAAAGATATCAGATGATAGTGATTTAACCATTTTACACGAACATTTGTGTATGCAAAAGCTCTGTGCGAAGTGGGTGCCGCGTGAGCTCACAATCGACCAAAAACAACTACGAATTGATGCTTCAGAGGAGTTTTTGGCGCTGTTAAACTGCAATAAAATCTAATTCTATCGTCAATATGTGACAATGGATGAAACATGGCTTCACTATTACAAACCAGAATCCAAAAGTCAGTCAGCTGAGTGGACAGCAGTCAACGAACCAAATCCAAAGCGAGCAAAGATCCAACAGTCGGCCTGCAAGGTCTGTATTTTGGGATGCGAAAGGAATAATATTCATCGACTATCTCCAAAAAGGAACCACTATCAACAGCGACTATTACTGTGCACTTTTGCATCGATTAAAGGCTGAAATTGCAAAAAAAACGGCTACATTTGCAAAAGAAAAAAGTGTTCTTTCAACAAGACAATGTACCGTGTCACAAATCGATGAAAACGATGGCAAAATTGAATGAATTGGGCTCCGAATTGCTTACTCGCCCACCGTATTCTCCAGACTTAGCCCCCAGCGACTTTTTCCTGTTTTCAGATCTCAAGAGAATGATTGCTGGAAAGAAATTCAAGTCCCATGACGAAGTAATAGCTGAAACTTAGGCCTATTTTGACGAGAAAGAGAAATCGTACTATAAAAGTGGTTTTGAAAAGTTGGAAAATCGCTATACTCGTTGTTGCTAAATAATATAATCGAATTTTATCAAAATTTTGTTTTTTTCTTACTTATCCTACGAACTTATTGAATGACCTGTTATTATTATTTTTACCTCACTTTGGTTTCATAAGATTTTGTTAAGAAGACTTTGCTGAAGATTTTTAAGAAGAAGATGAAACAACCAACTGAAAAGCTGACACATGAAAACAAAAACGTTTGTAGTAGATCCACGGAATTTTTTTATAATTGTTCTTACGAGTTTATGGAACCAGATTTTTCTAACTCACGATAATGAGCTTATAATCGTTTATTGAGTCTTAAGTAGTATTTTAGGCCTGATGAAGATTAGACAAAGATTCGTATTTTTAGGGAATATTTATAAAACCAGAAAACATCATTAACACGTCTGTCTCATATAAACGACCTATTAAATGGATCCAACATATACAGAAAAATGCGTGCAGAAATTATATCCAAAAATACGTGAAAAAACTAAGAATCTGAATTTTCAATAAAAAGTATTTAATACATTTAAGTACAGCTATAAACAGCGGTTACCAAACATAATAAGAACAAAAGAAAATAACTCTTAACATGTTGAAGAATTGTATAAAAAGATACCTACACTCCAAAAATTAAATAAGCTTTAATGGGCTTATTTTGTAAAACGAACGAAAATCGCCTAACCAAGTGAGATTACTTGTCTGGCAACATATAACATACCGGTTGCCATTGGTGACCTATCATCTCATTGATGGAAATATATTTGTTAAACTATCGTAATTTCCTTTGAAAATCGAAATTTTTCGAACAACTCCATTCGAATAGAGGATTCGATGTTGGTTCCTTTATATCACCATCCCTTAGTAAAGAGTTAAGTTCAGGATTATCTGTTCGGATAGTGTTTCTGGCAACATTTATCTACCACTGATTTTGAACATAACTTAGAGCCTGTTGTGCTGGGGCACATTTTCTGCAACTTTGCCACTTTATGTATTTATTAAGAGAACGTCCACAAGTAGACTGCTCCTATCCTCCCTCCCTTATATTTTCTGTATAACTGTACTCCGGACGTTTTTTTTTTTGCTCCTACTCGCTCTATGCATTTGTACATAATAAATTTTTTGTTTAGTTTTTATTATTTTCATTGTTTTTTTAATGTTTTTTTTTTATTTATTTATTTTTTTTTTTTTTTTTGCCACGAACTTGAAGGCACTTAATAACGTTCTTTGGCAAAGCTTTTGCTAAAGGCCTTCGGTGCGTTTGCTGTTGAATGCTCGATATGTTTGTGAAGCGATGCTTTTTGATTTTCTTGTTATTGTTGAGCCTTTTTTTTTTGCCATTCGAGTTGTATGTTAAGCTGAGTCTTCAAGTGATTCTTCCATAAAAAAAAAAAGAAATGAAAAATGCGTCTCGTTGCGATCAACAACTTTTATGTCAGCACGATTGTAGGTTGTTGTGTTTTTGTTTTCTTATTTATTTGCCCACAATGATGGTTCTGGCTTCATTATTTTTTATTGAGTACAAGTCTTTGTTTTCATTCGAGTTCTTTCGTAAATAACTAGCCGTACTTTATCATGGATTACGCGTGGCATATAAGCATGTAAGGAACTTGGAGAGTGTAGCGAGCGAGTTCGGAGCATGAACGATCCAGGGTTTGCCAAATGGTTGTGAGTAATGAAATTGTTTTTGTAATCAGGATATATGGATCTAGTATTTCTATAATCATATCTTTTCTTAAGGCAGTATTCTAGTCTAGAGGGAAAATTTTTGGACGGTTTTTAAGATTCAATAAAAAAAAAACTATTTGGTGTACAAAAAGTCACAATAAAGTGACGCTTTATTGTAGACAATTTGTTACAAATTCATTTTTTAAAGTATTAGTCATAGTTAGCCGTTCCTTTATTTTTCCCCATCTCTCTGGCAATTTTCAGATACCAGCTCGAAAAAACGGTGCGTCTTTTGATACGATCCACGAGACGAGTTCTCAAAACAAGAACAGTTTTGGAGTTCTTCAAAAGAGCGAAAGTACTGATCCTCAAGGGTTCATGTTTGTTGCAACATTGTCCGATTCGATTTAATACTAGTGATGCTATCTCAAAAAATCCTTTAAAACTTTTTTGTACACCTGATAAAAAAATTTTTACCATCCATTGTTTTAAAATATGATCATTAATATTTAAATAACACAAAAAAAAAACATAAAAAATTTAAATTGATAAAATTACAGGCTGATAGAATGAGGGGTGGTAAAAAAAAGGTTGATCTTGACACGATTTCAACCAATCTAGCCACTTGAAAAAAAGGTTCTTAATTAGTAAAAATGTTCACGAAACATTCACGAAATGACAACTGTTTCAAAAAAGTCATATTTTTTGCCTTTTTTAAAAGTTTTGAATTTTTTAAAAATATTAAAAAACAAAATTTCCCGAACATAATTCTAGTCCGGGTTATAGGGGGATATATAAAAAAGACCCACACCGAATTTAAAATTAATCGGTCCATTAGAACTTGAGAAACCATGAAAAACGTCCTAGAAAACGTAGTTACGTGAAAAACGCGTTTAAAGTTGAGTTTCATCCGAGCCGGTTTAGTTGCTGTATCGCTAAAATATTTATAGTTAGACGTTAATAATTAAAATTTAATGAAATCCTTTTAAGGACATAATTTTGAATATTTTATATTCATATATTTTTTAAATTTCTAGACTAGAATAGCCCCTTAACTAAAAATCTCATGGCCTTATTTTGTTAAGCGAACGCAATCACCACACGTAGGATTTTTTTTGGTCTGGTAATTCTACTTTCATATGAATGCAATCGTAATTTTAAAAACGGGACTTATAGGTCATATGGATCTAGTATTTTTATAATCATAACCTTTTTTTACTTAAAGTTTTATGACCTTATTTTGTAAAACGATACAAATGATCATATTTTTTGGGCAATTCTATTTTCATATCAAGTAAAAGATATTCTCTTTCTCTCACTGATATTTTGTAATGTAATATGTTACAAGAAACCTCACTTGGTGAGGCGATTTTCGTTCGTTTTACAAAATAAGCCCATTAAAGCTTAAAGTTTTATTTCGTTTTTGGAGTTTAGGTATCTTTTTATGCAGATCTTCGAAATGTTAAGAGTTATTAACATACCTTTTGTTCTTATAATGTTTGGCAACCCCTGTTTATAGCTGTACTTAAATGTATTAAATACTTTTTTGTGTAAATTCAGATTTTTAGTTTTTTCACGTATTTTTGGATATAATTTCTGCATGCATTTTGTCCTGATGTTGGATCTATTTTATGGGTCATTTATATGCCAAAGACGTGTTAATGATGTTTTCTGGTTTTATAAATATTCCCTTAAGATACGCATCTTTGTCTAATTTTCATCAGGCCTCAAAATACTACTAAAGACCCAATAAATGATTATAAGCTCATTATGGTAAGTTCGAAAAATCCGGCTCCATCAACTATTTTGGAACAATTATAAAAGAATTCCGTGGATCTTAATATATCAAAAGTTGTTATTTTGGCAGTTTTTCAGTTGATTGTTTCATCTTCTTCTTAAAAATTCCTTAACCAAGTCTTCTTAACAAAATCTTATAAAACCAAAGTGAAGTACCCAGATATATTGGCTTTGATTCTAATTTGCAACCATTTCTTACAACCAGCGTCGCCATTTTGTATTATTTCCATGAACAAGTTTTGTTCATTTTTCATTTTCAATGTATGATAAGATGTGATTTGCGCTAAACTTATGAGACATCATGTCCTTCTAAGAGACATTTTTGGTCTGCACAGAGATGTTTAAAGCAGTTCTTGTTTTTATATTTTCCAGACAATCTAAAATATTTCTAAATACGATTCCAGGCTTAATTCGTCAAGCTACTACGGTTAGGTTATAATGAGTTTTCTTCAAAAGCTGAGATACACTGAGCGTCAAAACAAAGTGGACACTTTTTGTACACGAGTTATACCACTTATAAGTCTTCACAGTGTTGATTAGTCCCAAATTTTTTTCTTTTTTGAACTCTCATCAGTTTCTCTTAATATAAGTATAAAGTCTTGCAAATAATTTACCACAACAACAAAATATTTAATAAAAACAAAAAAGTCCATACTTATTGCGTCGAAACAAAGTGCACACCTGCATAGTAAGTTTAGCAATTTCAAATATTTTAAACAAATGTAACGATATCTCTCTCAAATTGGTTAATTATGATGTTAGTTAATGTTTCTGCATCATTCGCCTTTGGTAAAGTGAGGGAGTAAGTTCTAAGAACACTTTTTTAAAATGCGTAGTTAAAACTCTATTGAATCACGGGAATTACTCATAAAATTCCATAAAGCAGCACAAATCACTTCGCGAAATCGCTTTAATTTTTGATAGAGATCATAATACCATCAAGAAAATCATTGACAAATACAAAAAAAATTGGAGTACTAGAAAATCAACAATGTGCTGGCAGACGAAAACAACTCTGTGAAACCGCAATACGATCAGTATTCAGAATAGTGTGAAAATATACAACTACAACCGCAGTGAAAATAGCGAATGATCTTTTCGCATCATCAGGAACTAACGTTAGTGCCAGTACAATAAGACCTGCATTAAATGCAAATGGTCTATTTGAAAGAGTCCCTCGAAAAAAGCCGTTGATATCCGAAAAAATCAAAGGCTACGCATGGATTTTGCTAAAAAGTATGAAAATAATGAAATTTCATTTTGGAAAAACATAGTTTTCAGTGACGAAAGCACATTCGAAATTTTTGGAAAGAAAACATCTACAAAAAATATGGAGAATCAAAACTCAGGAGTTCAAGGAGCAAAATATTACTTCTATAAGAAAGCATGGTGGGGGTTGGTTATGGTGTGCCAGTGTATGACGGCAAAGGGAGTAGGAAATTAAAAGTTTATTGACAGTACAATGAATAAATTCGATTACTTTAATATTTTAAATAAACATTTAACGGCCAGTGTTAACAAATTAGGACTGGATCGTTTGTAGATGTTTCAGTAGGACAACGACCTGAAACATACAGTCAAAGTTGCTGTGCAAAACTCCAAAATAGCTGAATCTCCCCCACAATCGCCAGACCTCAACCCGATAGAACATTTGTGGAAACATCTGGAAAAAAATAAGAAAGGGGACGATATCCAGCAAGGACTCTCTGAAAGCCGTTTAACTTGAAGAATGGCGGAACATCAAACGAAACAACGAAATTTGGGGAATCAATGCCAAGACGATTGACGGACTGGAGTTATTTTTTTTTTATTTACAATTTTAAGTGTACACTTTGTTTTGACTCGAAGAAAATGCAGTATTTTTCGTTTTTGAATTTTGCGAAAATTTGTTGGAAAATAATTTATATTTTTATTTAGTATATAATAAGAGCATAAATTATTAATTCCAACATTACTAAAATTTTTTATAAAATTTCTTTTTAAAATATTGAAATAAAGTAAAAAGTATTAAAATAAGTATATGGTGTACACTTTGTTTTGGCGCTCACGGTATGTTCAGTCGCTCCAAGGTCCGATGAAGTGGTTTTAACCCACATGTAAAAACTGAACTTTTCGAAGTACTTTCTATTCAAAATTGAACCGGATTGTCCAAATAAAATAACAACGGTTAATTATTCTTCAATATTTATTTTATCACCTTCAAAGTAATCACCATCGGAGGCGATACACATATCCAACTTTTTCCCAATCTTGCTTCTGAATTGTTAGCTCTAATTCCATTTAATCTCCCGGCACGTAATTTGAGAGAGTTACATTTTTTTCTATACTCCTTACTATAGATATAATTATGGTTCCAATTAACCTCTGCCTATCAAATTGTAATATTTTTCGAATCAACTAGATTTCAGCGTGAACAGAAATATTTTTATTAATCACCTTTAGGAAATAATTTTGTGATTTCAAGCTCAGATGATCTAAGATACATTGTTTTATTAGTTTTTAAGTAGGTATTGTTTTTAGTTATCCGTAAGGACCTTAGCCCAGTGGATGAATTTTTATAAAAAAACTTCTCCAATAAAGTTCTATCACTCGACTTCTGAGGCTTGAACAGTGAGCCTTTTATTGTTTTAACTGGTGTTAATAAACTTTTAATAACAATTTATAAATGTTCTTAACTTTATGTCTTGTTCAACTAAGGGTTAATGCTTGAAGCGTGCATGATTTGAATAAATGAAAACCAACAACAAAAAACCATTGTCAATCAGCCAAATCTTTAAGTTGAGCCAATTCACGTAGGAGGCTTAAATTTTATATGCGTATTACATGCATTTAATTCGTACACGCGCAGCAGTTTCACAGTTTCGAGAACTAAACTGTAACTCTTAATAAAACACTCAACAAAGGAACAACGCTGTCAAAAGTTCATTTATTAAAGTTTGAGTTAAGTTCAAGTTAAAATTTTATATAAACCAAAAAAGACCTACCTCAAAATAGGAAGACCTACCTCAAGTTAACCAAAAAAACGTTGTACTATATACTATATATATATATGTATGTATATAAAAAATAAATGAAAAACTTATAAAATATAATATCTAGGTATGTAAAATAATTTCCCAAATACTACAGTTAAAACTACAAAATCTCCCGTTCTATCCTTTCGCTGACACTAAAGACCTTTACACATAGAATTCGTAGCTTCTTTACCGCTGTTGTTGAAAAGTGCTGGCTTACACCCGTCAAGAGTTGACGGTCAACTCTTGTGTTTGAGGGCGATTTACCCATGTGGCAAGGGGAAGGAACAAACCTGAACGGACCGTCAATTCTTAGGCAATTCGTTTTGTATTCATTCGTTGTTCCATTGTTTTTCATTAAATTTCGGTCTCATAAAAAAAAATTGACCGTCAACTCTTGACGAGTGTAAACTGAAGCGTCAAGTTTAAAAGGGAATATGAAAAAATTGGCCGTCAACTTTTGACGTGTGTAAACCGGGTCAGAGGCAAGAGATGAACGTTATCCAACGTATTTAGTACGGTTGTGTCATAGTCTGAACGTACTCATAGTAGAAATACACGTGCTTTATCCGAGCTGTTAGTTGAATGCTTTGCGTTGCAACAAGCAAAGCATTCAATGGGCTTCTGTCTCAACAAGCAAACGTATAAAAAAATTATTGTATTAAAATACTTTCTCAAATTACTCGGATTAAAACCATTACATCTACAGTTCTAAGCCAACCAATTTCTCGCCGTTAGCGCGCAAAAAACCAACAACTTAAAGGCTTGATTACTCAATTGTAACGTGTGGTGGCGTAGCAGAATTTAGCGTAGCGGAACGTTTCCTCATGAATGAACTATTTTCGAAGTCGTAGTGCAACGTCCAATTTCAACGCAATTATCAAGTTCATCACAATTCTTCGCTATTGAACACATCTGTCGAACTCAAAACCACGTCACGTGGCGTAAGAAATCTATTTTCTACAGAACTCTACGCTACGTCCTGCCACGTTACGATTTCGGTAACCACTTTCGCACTCGGTTACCCAATTTCTCATTAAACAGATTTTAACTTGACAGCTGGCAACGTCACGTAGCGTGACCTTACGGTAACGGTTTATCTTCTTCATGTCACCGCAAATGTCACACAGCTCAGCTGTTAGCTGCATGTATTGCGTTGAAGGAAGCGACGAATTCTATGTGCTACGGTCTCGACACCATTGCCTTAACATTCGATTTCTTCGCCTAATCGTTCGATCTCATCTAGAATAAAGTCCACTTCCTGCTCGTCCAGCACAGGAAAACATGTCAATATCATGCGCAAAAAATTGCCTAAATTGCGATACGGCAACGGAGAGTAGCCAACCATTAGCGTGCCGCAACGTATCATGCGTTCCTTGATCTTTGGCGCAACCTGAAATTAAAAAAAGTACTTTTTAATATCTTATAAAGAACCAATAGCCACACCCACTTACGCTATATAGCCGCTCATGCCACTCCTTTGTCTCCGGTTGACCACGCAGCTGCTTGGGAATGTACCAGAAACATATGTTCGTGTACTGGTACAGCTCCTGGACCAAGCGAAAACGTTCCGGACCGCGTTGTCTCAGCTTGGCCAGCAATAGCTGCGCCATGTGCAGCGAATGATCGACCAGGCGACCGTAGCCTTGCAAACCACGCGCCTTAAGCATTAGCCAAAATTTGAAGGCATCTATTTTGCGGCCACACTGCACACTCTTGTTGCCCGTATCGTAGGAGACGTCGTAAAACTTGTCCTGCTGAAATAAGTACGTTACCTCGAGACTGTTGCAGTGCGAAAGCAGCTCCGGCGCGCGCGTCAAAAATAGAGCACACTGCAGAGGAGCGCCTAAGGCTTTGTGTGGATTCCAAGACAAGGAATCGGAACGCTCAATACCGGCCACAAGATGGCGATGTTCTAGCGAAAGCATAGTACCGCCACCCAGACAAGCCTGTGAAGAGAAAGCACGAATTTTTACGATAATTTTAACAGAAAACAAAAACCATCCAAGCCACTCACATCCACATGCAGCCAAAGACCATATTTTTCGCAAACATCTGCTATCTCTTGCAGATCATCGAAGGCACCCAGCACTGTTGTACCTGCTGTGGCATTGACAAAAAACGGTTCACGTCCCTCATGCTCCACTTGCACGATCTTTGTCAAAAGATCGCTAACCAACATCTGCCCGTAGGCATTCGTTCGTACAATCACACAATTGTCGGCGCCCAGACCCAACCAGTGAGCAGCTTTCTTAAAGCTATAGTGTGACTCCTCCGATGTGAAAAACACCAACGGACGCATGCCAAACATGCCGCTGCTCTTAATATTCGGATAGCGTTTGTAGCGTGCCAAAACAAGGCCATACCTGACAAGCAGCAAGATCAACAAAAAAAAAATCAAAAAACATCAAGTGGTCAGTTTCTAAGCAAAGGTCGGAATTTATGTTGGTACAGATCAGACTCTGCTAAGACGCTAATGAGGCTTGAAGAAATAATAAATCATGTGCGAGCGCGACTCAATGTCAAGCACACCCTCGAGACATGATCTCCAAAACAAGCCACAACAGCTTTAATTGTTGTTAATTGTACTCATGCACCTTAGATACTTACATGTTCGAAATCGAGCCACCTGGTGAGAAAATACCATCGCCTTTGCCATAACCACAAACTTGGCACATTTTTTGTATAATTTCCGTTTCCATCAGTGAGAAAACGGGTGCCACTTCGTAGGTGTAGCTATGAAAGAAACGAAAAATCAATTAAAAAATAACGCATTAGAGTTCACAGCTCAGATCAGCAACTTACGCACTCGTGTTGAGCGCCTCGGTTATCCAGCTGCCAGCCAAACCAAAAGGATCCATTTGACCAAACAGCTGATTGTGAAAGCGTCTATGACTCGTCTTAACCGAATAGTTAATGACTTTTCTACAGATAGCAAGAATTTCATTACTGCTCCGCTTGGCATCATCCTCGATCGATAGATCAATTAATTGCTTTTGAAGAGAAAACGAAAAACAAAATCATGTATCATGGAGCGTGATAGTTATGTCTAAACATAAACATTGTCAACAACTTTATAAGTCAAAATACAATACGTACAATACTAACAAACTAGCTGGCCTGTTAACACAGTTGTAAAAGTGATCTTGGCGTTACGACTTAATAAGATCGTTAAATTCAGATAATCACAGAAAAGAGAGGAAAAAACCAATAGGCTTATATGACATTTCATTGATTGTATTGTAGATAGACGGAATTTATTGATTTTTCTCTTAGAGAAATGGTTTTTGATTTGTTTTTTTATTAATGCTCATAGATTGGTGATCATTTGATGGATTCTACTCCAATTTCATAGTGGCAATAAAACAAAACTGTTGTTTCCAATTAAATTTATGCTACCAAATCTATGTTAATTTAAGCAAAAGAAAAAAAAAAGTTCAACAAGTTATGCCTTTATGACTTTACAAACGATCGATGAATACTGAAGATCACCTTAGTGATCATTGATGCATTAAGAGAAAGAATTTAAAAGTTACATAAGTTTTTGCTTGTTTTCTAACAAATGTATGTTTATCAACTAGATTTAAGCAAAATTTTATAAAAATTCTGAAAAATATGATCGCTAACAACAAAATTGCGATCAACAACAGATCCTGTTTCAGTTGGTGTAAGCAAAAAAAAAATTATTTGAATATAAACTTTTCGAATTTTTATTCACACACCAAATTTATTACGATACATTTCAAATAATTTTCAATACATTTAAAAATGATAAATATTCTCGATAATACCAGGGACCGCAAATAACGATTATCGCTATCAATCAATCAATCATTTTATAACAATTATTTTTTTATCGTAATTTTTTCGATCAGAAATAAAAATTATTTTGTTATCGTTATTTTTTCAATCAGAAATAAAAGTTATTATTAGATCGTTTTTTTTTATCGAAAAATGTGATCGTTATTTTTTTGGATCAGAAGTAAAAGTTATTTTTTACCGATATTTTTTCAAGAAGAAATAAAAATTCATTTTGTGATTGTTATTTTTTCGAACAGAAATAAAAGTTATTTTTTATCGATTTTTTTTTTTCAAGCAGAAATAAAGGCTATTTTTTATCGATATTTTTTTGATCAGCAGTAAAAATTACTCTTTGATCGTTATTTTTCGATCAGAAATAGAAGTTATTCTTTAATAGTTTTTTTTTTCGATCAGAAAAAGAAATGAAACATTGATCTATATTTTTCTGATCAGAAATAAAAATTGTTTTGATCGATATTTTCAGGATCAGAAATAAAAATCAATCATTGATCGATATTTTTTTGATCAGATTTAAAAGTTATTTTTTGGTAATTTCGCACATTTGGGCAGGAGCTTCAAGATCTTATTTGGAGCTTCTGGACCGAATTCAACGACGTGCGATATATCTGATAGGGGATGAAAACATTTCGTCTTCTCTCAACTCTCTTGGGCATCGACGCAATGTTGGTTGCCTAAGCCTTATGTACAGGTACTACCATGGGAAGTGTTCAAGGGAGATACATGACTTGACGCCATCAACTCGTGTGTTTTCCCGGTCCACTCGGGCAGCTCACCAAGCCCATCCCTTTACCATTGCCTTGATGCCCAATAGAACCTCGCATTACCGGGATAATTCGTTCTTTAGTCGTACAGCAAAATTGTGGAACAATCTCCCTGCGAGCGTGTTCCCCGACGGTTTCGAGCTGTGTAAATTTAAAACAAATCTTCACCGACACTACTCTATCTTTCCACCCTCCAACTAACTATCACCCGTCTTCCGAATCAACACAATGCTTTCGCATTCACAGGGGGCATCCCCTGAGCGTTGGTTTAGTCTAAAAAAAAAAATACCTATATATTTAAAATCAAACAAAAGAAAATTAATTTTTAAAACATTTAAAATTTCAAAAATTCACAACTGAAGTGAATTTATTACCTCATTTAGAAAATATTTTTTTATTGAGTTCTGTAGCTCAGAGCGTAGAGCGATCGCTTTATAAACGCTAGGTAGTGAGTTCGAGCCTCGACAATGTTAACAAATTTTTTGTTTTTTTGTGAAATAAATTCAAATTTTCAAAAATTCACCACAGAAGGTGGAAAAAAATTGTAAAAACTAGTTTGTTTGATTTATTGCTATTAAGATGATATCTTGGAATGGGTTCTGTAGCTCAGAGCGCACGGCGATTGCTTTATAGTCGTGAGGTTGGGAGTTCGAGTCTCGACTATGTCAATAAATATCTTCAGTTTTTTTTTTTTTGCTTGTTTAATATTTATAGAACCAAGAAAGCGTTTGTCCACTATAATATTAAAATTTTTAATTGTTAACAAATAATGTCTCAATACTTCATCAAAGATAGGAATAGATAGGAAACTTTTAACAAAAAAAGGACTTCTATCCTGGCAGTCGAGGGACCTGAGTTAAGAAATCATTTGTTCACTATCGTACTAGAATTGTTAAAAACACTCTTTACTATTCTATATAGAATGCGCCCCACGTTTTTAGAAGAACTAAAAGTTCCACTCTAGGAAAAATTATTTTTTACTTTTTAATCCGTTTTAAAAAAGTGGTATGTTAAAAAATTTTTTTTACTTAAACTATTACGTCTATAAATATATATATATAACTCGATTTTGTTGAATCATGTTTTTCAAAATATCGAAAATATTTCCTTGCATCAAAAAAAAAAAAAAAAAAAACAAAAAATATCCAAATCCTAATCCTTGTATTAGTCTTTATTGAAAACCTTGCCCGAGTCTTAAGCCTTGACAAGATCGTAGCCCAAATCTTTGCCCTAACCTGATCCTTCTCTAAATACTATTCCAAGTCCTTTTTTTCAAATCCCTGTCTTGTCCATATCTTTGTTAAAATCGTTGTTCAAATCTTTCCCAAGACAACTTGCTTCTACAGTAGTAAACATGCGTTCGAAGGGTAGTACGTATGAACTTTGTTTTTAGTATGTGCGCAATAACTTTTTTATTTTAACTCAAAACAGTTTTATTTGTAAATATCGATTGATCTAAATTTTAATCGACATTATTTTTATCAAAAAATAACTTTTATTTCTGATAAAAAAAAAATAACGATTAGCTACATATATTTCGGGAATAAATATAAAAACTTTCGTTTTGAAAAGAAAAAAATAAACCCTTGTTAAATTTTTGCCACGAAACCACTTGAGACAATACGATATTCAAGCAATTTTGAGCATAGAAAACATCGAATTAATAAATAATCCGCCGTATAGTAATGATTTGGCACCCAATGACATTTTTTTGTTCCCGTACATCAAGTACAAAATGCGTGGACAACGATTTTGCCTTTAAGACTATCTTTTGGAGGTGTCTAAAGCGGAATGCGATAAATGTTGTCACAAATGGTTCGAACGCATGCAAAAATTTATTAATCGCAAAGGAGAATATTCGAAAAACAAAAAAATTCGGTCTCAATATTTAACTTTTGTTAAAAATATTTCCAAATAACTGATGGTGCAAGGTATAGCGCATTGAACTATCATTCAGAAGATGATTAAAATATCTAGTCTAGTTTTCCTGTTTTGGCGAGTCAATTGGCGAGTTCTTCTTTTTTACTCAATTTTGAGTAATAATGTAGATATTTTTTCGTATACTTTTTCTCTACAAGAATTTTTATTCTCACAATTTCAATTCAACCTTTTGTCCTGAAATTGCTGATTTGGAACTTGACTACCTCTGATTTCAACAGGACGGTGCCACTTGGCACACAGCCAACGACACAATGCACTTATTGAAAACGAAATTCGAAGAGAAGATTAGCTCGCGCCGAGGTGATTTGAATTGGCCACAGAGAACAAGCGACATGTCTTCTTCCTTTGGAGTTTCCTCAAAAGGAAGGGGTATGCTGATAAGCCCCAAACGATTTCGGCGCTGAAACAGGAAATCCAACTGGCCATTGTAGCAATTGATCCAGAATTCTGATGCCAGAATGTTATGAAACATTTCATGAAAAGAGCTCGCGTGTGCAATCAAGGTCGAGGCGGCGATTTGTGCGATATTATATTCCATCAATTACCATCATATCTCTCCTTTATAATTCAATAAAAACTCACAGACATTTAAACAAAACAATGCGTTTTATTAAAAAATTAAAATGTTAATTGAATTTTGGGACAGCCTTAAGTATATAATATTTATAGCAAAGACATAACGGTTATAAGAAATATTTAAAAAAAAAATTGGGCCATAAATGTTATGTTGCACGAAGGAAAATTTTAATCCTTAAGTACTAGTTATTTTACTAGTTATCTTTAAGTTACAAAAACTTATTTTGCTCAGTGTGATAACAATTATAAATAAAGACATTTTTTTTCGTTGCTGATAACGTTTATTTTCAAGTTGTATTTTTTTAAGTTATAGATAGTTATAGATGAGAAAAAAATTTACCTTGGTCTTAACTTTTATGTATTTTAAAAAAAAAAAATTTCTTCGTAGTTTTTGTTTTTATAGCAATATGTGCTATATGTAATGTTTATCAAGAAATTGGACCTTATCTGCAAAGACCTAATTTTTTAGGAGAGCTTAAAGAATTTGAACCCAAAAAAAAAGATTTGGTTTGAAAAATGTCATCGATTTTCGGGTTAGGGTTGGTTATACTACCCAGACATGTTCTGGGCATTTTACAATCGTTTTTAAGTCCTTATCTGCCAAGATCAAAATTTTTTTACGAGAGCTAAAAATAGAAATTTGGATAGAAAAATTTTATCGGTTTTCAGATTAGGGTTGGTTATCCCAGACATGTTCTGAGCATTTTACAATCGGTTTTAAGTCGATTATTATATCAGAAATACCAAAAACAGAGATTTTCTCCAACCTCTACCTACATTTGATTTGATATTAATGTAATCCTAGCAAATGACGTAAAAATTTATTTCTCTAAAATAGCTCTTATCAGGAGCTGAAATTCCCCTTTCCAAAATTCCTAGAAGCGAAATTTACCTTCATAAAATTACTCTTTCCAAAATTCACTTTTTTCAAAAATCTCCGTTTTTAAAATTCTTCTTTACAAAATTTCCCATTTTAAAAATTCTTCTCCACAGAATTCTCCTTAACAAAATTTCCCTTTAGAAAATTTGCCATTTACGAAAATCTCACTTTGTAAATTTCTGCATTTCAGAACTCTACATACTCAGAACAAACCTTAAAAAAAACCGAAACCTTCAACAAAGCGCGCGGTTTATCCCTCAATATCCATATATTTATTTTTTTTTTCTGTAAGAGGGAATTTTCTAAGTGGGAATTTTGTAAAGGTAAATTTTGTTGAGGAAAATTTTATAAAGGGGAATTCTGTGAAGAAGGATTTTTATGAAGGGGGAATTTTGTTAAGGAGAATTTTAAAAAAGGGAACTTTTAAAAGGGAAATTTTGAAAAGGGGAAAATTTTGTGAAAATAATTTTGTACAGGGGAAATTGTATAATGAAAAATTTTTTACAGGGGAAATTTTGACCCCATCCAAAAAAAAAAAAAAAAAAAATCGAAAATAAAAGTTATGAGCAGCGTAAAAATTGTTTTCTTGGATCATGTGAGCGTCTGCATAACAACGGCCTAAGTGTTACGAGTCAACGTAAAAAATACAAATTGAAAATAACTGTTGATAACAAGCAACGTATAAAATATTTTTCAAAATATCGCCAACTTCTACGACCTAAAAAAAATAAATAATAGTCGTTTTGGATCTCTGATTTCTAGTAAATTTTGCTATTTGTGAAAAGATTTTTCTATACAAAAATATCTCTCATAAAGTTTCCTTGACAACGCGAAAATAAATAAACAAATATTAAAAATACAACAATTTGCTACGTCGTGAATACCCTTAATATATTTACTTGATATTAAGCATATAACATAAACAAACAGTAAAATTTATTGAAAACCAAGCAAAGTGACGTCATTTAATTAATTAAATCTTTATAACTTCTATACTTTTACACGGAATATACTTTTACACGGCGAGGTTAAACTTTTATATGTAAAACCTCGCAGACAAATCCTTATTAGTTTTAAACTGAAATTGATTTTTATTTGCGCAACATGTCACACATTTTGTGACATTGGCCTGATTCTTTTGGCCGAAAGAATCAGGTTCAGGCGATCAAATTTTTAACTTCGAAGAAATTTATCAAA
This sequence comes from Pherbina coryleti, assembly GCA_943735915.1. Taxonomy (NCBI): domain Eukaryota; kingdom Metazoa; phylum Arthropoda; class Insecta; order Diptera; family Sciomyzidae; genus Pherbina; species Pherbina coryleti. The sequence goes on along the minus strand of OX030952.1, from coordinate 11,844,155 downwards.
GAAAATAAGCTTAACAGGGTCCAAACCTAAAAACATGTGTGTAGAAGATTTTAGATAAAAACATGAAGAAATGTGATTTTTTGTGTGCCCAAAAAATTCAACACAAATACACGATATCACAAACAAACTAGAACACATTACGAATACCCCTAATTATTTAATGTAAATAATTGAAAAAAATAGTTAAAACTACTTTAATTACTTAAGAAAACTGCCAAACTTGTTACTTTGTAAGCGAAACGTGTGACCACCAAAAATGGCAATAAACTTCAGCTTCATGGCTCAACTTGACCCACATATAAACGGCAACACCTTCGCCAAGCGGCAAAGAATCATGCACAGCTTGAAATAAGTGCTAAAACCAGTTTTTTTTTTTTTGCTGATTTTTTTTTTCTTATCCCATATAAATACAACATTATTTCTAACAGCTAACGATCGATCGATTGATCAACCAACTAAGCAACCAACCAACCCACCTTCAACTCAAGCGGCTGCACAAAATTTACAATTTTCTCATCTTTATCACAATCGGCAACACAAAATGCTTTCTCATCATGCAATAGCTTGTAAATAGATTCCAAAACTTTCCAATCATCGCCCAATTGCGATCGTAAGCTGTCCACTTTGGATCTGTTCGAGTTCGACATGCTGCAGTTAGGCCAATAATGGTTTTTCCGTTAAAGCCAAGTTGTAATATTAAATGATCACAAACACGCGCTCTTTAGCACTCGTTCTCTATCTTTCTCTTTCTGCCACTCTGGTCTTCTAATGGGTTGACTCGCCTACACGTTCACTTCAGGAGACCAATTTTTAATGTAACTCTGGGGTCAAGTTATTACGTTTTAGACAGTTTCTTGGCCGTATCTTAAAATGCAACAGCAATCATGCAAACCAGCCGGTTTTGCTTTTTAAGTGCATCTCATTATCACACAACGTCAGTAGAATTTTCTCTATTTCTACACTTAATGAATACTCTGATCAAATATACAATATTTTGTTTTTTTATAAAAATCACTTGTTTCTATGTAAAAACTAACGCTTTTCTTCAAAAGCCTTATTAGAACTTGATGCTTCTTGTCAAGTCAATAGAACTACGATCACTGAAACTTTAATTCTATAAACCACACAATGGCGCTATATTAATTCACTTTATTACAAGTTAGTCTTGTACTTTTTTTATTATTGTTGCCATGGTCGGTCGATTTGCACATATTTTAGCAAAACTAGCTCAAACGATTGTTACCCTAGATCGGTGTTCGCTCGAACTTTGTTCGATTATAGCGACGGAAACGCGTTTGAAATTCGAGAGCTTCCTGTAAACAACGATCGTTTACTGCTGCATATAGAATTACAATGATATGGTTGCTCTTGTTGCAACATTAAAATTGAAAATCCAGTGAACTCGATTGTTTTGTAAAAATTAAAAAAGAAAATATAAAAGTTAAGTAAAATGAGGTCAAAATGAAATCAATTAAGGAAAAATTCTTCTATCGTTCACTTCGGTTTCTTTATTACAGGGAGAGAAAAATGAAAAAAAAAATAAAATAAAAAATGCACTGAATAAGTAAATGCTCGTAAAAGAGTGTCTGAGCGTAAGATAAGAGTTTGCATTTACATTGATTGTCGTTGCGCCTGCTAATCACTTCTTTAGCTGTCATGTCTGCATATCATGTTAGTCACTTAATGTTGACATATTGCTGATTGTATGTATTGGCAATTTTTTGTTTTTTTTTTCATACTGAACCACTTATTATTAGCTTAAACAGGTAAGCAATTGCTTTCATGTGATTTCGAGTGGAGATATCAAAATTTGTTATGGTTTGTTTTACATGGATGTGAACCACATTTTACTGATTGTGAAGGCAAAGCTTTATTATCTCGTGTACTCAAAAAAACAAATTTTTTTTTTTATTGCCAATTTCTTTCACTGAATGTGAATAGCTCTCAAAATATATTCAAGCGTGTTTGAAGAAAAATATTATCCTAATTATAATACTTTAATTATAAACATTTACTAGCCGCCATAGTCATAGATAAACTTAAATGTAAATAAAATGTTTGAAATGACATTAATTTGAAATGTCTTTTCGATTGAACGCATCTTACATTAAACTAACGAACTTCTTTTAATACATATAAAAAAATTATTCAACCGAGAATTGAATTCAACAACATCCCGCAAAAAAAATGTTTTTTTTTGCGAAAAATTCTGTTTTTTATCGTTTTTAGCTGCAAATCGTTCGTTTTATGATACAGAACGATACTCCTAAACATTTCCTGTGCCAGAATAATGTATGCAGCCCTGACAATGTAAATATTCCGCTTTCCAACTCTAACCTGACCCATTTAGCAGGGACTTTTTTAAAATTCCCATTTTCTTTTCTTTGTCTTAAGCGTACTTCACATTATCAAATTCTTCTTCATATTGATAGTCAATCATTTTGACTACGCCATGATTCAATAAGAAGGTAGGGTAAGGAGCTTTGACGAGACCTACTGCTAATGTCAAAATCATGAAATACTGTGCGGCCATATCTTAAGATAAAATCCTATGACAAATCCATGTTTCATGGTTTCAGTAGGTAACCGTTTTATATAAAATGCATTGCATCCACAAAATTGTGGAAATTTTAAAAAATGTTGATTTATCTTCAACAGTATTACTGTATTAAGAAGACTTAAAAACGTTTTTCATAAGATATCGTATGCACATTAGAATAAAATTTTTGAACAAGAAATTAAGAAAACAAAAATAAAGAAAAAATTATGGGCAATATTAAATTAGTGAAAATAATGCTATAAAATTACTAAAAAATTCGTTGTTTCAGTTATAAACACATTGATTCAAAATTTTCTTATTTACCCTATATATAATTCCTTTTCTATGTATTTATCCCACATTTATGAAATATATGGAAAAGTGGCATTGCTAAAATGCATTTTGACATAAGCAGTAGGTCTTGTCAAAGTTCCTTACCCTACCTTCTTATTGTATCATGGACTACGCAAGTGGTCACATTCTCAAATTTTTCGTCAAATTTCATTATTGCCTTGTTCGTCGAAGTGAAAACGTGACCATGACGGAGCAATTGTTATTTATATTTCAGTAGAGTCAGGAGAATCAGGAGAGATAGAGGAAGAAGAAGCAAACAAACTCTGAATGTGTCTGATAATGTTTTATAAATTTATTTCAAAAATATTCTTATGCTATTTTCCTGTTTACGCGATGTTGAAATTTTTTTGAATGACGAAAATAGTACCAGAAAATTTCATGAGTGTCACATTCACATTGTCACATTCTTCGTCAAATCGTAGGTCAAACAACAGAAAAATCAAAATATTATAATTTTCATCAAACGATTTCACCAACAATTTGATGAGTGCTCACATACATGGTGTTTCAAATAATATTTTAGTTTTGAAAACATAATTAAAACACGATTATAATTTATTTTTCAGTATTTTCTTCAAAATATTCTCCTCCCGATTCAAGACACTTCTTACGGCGGTACAATAGTGATTCAAATGTCTATTCTAACTCATTTTGCGGGATTGCCTTCTGTGCCCGAACATTTTTTAATTTATTTATTTATTTTATAAAATTTATTTATAAAATGTTCTTTATTTATAATTTTTTTTTTATAATTTTTCTCAAAACTTCATTATCACCTACTTTCACCAAAATATAATCAAAAAAGTGCACAATATTTTTCTAAGATCAAATGCTAGATTAAGTGCACAAATCCAAATGTTTATTCATCTAGGGCTAAAGGCCTTCAGAAAAAAATGTGTTAAAAAAAAAATAAATAAATCTTTTATACATAATTTGGTGAAATGTAACAATTCTTTACACTATTTTCTTAGTTTTTAATATATTGATTAAGAACTAAAACAATTTTAAAACTAGAAAAAATTTTAAATAAATACCTTAAACAATGCACAATTTTGGCTTTTTGAAACTTGAAGAATCTTATATCTGAAAAAATTATTACCTAAAACTATTAGCTTTTATTTACCATAAATTTTTAATATTACGAGATTTTCGTTTTCTATACTTTTTCTTCAAATTGATCACCCTCAGCCATGGGATAAGTAACCAAATTGACCAAAAAGACTTTTTGATATTCTTAAAAAAATTTTTTATATTAAGAGTAAAAATTATTTTCCACAAAATGCCTTTATGTGAAAACAATGTTCTTTCCACCAAATTTGTAGAATTATATCACTGCTACTTATAGAAGCGACATGAGATATTGGCTCAGTGCGTAAATCGTACACACATTTTTTATTTTTGGTACCAGATTTTACCTATTTTGGAGTATTAAATGTTCAATTATGGATTTAATATGGTTAGAATTATAATTAGTTTGGTTTATATATATTTAAAAGATTAATTCATCAAAATATAAAAAAATTATTTATTACAGTCTTGTTTAAATATGAAAACTTAGAAATATATCAATTTCATGACTTGACTAATGCTTTTATGTATAAAAAAAAAGTTATTCGAATGAGGGTTAAAATTGTGTTTACATTTAAAAATTAATGTTCTGCATAAATTTGTAAACAATAAGTTAACTAAAATTGTACGCTTTGCAACACTACTTCGCTTGAAATTACCCAAATATCTGTAAACTTCAGTCTGGCAATGCTTTTGAGTATTTGACGTTTATGTTTTTTCATATATATTTCGTCACATAAGCACATTTGAGAGTAATCCAAAGAATAAAAGTCTTTTTAACAAAATTAATTTAAATTTAAATAAGTTTATATATAAGAACAGAAATGTTGGCACGTTTGCACAAATATCGAACTGTAGCGCGTAATATTTCGACGTTCGTGTGTCAGGAACGCAATGCTGCCGCCGGACAGCTCGTTCGGACAACAAAATTTCAACAATTGCAACATCAGCGTCCCATTTATCGCGGTCTCAGAATATGTTCCAGAAATCTGTGCAAACAAAAAGAGGAGGATGCAGAGGAGGTAGCCGATGAGGGCGAATATATTGTAAATAAAGATCCACAGCTGCCAGCGACGGTGGCAGTGCCGGAGGTGTGGCCACATGTGCCACTCTTGGCGACAAGACGTAATCCGGTCTTTCCGCGTTTCATGAAGATTCTAGAAGTGAGTGGCCGGCATTCTTAATGTTTTATTTGTTTTTGTTAATTAATCTTATCGCTTGAACTTTTGTACTCTTGTTTTCCTGTACAAAAAAAAAAAAAAAAAGATTTCAAATCCCATGCTTATCGATCTACTACGGCGCAAAGTGAAGTTAAATCAACCTTATGTGGGTGTTTTCATGATGAAAGATAATGAAAGTGAGCAGGAGGTGGTGATGAACATCAACGATGTCTACAGCGTAGGCACTTTTGCGCAAATCCAGGAGCTGCAGGATTTGGGAGATAAGCTACGCATGGTTGTAGTGGCACATCGCAGAATTAAAATCACCGGACAGATACTGGAAGATTTGATACCACCAGCTGGTAAATATAGACAAATTATTTAATTCTTTATTGTAGACTAAAGCGAAATTAACGAACAATTCATGTTTTTTAATATGGAAACTAAAAATTTGGTCATAAGCTTGGTAATGTTAAACTTACTCCTGAATGCTGCAGAATTGTGTACAGGTCAAGATTCGACTCTTACTTGTATTTAATTATTTGTATAAAAATGCTTTTTTGCAGCATTTAAGCAGGGGTTTATTAAATTTCCAAATGTTTTCCAAGGCTTTATGTAAATAAGTGCATATATTAACTTTCCTACCCTTCCGCTCTGCTTTACGCTACATATTGTTGGACTTTTTCTACTATTGTTGATTTTGAATTTGCGTCATTATCTCTAGAGAAAATGACAACAATACATTATCCACTCTTTAATGTAAAATTGCAAATCCCAGCTGAAGATTCGACGGCAAATCAAACTGAAAGCGAACGTCGTAAGATGGTTAGAAAAAAACGCATTGGTCGTGCGAACGCTACAACGCCAAAACGTGAAACACCACTGCCTACACCGCCACCACCACCAACAACACCAGAAAGCGGCACATCCGTAGCAGAACCACCGGTAACGGCAGCCACCATAGAGGATCCGACATTGCCTAGAGCTGGCACAACATCAACACAGCCTGTGCTCATGGTCGAAGTGGAAAATGTCAAACATGAGGCATACAAACAGACAGAAGAGGTAAAGGCTCTCACGCAGGAGGTCATCAAGACAATACGCGATATCATAACAATGAACCCACTCTATCGGTGAGTAGCTGCCTTTGAAAAATTTTCATGTGACAATAATTTTGCTGTTATTTTAGTGAGAGCCTGCAGCAAATGTTGCATCAGAATCAGCGCGTCGTAGATAATCCTGTTTATTTGTGTGATCTGGGCGCTTCGTTATCTGCGGCCGATCCTGAAGAACTGCAGAAAATAATGGAAGAAACAGATGTAAGTAAAAAATGCCGACATTATGGTAGGATAGACGCGTTTGTTCACTTTTAATTATTGCATGATAAGATTGTTTTCCAGATTATTAACAAATGGATGGAATTGTTCATTTATGTGTATGAAAAAATAAAAAACTTCAAACTCATTTCGGTTTCATTTTACTTATCTAAGATAAGAAATATTGAATTTTTTAATATTGTACAGAGATTAATAAAATAAAAATTTTGTTAATTTCTGTTTATAACTCTTAAAATTTGAACTAATTCGGCTTAATTTAGCTTATCTTAACACTTCAAACAAGTTACTTTAACACGAGATAACATTCCCGTAATTTATGTCTTATCAATATGGGATACCATATTTATCAAAATGAGAACCCAATAATTAAATTTCCCATTTTTACCTCTATAGATTCCGAAGCGTCTGTTGCTTGCTTTGGGTCTACTTAAAAAAGAATTGGAACTCTCGAAACTGCAGCAAAAGATCGGACGTGAAGTAGAGGAGAAAGTTAAGCAACAACATCGCAAATACATACTTCAGGAACAATTAAAGGTCATCAAAAAAGAGCTGGGCATTGAAAAGGATGATAAGGATGCCATTGGCGAAAAATATCGTGAAAAGCTAAAGGATAAAAAAGTGCCAGAAAATGTTATGACCGTCATAGATGAAGAATTAAACAAGCTAAATTTCTTGGAGAGTCACAGCTCGGAGTTCAAGTAAACTACCTCATTACATTGAGAAAAAAAAAATACTCATTTCATCTTTTGACATTTAGTGTCACTCGCAACTATTTGGATTGGCTGACTTCGTTGCCGTGGGGTGTAACAAGCGTTGAAAATCTGAGTCTCGATCAAGCCAGCGAAATTCTCGATAACGATCACTACGGCATGGAAGATATTAAAAAACGCATACTTGAATTTATTGCCGTTAGCCATCTGAAGGGCAGTACGCAAGGCAAAATTTTGTGCTTTCACGGACCGCCAGGTGTAGGCAAAACCAGTATTGGTAGGAAATTTGTTGGAAATTTTTTCCGTAAACCTCTTTTGTTATAGCTTTTTTTATTGTTCACAGCGCGTTCCATTGCACGTGCCTTAAATCGCGAATACTTCCGCTTTAGCGTTGGTGGAATGACTGATGTTGCCGAAATTAAGGGCCATCGACGTACTTATGTGGGTGCCATGCCAGGCAAACTTATACAATGCTTGAAGAAAACAAAAACAGAGAATCCTTTAGTTTTGATTGATGAAGTCGATAAAGTTGGAAAGTATGTGTTTTGCGTAAAATAAATATATTTTTATAAAAATGTTTCTGATTTGTTCCTTAATCGTTAATTAATTAGTTTTCTTAAATTAAGAATTGTTTTAAATCTCTTCGATCACATAATTTTTACTTTTTTCTTAATTTTTCAGAGGCTATCAGGGCGATCCTAGCTCAGCGCTATTGGAACTCTTGGACCCCGAACAGAATGCCAACTTTTTGGATCACTATCTAGATGTGCCCGTCGATTTATCACATGTACTCTTCATTTGCACTGCCAATGTTATTGATACAATTCCTGAACCGTTGCGTGATCGTATGGAGCTGATTGAAATGTCCGGCTATGTGGGCGAAGAAAAGATTGCCATTGCACGCCAGTATTTAATACCACAAGCAATGAAAGATTGTGGTCTAACCGATAAACAGATAAACATAACAGACGAAGCCTTAACTACACTCATAAGAAGCTATTGTCGCGAGTCGGGAGTGCGGAATTTACAGAAACATATCGAGAAGGTGCTTTAAAAAATCCTGCTTAAATTGAAATATTTCAAATAAATTTTTGTTTATCTAGGTCGTGCGCAAGGTGGCCTTTAAGATAGTCAAAAAGGAAGGCACGGAATTCATTGTGAACAACGACAATCTAACCGGTTTCCTTGGCAAGTTTATCTACTCCTCTGATCGCATGTATAAAGAAACACCGCCCGGTGTTGTTATGGGCCTAGCTTGGACAGCAATGGGTGGTTCATCACTATACATAGAAACAGCGAGACGTAAAACTGTAGATGCGCCAAAGAAGAGCGATACAGTTTCCTCAGGCAGCATACATATTACTGGAAATTTAGGCGATGTCATGAAGGAATCGGCACAAATTGCTTTAACGGTAGCGCGCAATTTTATGCGCAATCTTGATACGAAAAATGATTTCCTCGAAGATAGGTAAAAATTCTCCCAGTTAAATTTGGTTCTAATTATCTAAATTATTGGTGTTAATTATCTTAATTATTGGTGCTAATAATCTAAATCTTTTTCGACCAACAGTCACATTCATCTACATGTGCCCGAAGGTGCAACACCCAAAGATGGTCCCAGCGCAGGTGTGACCATCGTCACAGCGCTCATGTCGCTGGCATCGAACAAGCCAGTGCGTCAAAATATAGCAATGACCGGCGAGGTCTCCCTAAAAGGCAAAGTGCTGCCTGTTGGTGGCATTAAAGAGAAAACTATAGCGGTAAGTTTGTTAAGGAAGATTTTTTTTTTTTTTTGTTTCTAAAAGTTTTCTCTTACCTTGTAGGCGAAACGCAGCGGCGTAACTTGTCTAATTCTGCCCGATGAGAATAAAAAGGATTACGACGAACTTCCTGCTTATATAACAGATGGTTTGGAAGTCCACTTTGCCAACAAATACGATGATGTATATAAGATTGCTTTTTAATATTAGATGCAAAAGGATAAGCACACAAACACATATAAATACAAAGTAAATGCTGAGCATTATATCAAGCTTTCACTGTTTGTATTGAGTTTGTTCTTTTTTTGCTGTTATTTAAATTAATTAACTACTAGTTCTTAGCCATAGTTGTGTTTTCAAATCATTCACTATTTTGTATTTTATAAAAAGAAGGCTATATTGAGACTTAAAAAAACCAAACAAAAAGACAAAAAAATTTTAAATATCAGAGTTCTCAATGATCCAATGCAAGTACTTGTCAAGGCGTGTATAAATTCCCGGACGCATTTTTTCTCCGCAACCTAAGCCCCATGAGACGAGCCCAATCGTTACCCAGCGTTGGTTGGCTAATTGAATTAAAAGCGGCCCGCCTGAATCACCTTGACAAGAATCTGGACCACCCTCTGGCCTGCCAGCACAAATCATCGTGTCTGATATGCGCTCTACGTTAGCTTGTCGGCAGTCCTCCAGCTTCCAAACGGGCACCAGTGCCTGCATAAAAACAACAAACATGAATAAATATTTGTATAAAGACCCTTTTTTTTCTCAGACCTCCAGTAATATATCCGAATATGGGCCCGAAAAACCTTGCGTACCCCAGCCGATCACGACAGCAACTTTGCCCTCCCAGTTTTCGTTAAGCGGCGGCATACAAACTGGCCAAATATATGTGTTGTATAAAGTTGGTCGTTCAATGCGTATCACTGCAATATCGTTATCGTATGTTAATGGATTATAATCGATATGCGTGACCATGTTGCCAATACGAAAGTCGCGAGCTCGCGTTTCATTGCGTAGTACCGTGTTGTATTCACCGAGTCGAACAAACAGTGCACTAATGCTGAGCCGGTAAACGCAATGGGCAGCAGTCAAGACATGCCGATCGGTCACTAGAACTCCACCGCACCATACATAGCTCCATTCGGGGCGCATTATAGCCGCCATCCAAGGCCACTCATCAAGTTCGGCTGTACCTCCACCTTGGATGCGAGAAAACTGTTTAGTCGAAACACCGCAACCACGCTGCTCCGGATGATTAACTATACGTGCCGCACCCAAGTTGTTAGAATTATCATCTGCAGCTATTTGTGGTGCTAGACGCGAGGTTATGCCATCGGGGCAGCAAATACCAATCAAGCTGTAAAGAAAAGGATTAAAATATTGTTTTGAAATTAATTTTTTAGAGACCTACGAATTTTCTATAACACATAGCTGTGAGACCAATCGCCAGATGTCATCCTTTATATCTGGTATACGACAATAGATTATGTGACGGCACTGTCCTGATTGACCCAGTGGTGTACGGCAGGCACCATAGGCTTTGTTTTCCTTGAAAAAGAAGAATTTTAATTAAAACAAAAAAAAATAGCAAATTCTCAGTTTGCCCCTTGACGACTCACTTGATATCAGTTGGACGCGTTTATTGTCCCGAAATATAAAATTTTTGCATTTTAAATTTAACTCTCACGTTACCTCCTTATTCTTATATTTTCCCTAACACTTGTTCTACACCGTGTCCCTATTCTTGTTGAAAGAACCGTGTCCCTAATACTTGGCTGACTTCTTGTCCTAATATTTGTCTCAATAATTGTCATAATTCTTGTTCTAAGCTGAGTTATAATCCTCGTCCTAATACTTGTTCTAATCTTTGTCATAATCCTCATCTTATTCCTAATGCTTATATTTCTTTTCTATATATATCTATGTATATTATATTTAATGTATATATTTCTTTTTTATTTTATTTTATTCTTATTTGTCTTATTGGAGTTTTCTCCTTAAAAATCTATTTTCATACTAGTGATATACCCGGTTTTACTCGGGCGAAAAAATGTAAAATTTTGATATTTATTTGATAAAATTTTTTTTGTTTATTTTTATTCTTATATTTTTGTAATTTTGCATAAAAAGTAATGGTGTAGTGAAAGAATCATGACATTTCTCAATTCGTTTCTGAGTTATACTCTAAAACACTGCCAGAGCTACAACAACGTCATCTACCAGATCAAAATCGGTCTAGCCGTTTAGGAGAAGTTCAGTCACAAAGCCATGTACAGAAAAATTTTATATATAAAGATGTAGCACGCGGATGGGGAGTTAAATCGGAGGCTAACGAAAAGTGAAGACGTTGTGTTTTTAATTCGCTTAATTTCACGGCATTTCTAATCTATACTGCGGTGGAAAATGTAAGTTTTCTAAAACACCATCTATGTTTTAATCAGTCAATTACAAGCTACAAATTGGTATGTGAATTTGCTCTCGAAACTTGGACTTGTACCACAAGGAAATTTTTCAGTGGTGGTAGGATGGAAAATAATGATACTAGAAATCATTATTTTCCTAGTCCTAGTCGGCAATGATAGTGGTCAATTATTTTATATTAGTAGAAATTACTATTAAACTTAGTAGAACAGCTTGTAAAATACCATAATTTCAATTTTCATTTATCAAAAATCAAAAAAACAGCCATAAAAATCAATTCATGTTAAAATAAACCATTTGCCACTAAAACTAGCCCGCTCAGAATATTGAAGACACAATAGATTTGGTTCACTAGGCATTACAAGCTTATACAGAAGGGGTTTCAGAGCTTTTGAAGAAACGTGTTCATGAAATTTTGATCATAATTGGCGTTGATTTCAATATTCACCTAAATGAAGATGACGGACGGATTGCGTTTAGTACAATTTTTGAAAAAATAACTTCATTTAGATCTAGTTTTTGGCAGACCATTGGGAACGATTAGATATGGTAAAACCATTGATGCGATGTTTTCACGATTCATAACTCATCTAACTTCCGACGTTCACGTTTATCGTCTAATAGTTTCCACTAACCTAATTTCAAAGTATTTAATAATTCCGTTACTATTCAGGAAATTAATAAGTAGTATATTTTTATGTAATATAATTCATGTAATATCTTTAATCAAATCAATATAAATAAAAATGAGTTAAAGTTAAAGTTAAAGTTGTCGCCTTTTGCCTTTTTGACTATTGCATATATTTCAAGAGAATCGTTTTTTAAGGGGTAAACTTCGGTCGCGCGTCGGAGCTGAGTTTTTATACAACTTATTTATTTTGCAAATGCTTTAATTTGTTTTATGACACATAACGTAGCGCATATGCTACGAAACGTATATGCTTATTGAGTTATAATTCCATGCAACACTGTTGCATGATTGTTACATTTTCAAGTTTGAAGCGAAACGGCCTTGCCTTTAATATTTTGCCCATTTTTGTCTCGATGGCCATAAGGTCAAAAAATAAACCTTTCATAAGGTGAACGAATGAAATTTTACTTTCGTGCTATAACATTTTTCTTAGAATTTATACTCAGCGGATAATATTTCCATTTTTACCATAAGGCCAAAGGATTAATATTTACTGTCGTACCATTACTTTTTCTTCCATCTATACTGAGCGAGTAATAATTCCATGCTACGCCGATGCATTTAGATAAAACCTCTTCTTCAACTATTTTGGAAACCTGTGGGACCTTATGCTGATACGTCAAAATGACCACCATTCAATCATGATAACTGTTAAACTTTTAAGGGAGTTCTGTTGTGAATTTAATAACTCTTAATACGCCATTTTTACCGGATATTAAAGAAATTTATACAAAAACAAAACAATTCCTAAATCCATCTTTTACATACTAAGATTTAAAAAGAAACAATTATTTTTGCGAATTTTGGTCCCCTATTTGATACGTCATTTCGAATCCCTTAAAAGCTCCCTCTTAGACTTTCATATAAGATCAAAAATTTTTGTTACCATGGTGGATCCGTCAAATGCGTTGAGTTATTAACTTTTGGTAAAAAAAAAAAAATAATCAAAATTAGTGACCCCGAATATCCACAGAAACCAAATTTTGTGTAGAAACAGATATATTTCAACTCTTGATCAAGAAAATCAGGTAAAATTTCCTATAAAAGAACAAGTATTACTACTGATAATATGGTGGAAGAGGACTCGATAGGACGGACGTTTGCTTCTGCTAGGGGTATAGAAAAAAAATACGTCTAGTTAACATCCATAATCGCCTAAGAAATGGTACAGAGTCGGTTTAAATTTGAAGTTTGTAACCGTTTGTGAAGTTTGTAGCCGACCGAAGAGAATCTAGAACCGAAGAGAATTCAGGGTTATTAAATTTTACAGAACAAACGGGGAGAAGTGAACAATACATAAATGAAAATGTATCATTATCTTACAGAGGAGTTTGCAGTGAGCTGTGCGGACTACAACTTTACGAGAGATTTTAATTCTTGGAATAGTTAAAACTGATTTAACCAAGGCTTAGAAAATACAAAAAGTCTTAAACGCTTGACTGGCTTTTTGGGTTAATATCCGTCCGGTTTTTCTACTTTCAGTTTGTTCATAATCCAAAATTGAAATTTTTGCCAGAAGAAATTTCTCGATCGAATTCTTGGAACTTTGACAGAGAGGGGATTTTTTTTACTCTCGATTTCACTCTTTTTTACAATACACTTCTTGGACTAAAATCTGCGAAACTGGTAAATTGGACTAAAACTTAAGAGTACGGGAACAGACCTATCAATTATGTCTCCAATTTGTTAAGTTTTTTCACACACAATTATTTTTGACACCACCCACACAACGGAACGTTACAGCGCCATCTTACCATTGACACGCAATACTTACTTGCAGCAACTCAACATTATTCGATGCCTGACGCTTATTCAAATGATGACGTGCTAAAAAATCGCTGCTGTTGTGTTGATCCGTATTATCATTCAAGCCCCAAAGGAAATTGTCATTATCGCGTAATTCCAGAAGATCTGAGAACGTTACGATATGCAATTATTTGTTTTTTTACACTTAATAACAACAACATTGTTAACCATCACTCACCGATATGTTCTTTAAATGAAGCTGCTGTAACGCTTAAAAAAAATGCACATAATGCTACACGAATAAAATTTAAATACATGTTTAAAATCATTTTTTAAATGATTTTGTTAAAAAAATAACAATTTGGATATTTTTCACACATGTACTCTTCACGGTCACTGTTGCTTCTTGAATGACTGCAATGCGCGGCTTGCTGACAATTTGTTTTAAGTTTTAATTTGAATTTTGTGGTCTGAAAACCGTTGTTTATCTCTCCGTTTAGGTCAACGAAGTAAATGCTTATCGCAGAACTGCTTTTGACTTGCGGTGGTCACTTTTTTATCTTGGACTGGTTATTTTTAATATTATTTTTTATGCGAATGTATAAAATAATTAATTTTAAGTTTGTGCAGCTAAGCTGCGTCTATTCACGGATTCTACACTTTGTTGACTAAATCGTCTCTCTCAAGACATCCAAAACGTTGACATTTTTTTTTGTTTTTGCACAAACCAGAAGCTAGTATAAAATGTTAATTTCATGATATCGCACAGTGAAATTGCTGTTAGCAACTGGGTTTTTATTTTATTCCCTCTCAATATTGTAATTGTAGCTGTTGCGCTTGTTACGACTTTATTCCATGTCATTCAAGTAATCATCTTCTCGTTGTTGCTGCCGCTGTAAACCTTATGTATTCCACAGTGTTAGGCTGGCTTTACAGTGAAACCCTTACAATGAACGAAAAATTAAATTAGTAAAAATTAATTGCGTTGGCTTGTTGAAACAAGTAAAATTTTTAATTTTAAATCTTTACCCATTAGGAAATTTAGTTTAGCTCTTACCCATTAGGTGTAGGTTGCTTACAAACTTTTTAAAAATAAATAAAACACACGAGGGCTGCCCTTTAAGTCTTAAGCCTTGGCAACATTGAGCATTGCCAGATAAATTTGGACAATACCATTTAAAAATTTTGCATTTATATAGCGGGGGTGGTTCCCCACAGGCGGTTCACCACAGGTGACGAATCATGAATCTACGTTTATGAGCCAGAAACAAAGCAACAATCCACTGTTTGGGTTTTGTCCGCGGGCGAAGCACGTTCAAGCAAATGGTTGCCAGTTTTTTTCAGAAAAACCAGTCATGTCGCAACTGTACCACTTGAGCAACGGAGAACTGTTAATGCTGAATAGTACACACCAATTGTCGGAAGTCTTCGGAGAATTAGGGAAAACCAATTACCGAAGGAAGATCATCCTCCATCACGACAATGGGAGTTCCCACATATCGACTCAAAAAAAAAAAAAAAGAAGAGTTTTTGAGCACTCAAAACGTGGAACTGATGGTTCATCCGTCTTACAGTCCAATGGCTTCTTCTTGTTCCTTACATTAAGAAAAAATGCATGGCGAGAGTTTATCATTGAGGCCTTCAAAAACCTGGTTTCGGAGGTACCAACTTCACAGTGGCAAAACTGTTTCGAAAATTGGTTCAACCAAATGCAAAAATGTATTGATCATCTTGGAGAATACTTTGAAAAAAAAAACATAAAAGTATTGTCACACATTAACGACTGTTTTTCCATTGTTAGGCGCAAGACTTAAAAGGTAACCCTCGAATTTTATATTATCCAAAAACAGTTTTTCTTTATTTACCTTACTTAAAAAAAAACGAATTGGCCATTTCAGCCCCTGAAAGGACTTTGACCTAGTTTCTTATAATCGAATTGTGTTTTGCGTGTTATTAAATGTTTTGTACTCAAATGATCGAGAACTAAACCCTACTTGTTTTTATGTCTACTAGTTTTTAGGACCTACTAGTTGTGGTAGCCAGCACTAATGGCATAAAATTATCTTTCTAATGAAGCCAAGAAATTATGTAATCTCAGTATTTTACTTCAACTCAAAGTTCTTCGCCTCCAGTTTTTACACTCTCTAGATAAATATAAGCGTCCGTGGCGTAGTTGGTTAAAGTGCGTGGCCGCTATGTCAATGAACCCGGAGACCCAGGTTCGAACCCCAGCAGCGACAGAAAATTATTTGAATCAGAGAGTAATCAAAATGCCATGTAAAGCTTCTTGAGAATAAGAACATTTCGTTCATCGCCGTTCGGAGTCGGCGTTAAGCCTGTAGGTCCATTTCTCGGTCAATTGTGTACAAACTTAATAACACGCACAACACAATTGATCCTAAGGCTGCGAACATAGTGAACGCGAGTTGCTGAGCCGAGCCGAAAAACATATTAGAGCAATACAGTACGCAAGTCATGCATCTCTTTTACCCGAATGCGTTTTTGAGTTTCAATCGGCTCGGATCAGCAACTCGCGTCTACTATGTTCGCAGCCTAAGAAGCTAGGTCAAAGTCCTTTCAAGGGCTGAAATAGCCGGTTATTTATTTTTTTTTTATTTTTTTAGATAAATATAAGTAAGATATATTTTTGGAATATTTTTTTTAATACTTTCTCATGTAAAATCCGTTTTTGATAAAAAACAGTGAGCTCATGCGAATAGGTTTTTTTTTCTTATCGTTATTACTGTTTAACACGGACCAAAAATAAAGGTTATTCGAGGGTCACTACATATATTTCGGGAATCAATATAAAGATCGATTTTTTCATTTTGATCAATTGAGGGCAACTTTACGATTAAAGGCCGGATTTAGAAGCCCCTTCCTTAAATTAATCAAATGCACGTTGCAATGAAAATTATCGGGAGTTCATATATTTACATAATCAAAAATACATTCAAGAAAACGGAAAGCAAAAAAGAATTGTTTTTTATTCCTTTTTGTATCTTCGCCGAAAGCTTCCAAGGTCGGTTTAACGTGATTAACCCGTTTTGAAATAATCTTGATAAATAAGGAATTGTAAAGAAACTTTTATTGATGATATCATTGAGTAAAATATATATGTACATATATTTTATATGTATTTACATACATATAAACATTTATATATTTCGTAGCTTTAAAGTTTAAACATACATTAAAGTGATCCCAAAAAATGCACATTTAGCGCTCATGAATAACTTTAACGGCGTAGAGCTGACAAGGTACGCATTTTAATATCAGCAAAAAATATCGGCTTTAAGTTTGAACGTGTAGATGTTGTACGCGATGAAATGAAAACAATGCTCTTTTAACTAAGTTTATTTTTATGTATATTGCTTGTATTTAATAAACAATGTGTGTGCGTGTGTGTGAGACATGGTAGAATTACTTATACCCGAAAAAGCAGATGTTTTTATATTATTAAATTATTCAATTTGTTATAAAAGAAGACTGACGACTACTTTCGTTTTAGTTAAATCTAGTGTTTCTTCTATCATATGCCATAAACATCATATCATACCAATTATTCCATACCCATCACACCACATCATTATACCTTATCCATCATACCTACCATCATATTATACTCATCATTCCATACTCATTATACGATAACCTTCATACCATAACCATCATACCACAAACTTCATACCATAACCAAAGGTATCTACCATCATAACATGTACATAAGACAAGACGTCACACCTGACGCCTATTCATATTTTTATCAACCCAAAATTTCCAAATAAATTATGAAAATGAAATATCTCACTCACACTTTCGCTTGAGTATGTACTGCTGCGAATCACCTGCTGCGAAATTCCAAATTTTAGAGATCCAACTTGAAGAAACATAACATTCCTAGCTATTTAGACCTTGGCAAATTATATAAAAAAATAAAATAAATACACATCCTTTTTCCATCGATTTGTTTACAAATAAACAAAACATTTATTAAGTCATACAGTTTTTTTTTTTTTTTTTTGTTTAAACAATAATTATTCTGAATTATTGAAGATACTTGTATGTTTATTAATAAAAAATAATTATAAACATCGACTAAAATTAAAAAATTATTATAAACATCAACTAAAATTAAGTAAGCGTTTACATGTTGAGTCGGTGATACATAAAATTTATGATTAATCAGATTTTTATTGATTAGACTTAACGCTACGTGTCACGTATTCGACCAAAAGCACCGAGATGTCAACCACTCTACACTAAAAATGTCCGACCTGTAGCCAAGACCTGCACCGATAACACTGTCCTAACCGATTGCACGAGAGGGAGAAGAAAGATAAGATACGCAAGATATACTAAGATACTAAGATCACTCAAATAACATTTTGTAACTTAGCCGTTGTTTTAACCCGTTTTTATGATAAAATTTAGAATCTTTAATATTATTGGTCATATCATTTTTTCTTGCAATGTTATAAAACCTACTAGCGGTTCGACACAGATTGCTTTTCTGTGACCGACCGCCTTTGAAGAAAAACTAATTTAATAAACCATCCATACATATATTGTAAATTTTGAATTTAATCAACGCGTTTTATTTTGAGTTTATTAAGAAACTTCTTCGGCACAGGAAAACCACAACTTTATTAAATTAATTTAAATTGCTTAATAATTATTGTCACCAAGTTTCGCCACAAGTCGATAAGCCAACGTACACTAGCCTTTGGACCAGATCCTTGTCGTTCGAGTATTTGATGCCTCTCACCCACAATCCTGAAAATAAAAGAACCAGCCAGAGAACAAATAAGGGAATACCACCTAACAGGTACGAGCAATTCGCCACAGACATGCCGCTGAACCATTCGCCACAATCAACCGCCTCAACAACAGCGCCGCCTCAGCCATCCACTATTCCAAATCCACCTCCGCAACCAACAGAAGCATCTAGTAAGCCCCCTGTGCAGGACACTGAAAATATGGAGAAAAATTTAGAAAAGGTAACTAACGAATTTAATAAGAAAATTTCAGAGCTCCAGAACGAATTTAAGCGTCAAATGCACGCTATACAATCGCTTGTGCTGAACAACAACGACCGACTGCAAAGAACTGTAAGCGAGATACGTAACGAGATGCGCAGAGCGGAATCAGCTGCCATACCGCCTCCTGTAGCAGCCGCCATACCGCCACCTATAGCAGCCGCCATACCGCCACCTATAGCAGCCGCCATACCGCCACCGATAGCTGCCGCCACGCCACCACCGATAGCTGCTGCCACGCCACCACTAATAGCCACTGCCACGCCAACCCTTATAGCCGCTTCCATGCCTGCATCTACTTCATTATACGATGCCGATCCACCTCGTCACACTCAACGCCATTCATTCGAGTCTATCACAAATAGCCACCAGTTTGCAGCCCAACGACAGAAGAAAATCTATCCTTTACCAAAATTCTCAGGACTTCCAGAAGAATGGCATACTTTTCTAGAAGCCTTCGAAAGCACGACGCAGGAATTTGAATATTCGAGCCTGCATAATATAATGCGCCTAAGAGATGCAATTGAAGGAAGAGCCCGGGAAACAATTGACTCACTTTTATGCAGCTCGACAAACGTAGATGCCATCATGTCAATCCTAAAAGAGACGTACGGTCGCCCAGAACAACTAATTAAGTCACAAATTCTAAAGGTTCGTGCCTTACCAGTCGTGGCTGAAGGAGAGCTTGCAGCATTAATCGTCTTCGCCAACCAAATTGGCAATATGGCAACCTTTCTGGAGTCCGTTCGTGGATACCACCACCTTACAAACCCGATGTTGTTAAGTGAGCTAGTCGCCAAATTGCCAATGTCTAGGCAGATGCAGTGGGCCGAAAAGTGTTTGCAGTTGGACAGGGCGCCAACTATTTCAGACTTTAGCCAGTGGTTGGGAAAAATACGCAAGCTCGCCAACATGGTGACCGATTCGCTGCCTTCAACATCATCGACGACCCCGTCAGGAGGAAGGAGACATCCATCTTTGCATCCAGCCGAAAATAAGGGTCGCAGGTTCGCATGTGTGAGTGTTAAAAGATGCCGCGTTTGCGAAGGTGAGTGCCAATCGCTAAATGTATGCAAAATGTTTTTAGGGCTTTCAGTAGATGATAGGTGGAAAAAGGTTAAAACCTTACGTGTGTGTTTCATGTGCCTCAAGAATGGGCATCAAGCTAGCAAATGCTTTAGCAAGCGCAAGTGTGGTATAAACGGCTGCACATATTCTCACCATCAAACGCTGCACGAAGTGAATGACTCCAATAAGCCAGGAGATGAAGTGGAGCCAACTACATCGCGCGAACATAGGATTTGCCACGTGGAAGCAAACCGAGACGACGATACGGTGCTCTTCCAAATTATTCCTGTCCAACTCTATGGGAAAGATAGATGCCTCCAAATATACGCCTTCGTAGACGACGGAGCTAATGCCACCATGCTTGATGCAAACGTCGCTGAGGAATTGGGACTTAGTGGACAAAAAGATTACCTGGAGCTGCAATGGCTGAATAAGAAAACAACACGAGAATCAACGGAAATTGTAGATCTGTCAATAAGTGGCACGTTCGAAAATGCTAAAAAATATAAAATGTCTAAAGTTTTTGTTCTGTCAAGCTTAGAGTTGCCAACTCAATCTTTTAATTCTGTTCAATATTGTAATCAAAATAATAATAAACATTTGTCAGGAATTCCTATTTTAAGTTATAGCAATATTCAGCCGAAAATGATCATAAGCCTGACGCACGCATTCCTGACGGTACCAATTGATATTCCACGAGCACTGCCAATACCAGGGCCCATTGCAACGAAGACTAGGCTTGGATGGATGGTATATGGACCAATAGGAGGAGAATCTACTAATTGTCAGCGTAGATCGTGCCATATTAACAAAACAGGTTATGGCCAAAATGAGTTTAGCCATTTGGAAGACATGATGAAAAAGTACTTTGACATGGAAAACTTCGCAGTAAGAGCGGATGTAACACCGGTAAAATCAAAATTTGAAGAAAAAGCGCTGTCAATTTTAGAGTCAACAACGAAACGCTGTGGCGAACGGTACGAATCTGGTCTACTATGGATCGAAAATAATGTAATCCTCCCTGACAGTTTTCAAATGGCGCTTACTCGACTTGAAAGTATTGAGAGAAAAATGCTACGTGATCCAGAATACGCCTCAGATTATAAGAATAAGATAGAAGAATATATCCACAAAGGATACGCCAGAAAGTTGAGTAGCGAGGAAATACAAAATAGGTCATCAAAAACTTTTTATATACCACATTTTGGTGTACGAAACCCGAACAAAAGAGGAATTAGGATCGTTTTCGACGCAGCAGCTGAAATAAATGGCATTTCATTGAATAAAAAATTATTGACAGGACCAGATTTAAACCAACCTTTAATTTCTCTTTTATTCAAATTTAGACAATATCCGATAGCAGTTTGCGGCGATATAAAGGAAATGTTCCACCAGGTAAAAATTCTCAAAGAAGACCAGGACGCCCAGAGATTTCTTTGGAGGAATGGCAACGCTACAAACCAGTTGGATACATATGTCATGACGAGGATGATTTTCGGTGCAACATGCTCGCCCACAATAGCGCAGTATGTCAAGAATCAAAACGCACGAAGGTTTGCATTACAATATCCCCGAGCTGTAGAAGGAATTTTGGAGAAACATTATGTAGATGATTACGTGGACTGTTTCCAAACGGAGCAAGAAGCATTGAAAGTTTTAAAAGAAGTCATAATGATTCATCAAGCTGGAGGATTTGAAATGCGAAATATCGTATCCAATTCGGAGAAAATAAAAAGACACGTTGGCAACTCTGAAGCGGATATCCCTGTCAGCATCGAAGGAGCCGAAGCAGATCGTATACTGGGTATGTACTGGTTGTCGAAAACTGATGAATTTTCATTTAAATTCAAATTCAACAAAGTTCCGGCCGACATTTTAAATTTCAAGAGAAAACCGACTAAGCGAGAAATGCTATCAGTAACTATGTCCATATTTGACCCATTTGGTTTACTACAAAATTTTACTGTTTGTGGAAAAATATTATTACAGGCCGTGTGGAAAGCAGCAATTCAATGGGACGAGCAACTACCGGATTCTATTTATAAAAAATGGCGGAGCTGGTTGGAAGAGCTGCCAAGGGTGGAAAAGTATAGAATTCCAAGATGCTATTTTTCGTATAATGGAGATAAAAGGCTGGATCTGCACACATTTTGCGATGCGAGTGAAGAGGCTGTTGCTGTTGTTGCTTACTGGCGGTTTGAAGACGTGATGGACACACACTTAAGTTTCGTTGCTGCAAAAACATCATGCGCCCCAACAAAATACCAATCAATTCCGAGGCTGGAACTACAAGCAGCATTGCTAGCTGCTCGACTCAAAAATTCAATTTTAAAATTTCACAACGTGAACGTGGGTAAATGTGTACTTTGGAGCGACTCACATACAGTGGTCAGATGGATAAGATCAGACCATCGCGTATACAAGCAATACGTAGCCAATCGGGTGTCTGAGATATTGGACTATACAACGGTAGAAGATTGGCGTTGGTGTCCAGGAGAACTCAACCCAGCAGACGAAGCAACACGCGCGAAGTTTCCGATTCATTATAATCCAGAGAGTAAGTGGAAAAATGGTCCTGAATTTCTTCTACATCCCGAACAAACTTGGCCTGATGAATCCAGCATGAAGTCCAAAGTCGACAAAAGCTCAGAAGAACTTAAATTGAAGCACCTTTTACTGCTGACAGAAAAAGTAAGTCTAACTATACCAAACATTAATCGCTTTTCATCTTATAGTCGACTGAAGAGAACAATGGCTTGGATTCTGAGGTATTCCACAAATTTAAAGAGATCGATAAGGAAGGAAAATTTAATCAAGGGAGAACTGACTGCTGCTGAAGAAGAAGAAGCTGAAATGTATCTTTGCCGCCAAATTCAACAAGATGCCTTTTTAGAAGAGTTGTTATGCTTACGAGAGAAGAAGAATATTCCAAAAAATAGCCGCCTGAAGACACTCAATCCATTTTTAGACAAGCAACTTATTCTACGCGTTAGTGGACGCCTGGAGAACGCCATTTGTATACCGCTGACAGCGCGCCGACCCATCATATTGCCCAAAGACCACCAGCTGACGCGTCTGCTCGTCATTGCCTACCATCAAAAGCTACGTCATCTAAACACAGGAACAGTGATATGCGAAATAAGGCAAAAATTTTGGATTCCTTCAATAAGAACACTGGTCCGTACTGTGGAAGCTCAGTGCACATTCTGCAAGGTACGAAAAGCAAAGCCGGAAACTCCACAAATGGGTTGTCTGCCACCTGATAGAGTGACTCCTTATGTTCGACCTTTCTCGTACACCGGCCTAGATTTTTTCGGACCTATTGACGTTTCGATTGGAAGACGGCGAGAAAAGAGATGGGTTGCTCTTTTTACATGTCTAACAGTTCGAGCAGTCCACCTGGAGATAGCTGCAGATTTGTCTAGTGACGCCTGTTTATTATGCATACGAAACTTCATCAACCGGCGTGGAGTACCCATCCAGATCAGGAGCGACAACGGAACCAACTTTATAGGCCTTTCAAAGGAACTGCGAGGAACAAACGAGTTTTTGGACAACGATAAAATAACCGCCGGATTATCTCCGCTCGGAATCAAATGGAAGTTTAACACACCATCAAATCCTAGTGCTGGCGGGTCTTGGGAGCGTCTAGTCCAGTCCATAAAGAAGTCATTATTCATCATGCTGAAAGAATATGCACCTAGGTTGGAGACATTACACAGCTTATTAATTGAAGCGGAGAATATTGTGAATTCAAGGCCTTTAACACATTTGCCAGTGACGCCTCACGAACCCGATCCACTTACGCCAAATCACTTTGTATTGGGATGCAGCAACTACACTCAAACGCCCGCACCTTTTGAGCCAAGACTTTTATGTTTACGGAAGCAATGGAAGGTTCTGCAGAATCTAAAGAACGGCTATTGGAAGCGCTGGATTAAGGAATATCTTCCAGATCTTACTCGACGGACGAAGTGGTGTCTTCCCAAAGAAGCAATGAATGTTGGAAGCTTGGTGCTCATTTGCGACGACAGCGCTCCGCGGAGTCAATGGAGGCGTGGCCGTATTCTGAGTCTCTTAACAGCAAAGGATGGTGTAGCTCGTTCTGCAGAGGTAAATACCAGTAGCGGTACTTTAAAGAGGCCTGTTTCGAAACTAGCAGTCTTAGACGTGGAACAAACTGAAGATGATGATGGTGAGTCTCCCCCTACAGGGTCAAGTCACGGGGGCGGGGATGTCACGTATTCGACCAAAAGCACCGAGATGTCAACCACTCTACACTAAAAATGTCCGACCTGTAGCCAAGACCTGCACCGATAACACTGTCCTAACCGATTGCACGAGAGGGAGAAGAAAGATAAGATACGCAAGATATACTAAGATACTAAGATCACTCAAATAACATTTTGTAACTTAGCCGTTGTTTTAACCCGTTTTTATGATAAAATTTAGAATCTTTAATATTATTGGTCATATCATTTTTTCTTGCAATGTTATAAAACCTACTAGCGGTTCGACACAGATTGCTTTTCTGTGACCGACCGCCTTTGAAGAAAAACTAATTTAATAAACCATCCATACATATATTGTAAATTTTGAATTTAATCAACGCGTTTTATTTTGAGTTTATTAAGAAACTTCTTCGGCACAGGAAAACCACACTACGGTTACGTTCAATATGTTCAAGATTTTGCTTTCAAGTTGATCGCACATACTACTTGTCAAAATTCATTTAAATTGACAACTTTGACATAGGCAGCATGTAACTCGATAGTCAATTTTATTTTCAAAATGCCATTGTCAAAGAAACTTTGTTTTTTTCACATCTCCTACAGACATTTTCATGTCAGCAGAAATTGATTCATGGGCCTTCATTTTTAAATCGTTCCGTCAAAATGACGAAATATACATATTCCAGGGAACTTCTTGGCGAAAATTAATTTCCAAGAACTGTGATCGGCTGTTTAACTTGACCGTGAAATTACCACACGACTTGAAAGGAAAACTGGAAATCAAATGGGTGGTCAATTTCTAAAAGTGTGAGTGTGTTATTAAAAAAGTATGAGTGCATTGCAACTTCGAAGGTAACAGCCTTCTTTTAACCAATTTTGTGTCCCAAACTTCATTATTTAAAAATTCCCAAAAAATGCCCAATCGATTTTTTTATAAAAGTTTAGGGTGTTTTTCATTTTCTATTTGGATGTTACTTTATTATTTTTGAGCATTATTTAATTTTTGAAAATATTTTGGACTTTATTTCGTTTTTTATTTTGGGCGTCATTGGGCGTTATTTCCCGTAACCAAATAATTTAAGTTTAATAACGCCCAATGAAATAACGCCCTAAATAAACTATGAATAAAGCCCAAACATTTTACATACGAATTTGGGTGTTATTTCATGATGAAATAAGAGCAAACATTTTAAGCTTTAATTAATGGCTCCACGAAATAACCCTCAAATGAAATAAATCCCAAAAAAAACAATTTTGGGCGTTCATTTGATATGAATTAAAGCCAAAAATTTTCCATACAATGTTCCCAAAAAGCGTTATTTCAGTGGGCGTTATATCTCTGAACGTTATATCTCTGAACAAACTTTCCACCGTTCAATCCATTTTATAACAGAAATAATCTTTAACAGTGCTTTGGGTTGACTTTTTTTTATTTTCTTTGTGCCTCTCAAAAGTTTAATAAATTTAATTTAACTTTATTGTTCAGATTATTGAACGAATTTTATTGAACAAAATAAAAAAAAAAAAAAAAATTAAAAATAAAAAAAAATCCACTTAAAAAGGTGGGTTCAACATACAAATCCTATCTTTTTTTCGTTTTAATTTATCTTTTATTACTTACGATATATTTTGAATACATAGAAAGTTGGTAGAGTGTAAAAGGTTTACAAAAGGCTTACAAAAAGTTTATTTGTGCCTTTAACTGAAGCCATTGTTTCTTTAACATCAGTACAAATTCAAAATTTTCTACTTATATACGGAGTAAAGAGAGTAACAGCTGTTCACACATAAATTCTTAACATTTGAAAGCATTACGGGCAAAACCGAGGGTTAAACGATTTGTTTTTATTTCCTACATATATTCATTGTATTTAGAATTGGAATCTTAAATGTTCCAAATTTAATAAACCAACATTTGAGAAAACGCACTGTAGGTTATGATCGGGTATGGGCACCACTACATTAAAAGCTTCTGTATTGTTTCTGAGTTTGTCTTTTGTCTTTGCTTTGTTGTTGCGTTTTGTGTTTGCTACCAGTGTTGCCAGAAATTTTTGGGGAAAAAAGCTAGATGGCTTAAAAAAAAGGGCTAAAAAAGGCTAGATTTGTTTACATTATTTTTTACTCTGTGAATATACGTACGTATTTATATTATATTTACATACTATATGAATATGATATAAAACAATACCAAGAAGAAAACATATTTGAAATTGATTAAAATTCTCTTTCTTTCAAGCTCAAATACATAATAAGTGTAAAAACCGTATTTTTTTGAGTTTTTCAGATTTTTGTTGTTTGCACTCGGCTCCTCAAATTCCATATTCCATTAATCAGACGAAGCCCCATTGCTGGAGCTGGAAGTACTTTCAGTTTCATCATTAGAATCACCTATTTTCTAACTCATTTCTTGTATGAATTTAGACACTTTATTGAAATATCTAGTAAATGGAAACCAGAATTGCAAAGAATATTTCTTTGTTCCATTTCCAGCTGAAATAACGTTTCATTTATGAAGTACTGCCAAATATATTATTTGTGATCACAGGGTTGCACTGGGTCTATACCAGAGATCTGCAACAAGTCAATTGAAAATCAAGTAACTTGAAAAAAAATCAAGTTATGACTTGACTTGTAGAAACTTGATATGTTTCTACCCTACAAGCCACGACTAGCTTCTGAAAAACGAATCATAAGTCAGACTTGATTTTATTTTGTTTCTACCCTACAATAATTGGTAGAAAAAGTCAAGCTTTCTACTTTTCAAGTCCAAGCGACTGCGCTACCATAAAAAGCCACTGACGAGCGTCTACTTATACTTTTCTATACAAAGTGACGAAATTAATTAACCCCTGCGGAGTGGTCGGAGGGAATAGGTCCCCAAGGGAAAAATGTTCCTTTTGCAAAAGTAATGGGGGTCAGTCATACATATTAACCCTCTCCGACCCTACTTAAAGCTCCCCGTTCAGGTGCAGGAAATAAAAAAACAACAAAAAGAACACAAACATACTTCAATACAATGCTTTAAAGTTAAACTGTATTCTTAACTCGAGAAACGAAGTTTGCACTGACGACAGGAAGTTATTTCCTCGAACTTCGTAAACAGACTTGAAAATAAAGGATTTGTAAGGAAAATAATTACTTTTTCCCTACATTTCAAGTTTCTACATTTCCAGTTTTCTACATTTGGTGACTTTATTCTTGCTTCCTATGATTCGCGCAGCTTGTTGTTGTTTCCCTGCCTCGACTTGCAGGGAGTTGAAAAATTAAAGGAACTTGAAACAACATCTCTCTCATCAGATCTCTGGTCCATACATCTTAAGCAATATATAAAAAAGTCTAGAAAAGGCTAGAACGAAATAAAAATGGCTAAAAAAAGGCTAGAGGCTAGATGGTATTTTTCGAGGCTAGACAACAGTAAAAAAGGCTAGATCTAGCCTCAAAAAGGCTAGACTGGCAACACTGTTTGCTACATAAGCTTTTGCTCTCAATTGCTCTCAGCTGGCTCGGTAGCTTGCTCCTTGCCCATAGCTGGTTATAATGGATGGCAGATAGTTGAAAAGTAGCCTTGTGAGAAGTAGCAAGAGAGTATAACATAAGATAAAAATTCGGGTACACTATAATACAAAGGTCTTAGGGAAAGAGTAGTGTGTGAAACATCAGCAAATCAAAATTTGACTTCAGTTTTGATACTTTCACAATTTGTATCCAAAGAATAATTAATTCAAATAATTGATAATATTTCATATTCGATATCCGCATAATTATTTGCGGATAATCCGAAATATCGGATCCGAAATTTCACTGGTAAAAATTGTCCGGAAGAGCTGATGCTTTCTTGGCTGGTGGTACGATTTAATGGTATGGGGCTTTTTTGTGCCTACTTTTCTCAAGGATTTCATAACAACGTTATGAGGTTGCTACAACTACTCAACAGAAAACTCACTCAGGCCTCTCTTAATATGCATTGAACTCAGATCTGAAATTATTCAAATAATTTGGCCTCGATTTTTCAGTTGTGGTTTAAAACTGAAATTGAAATATAATATTGAGGCTTCTACAACACAGACTGAAATCAATTGGGGGTTTATACTTCAGTCAGAAATCACACGAAAACATTAAAAAAAGGAAGTAATAACAATTTCTTTAGGTCTGAGTAGGAGGAAATTTAGTCTTTCTGGTCAAAATTCAGGGTAAATTTTCAAATTACAAATTTTCAAATAATATTTTTAAAGCTAATGACTTAAGGTCATCAGCCCATTTCGCCCTAAATCTACTTTATTAGTTCTGGACGTTTTAGCTTCTACATTTTCACAAAAACCGCGTAAGAATATCAGGTTTCTTTCACAATTTCTCATAGTGAAGACTCCAATATTGCAGACGAGTTTTTAGAATTCGGTGTCTAACCTTTAGAGTCTGGACTGTATCTTGACAGGGATACGATGGTTCGAAATGGTTCCATGGGGTCGAAAATAATGAAGAAATGCCATGAAGGTCGGGAAAAAATGTTCCCCATGTTAAACATTTTTATTGGAATTAGTTAGTTAATTAGTTAGTTTATTTAGAAATGCGAGTTCGGGTTTAGTTTTTTAAAAATCTAAGAAACCTGAGTTATTATTTAGAAATAAAACTGAGTCTGAACTCAATCAGTCTATTCATAAAAAAGATTTTATAGGTAAACTAATAATTATATCCCATTCACCCATTATAATTGAGAAAAGTAGACATTAAGACAACTTGGAAGCTTTAAATTAGAGTTATTTTAATTTGGGCGATTTTTAAAGAACTTTAACTCTCAAATCTATCCGAAAAACTAGTGCTCAGATGAGAGTAAGCAATTTTAAAATTGCTTTATAAAAAAGGTTTACAACACGTTTCAGCCACTTTTTTCTTTTAAGGGGACATATAGGTTACAAATTTACAAAAAAAAAAAATTGTTCGGGAATTTTTTTTCATAGAAGGAAAAAAGATATTGTTTTCAAATTTTGCACATATATTTATTAACATTTAAAGAATACAAAAAAATTTTTCAGATTTTTTGAAACGGTTTTGACGTAATTTGATTTTTTTTAAAAAAATGCAAAAAAATTGACGGTGTGCAGGATATCACCAGTCTGGAACATCTGGGGAAAAAATAAAAAAACAAATTAATCCTTGTTTAAGCGGCCACCGCCTGCACTAGGATAATTTTTATGCGCCGAAAAAAAAAATGCGGCCATTTGAAAAAAAATCGATTTTCGAGGTTACAAAATCGGTCGCCATTTTGTTTTTCTTCGGCGGATAAAAATTATCCTAGTTCAGGCGGTGGCCACTTAAACAACGATTACTTTGTTTTTTTTTTATTTTTTCCTCAGATGTTCCAGACTGGTGATATCCTGCACACCGTCAATTTTTTGATATTTTTTAAAAAAAAAATCAAATAAAGTCAAAAACCGCTTTAAAAATTCTGAAAAATATTTTTTGTATTCTTTAAATGTTAATAAATACATGTTCAAAATTTGAAAACGATATTTTTTTCATTCTATGAAAAAAATTCCCGAAAAAAAATTTTTTTTTAAAAATTGTAACCTATATGTCCCCTTAAATGCTATTTTACAAAACCTTTAAAAGACTATTTGTGCATCTCATTTCAAACATTGTGTTTGGTTTTGCGATATTTTGAAATAAATTTCATATATTTTTGACAGCATTTGTGCTCGGATGAGAACACAAAATTCAGAATTGCTTTATTAAGGTTTCAACCACTTTTAAACTGCTCTTATTAATGAAGCCTTTAAAAGAGGCTTTTATAGAAATTGAATTCTTACCAATAACATTTTTCGATATTTTTCTTATAAAGATTTTATGAGAAGCTCAAAACTTTTTATGAATTCTGCCGTAGGAGTTAACATAAATAGCCCGACTAACTTAAATTTAAAAATACATGCAGAAAATACAAGAATTTTGTGTCACGCCAAAATCTCATTGTATCCTACCGCAACTTATGGGAAGACTTGATCAAGGAAATAAAAATTAACACAACTTCACTTTTATTTTAGGCCATGGTATAATAATACATGGTAGCATTGACAACTGCTTATTTTCTCTTCAACAGGAAAACATAAACTGTCAAAAACAGCTTTTTGTGGAAATACATCAGCAGCTGCTGTGGTTGTTGTTTTTTTTTCACTTCAACGTTTTCAACATTGCTTGTGTTTTCAATGGCGGATTGTGAGCGCTCTCTTTTTGAGTATATTTTTTGACAGTATATGATTTCCCAAGCAACTGTCAATGCTACCTTGTATTATTATACCATGATTTTAGGCTAACATCTGAGTGTCAGTGTCGGGAAAGCTATTAATCATATATTCCATAGATTTTTTGCGAAATTCAATTCAATTCTTTAGCTCTCGGTAATGCCTCGCTTTTGCTTTTTCGTGTGATGCATTTGAGCATGAACAACTATTATTATTTCTACCTACAACTTCACACACAACAAATGTGATCGGCATACCTACACATATACATACATATACAAACATACATCTATAGATTTACAATTGTATTAAGTAATTTTAATTTTTAATCATATAATTAATTTATAACTAATTGCGGCATTTTTTGTGCTAGCTGAATTGTGTTTTGTAAAGTGAGTTTTTTTGTTTTTATATTTTTTGTGTTTGTATTTGAAATTGATTGTTCGTGATTGATTTAGGATGTAATACACATGGTTCATAAATTAAAAATTATACAAAACTACATTCGTTTGTTGTTTATTTATTTGTTCCTAGGTTAATAAATAATGTTGATTGAAATATTTTTCTATTTAAAGTTGTTATAAAACTACATTTTCTTTTTTAAGTAATTAAATGCAATATTAATGGATTGACTTATTACATGATAGCCGTTCTTATTTGTTGTGGGAAAACAAAGATATCTTAGATAATGCAAAGTTTTTGATTGGTTCACCTACAATACGAATACGGAAGTGCCAGTTTAACTTCCGGTTAGGTAGTAGACCTTTTTTTATATAGTATAATAATTATATTAAACACCTAAATATATTGTGCTGCATGCATAGCATGTTGTTTGATTTTGACAAAATTTGTTTAAATTTTTACTGTTTCTTCTGCTCCACCACAGCAGCTTCGTCAGTCTGCTGCTTATCTTGCTCTTGAGGTTGTTGTGACTTTTCAGCCTCAGCTTGCTGTTCCTTGGCTGCTGCAGCCGCAGCAGCAGCAGCTCGTTTTCCACGTAGCTTAATGCGTTGCGCAGGCGCTGCTGCGCTATTGGCGCAATTACAGATCGCATCAAAAATGCGCACCACTAGACCGCGTGCACGATTGACCACCTTGCCGTTCTTGAAATCTGGTATAGCGAAACCTTACAGGTGTTAATAGCAAGTAAAGAGAAGAGAGCAAAAAGGGAGAAAGAGGAGAGAGAGAAAGAAAAATAGCAAAAAGCATAACAATCAAGCAGAGTAAAAATTTGGTGTTATTAAAAAATTGTGTTTTAAATTGAAATTAAGATAAATTTTAAAGAAGTGAAACAGGAAGAGGCGTAAGAATATGTTAAAAAATAGAAGTGATAAAAATATAGTAAAAAATAAACATCATTAGAACAAAGAGAATATATTAGTGAGCAATATTGATATGAGCGAAGCAAGCATTCTTAATAACATTAACCCATTCACCACCATGGCACTTACTTAAGTACAAAGTATGCGAAAATCATTTAATTCAATTCCGTACGCAAAGTTTTGAAAACAAATTAATTGCAGCCAAGAGTGTATGGTTGGGTTAACCCGGTTTAAGGGCCTCCAAGAGTTTTCGAAAAAAATACACTTTTTAATTTTTTTTTTAAAGTTGTTTTTTATTTTAGACCATAATTTTTTTAACATTATGAAAAGATAGCTATTCAAGATTTATCTTTGACATTTTGGTCCACAAATATTCAGCGATAAGGTAGAAAAGTGCAATGCCGCGAAAGACCTTAAACTGACGATGAACAAGATATACGGAGACTGGTTCATCTGAAAAAAAATTTCGGAGTTCTTGGGCGTTAATCGTTGGTTTTCGAAAAATATTAATTTTTGACAAAATGGCACGCGTACAAAATAATTTAATTTTTTGTGCGCAAAATTAAAATCGTTTAAGGTTGTAAGGGCTCGTTCATAAACTACGTTACCGATTTTAAACTTTTTTTACCCCCCCCCCCCCCCTCCGTTACTCTTTGTAGTGCATTTCAAAACTCCTCCTCTCCCCCCATAAAGTAACGTAGTATATGAAATAAAAAAATTAATGGATTAAAAAATATTTGAAAATATATATAATATTTGGCCAAAGCCCAATTAAAAACTATTTTAAACACCACATATAAGGCCGATTAATTTCACATTTTATATATAATATATTTTGTAATATATAATAAAAATATATTAAAAATTGACTAGCTCTTGGTAGGTGTGCTATCATGACTAGATAAAATTATCTAAAAAAAATGTTTAGAATCCATTATTTTCATCGATAAAAACTATTCTATCTTCAATCCAAGAGACGATGCTATCTATCACTGGAATTGAAGAAGCTGGAAACTTTGGGGACTCTTCGAAATAGAATTCTTCAACGGATTCTACATATGTCGACGCATTCAAATGTATCCTCATTTTGTGTGCAAACAAATTCGCCTGGTGTTTGAGAATACCCTTAAAGGCTGCACCTGTACAGCAACAAGTTCAGTGTTTTTATATGTATGCTTCCTTAAAATTGTTTTATTTAAATAGTATGTACTTTTTATACCAATTTATTTTAAATTAAATAAAACTGACTTATTAGAATTCATTGATGTTTTTGAAACGAAATACAAGCCGCAATACAAATATAGGACACAATCTTGAACTGATTTCAGAATTTCAATTTTTTTCAAGTTTTCTTTATTTTTGGTCACGTTACTATATGTGAGACCCCCTCCCCCCCCTATCGTTACTTATCGTAGTACATCTTAAAACCTCTCCACCCCCTAAATTGGTAACGTAGTTTATGAACGACCCCTAAATCAAAAAATATCTCCAGATATCTTGCTTGGCATTACACTTTCTACCTTACCGACGAATATTTTCGGACCAATGTGAGGAATAGTTATACATACTTTGATAGTTTTGAATAATTGTACTTTGATAATGTAAAAAAATTTTGGTATAAAATAAAATACAGCTTCAAAAAACAATTTTAAAAAGTGTCTTTTTTTGGAAAAACTCCGGGAGGTCCTTAATGAGTGATAAAATACTTAAATTTAAAACAGTTAGATATTTAATACAAAAAATTTAGTGTCATTGTTATGAAATCCTTATATTGAATTCATTGCGTCGTTGAATATAATTTTAGGTTATGTAACCATATAAAAATACTATCAGACAACTCGTTAAAGTATGAATGGAAAAGTGGCTTGTTAATTTTGAGGCTATGTACAGGAGGAACAAATATTTTCAACTCACTCTTATCATCTGCATCCCCTTCAAAATAACCTGTCGATTTTCGTATCTACAGTTTTTCTTTACAAAGTTATTTTCGGGTTTTTCGGGCATACAGAGTATAACCGTAAATATCTCAAAATTCTGACGTGATGGAAAAAACTACATTGCCCTTCTTCAATTTCACTTTCAATTCACTTCAAATCTACGATTTTCCTTAACAAATTTAACTTTCGTGTTCTCTTCAAGTATATAACCTCAAATATCTCAAAATTCTGTATGAAAAGAAAAAAAAAAAGAGTTAAAATTCTTAAATAGTAGGACTCTCAAACCCTGATTTCAGCTATACGAGGTATATTAAAAAAGTAACGGAAATTTCGGAATTTCGCGCGCTGCATTGGTCCGATTGGCATGCTTATTTGCTGTTGTTGTGTTGGAATATCTAGAAAGTTTCACCGAAAGCAATATTTAGCATTTTTTAAGTTCTAAGAGATCTATTTTTATTAACCTCTTATATATGGTGAGCAGTTTTGTGCTTTTTGTGCAACTCGTGCAGTTATGGGTTAAACACAACCAGTCAAATAACATATAACTCATACGCCACGTTGCACTCAACTGCTTCCCCAACAACCGGCATTAATTGTATTTATTTATTTCGCGACATTGTGCTTGAATGAGCACCACAGCAGCAAACAGCGACAACAAGTTGCAATTAAATTGTACATTTTGATGGATTATCATAACAAAACGCCCACTATTATGAGTGTTACTCCTTTGCTAACGGTAGCCATTATTTGGCGCCTCAAGCTGACACTTTAACTGCCATAAAATTTATGTGCATTTGAATTTATTTCTACAACTTAATTATAGGCTCATTGACAACTGACAAGCATGACTAGCTAGCTAAGTACAACGTTTAATTAACGGCAGTTTATTTTTTCTATTGACAAACTTATAAAAAGCGGCGTTAATGAGTTCATCAGTGAAACTCCAGCGCAAGTTAGAGCGGGCATAAAATAAGTGACAAAAATTGGCAAATATTATAAAATGCAGTATTATTTAAATTTACTAAAAAATTCCGTCATTTTCTATGCCTGCTTGGGTATAACAGCTGCTGTAAGTTGCTGGTGTGTGGATGAGGATGGAAATACATTTAATGACTTCTACTGCGATAGGTAACAATGCAACAATTTGATCAATCACTGGACATGATGCGTAATGGCTGTGCGCCCAAGTTTAAAGTGCCAGAAGATTTACTGGACAAGCTGCGACAAGGGGAATTTACGGAGGGTAACGCAGATCTGAAGGTTGTTGCAATTTTTACTCATTTTCTTATAGAGTTGAACTGATTGTATAAACCATTTCAGTGCTATGTGCGTTGCATTGCTCAATTGGCGGGCACAGTAAGTGGAAAGCAACTAGCTTATTTTAGCTTGGACCAAAACAATTTAATTGCTTTTGTTGTTTTAAGGTAAGCAAGAAGGGCGAGTTAAATGTTGCCAAAGCCATAGCGCAGATACCGATTATATTGCCAGTTGAGCTACAGGATAAGGCACGAACTGCTCTAGAAAATTGCAAGGATACGCGTAAGTTTAACCAACTCCCTAAAGACCACAACAAATAGTTTTACTCTTTTAACTCTTACTACTTAATAGAAAAAAATTACAAAGAATCCTGTGATAAATTTTTCTATGTTACCAAGTGTGTGCGTGACTTTGATCCAGAAAGTTTTAAATTTCCATAAAACAAAAGTTTACAACATGCACGATATATAGATATGTTGGAGTTGAGCGATAGAAAACTACTCACTTTGTCTGGATTTTTCCTTTGTCTGCAAAGCAAAGTTTTTAATTTATATTTTTTTGTTTTTTTTTATTATTAAATGATTTCATTAAATAAATTTTTTGTTCTTCACAAACCTGTTGCGATGATTTTTTATTATTTCCGGCTGCATCTTGTTTATTGACAGCCTCCTTTTCAGCCTTTTGCAGCACATCGTCTATGAATTCAGTCAGCACTTCCATTTTCTGTGAATCTTGCTTGAAGTCATTGATGCGTGCCTCAAGCGGCTCCGCTTCAATGACATCGCAGCTATCGCCATTAGACACCACAACATCGCCAGCAAAATGTGCACGCATTTTTATCAAATCCTTGCTACTTAATATAACTACTTGAGCGCTTGAGACTTAAAAACCGTTTAAAATTTTTGCAAACGCTGCTTGATGGAAAAATTGCTATGTATACTTGCTGCTTAATACGCACAGACGAATAGACGAATACACACACACACACATGCACACGTTGGTATTTTATTTAGCCCACCCACGCCCAGTTAACAAGTTGAACTGAACTGAAATGCGTTTAACTGAGTGAAACTAATCCATAGTGTTGAGTGAGCATAGATGGTGAAAAATCAATAATCTTCACTAGCTACTCGTAGATATGCCAAAATCTGCACATGCGTCGTATTGCGTGTAGACACAATGCGTTTGTTGTTCTTTGTTTTATTTTTGAATGGGTTTTATTTACTAATGCAATAAAGAAGTGGTTTATTTATAATTAAAACGAATATTAGTTGTTTTGTTTAAAACTTAAAATTAACGACTTCATTCCAAATGCGAGAGATCATCCAATTCTGGCGGTGCACGCACTTCTTCCGTTTCGATGATGATGGAATTGGAATCAACAGATGTCTATAGGATGAAAATAAGAAAAATAAAAAAAAAAAAACCAAACAAGGGATAGTGTTAATTTGAGCGTTGCAAATGTAAATATAAAACTCACTCTTTCGCTACGATTCAATAGGCTGTTGCTGCTGCTGCTGCCATTCAGTTGTGTTGTTAGCAGCACGGATTGCGGTGTTGCAGGGCGCTGTGTAGGCTGTGGATGCGGCTGCAGCTGGATGAGTTGCGGCGTCACTTGTGGTGGCAGAATAACGTATTTTTGCGGGGCCGCCACTTGTTGTATGGCGCGTATTTGCGGCAATGCTGCAACCACAGGGCTGCTGAAAGTTGCAATCATGAAACAACAATTAATAATCAGGCAAAAAGAGGTCTTTTTTTTATAAGGCAACATATATCTCCTTAAATTTTGTTATGGAAATATTTATAGAAAACTTTTCCGATCAAGTCAACACAATTCCGATGGTGTACCGCTGTAAAAAAAAAAAAAACATAAACGCAGGACGAACTTTTTTAAATTCATATTTCGCGTCCTCCACTTTTTCCTTTCATACTTTAATTTGTCTTTTGGCAGAATACAAGGAGATTAACGTTTACACGCTCCACCAAATGGGTGGTTCAAACCAAACAATTTCGCTTAAGTATGATAGAATGCTGTAAAACTTACGGCTGACGTTGCGGCACAATCTGCGTGGCTTGCGGTCGTCCTATAATAGATGCCGTCTGAGCCGCCGAAGTAATGGGAGCGCTAGATATCGCAGTCGATAGCGGTATAATCGAGGATGAAGGCGTATTGCGTGCCTTAATAACAGCCTGGCAAAGCGAAGGACCGAGAAAACCAAAATCAGCTCTGAAAAAAAAATTGTTCACATTTCTACTTTTTTCGAATAATTCTCCTATACTTGTAGTCCTCGGCATAGTCGGGTGAGTTTCGCATCTGCTTGAGCACAGGTGGGCAACATTTTTGCAGCATAGCGCGTATGTGTCCAGCTGCCGTTTTATCGGTATTACTCTGCGATGTGCCCAGCAGGTGACCTTCAATACGTTCCGAAACAAATTTCAAGCGTGGTATGATGAAAACTTTTATCACTTCGCCGCCTAACTCAGAGAGACCTGC
The DNA here is from genome assembly GCA_943735915.1 of Pherbina coryleti. NCBI lineage: Eukaryota > Metazoa > Arthropoda > Insecta > Diptera > Sciomyzidae > Pherbina > Pherbina coryleti. Next base: position 11,806,787 of record OX030952.1, on the reverse strand, counting down.
AATTGAGCCATACAAGGAAGACAGATGTGTTTTGTCATTCTGTAAAGCCTTGCTGAAAATTCTACAAAAGAATTTGATTCACTCTGAAGATCAAATTTAGTAAATATCTTTTAAGATAGCCAACCTTGTAACGCGCGTCTGCAAATTATTAGTGGATGTATTAAAAGTTTTGCAAATTTGAGCCATTAATCGTGAGGCAAAGTCACGCAATGCCCAGTGATTGTCCAACTCAGGTCGCATACAGAGCTGTTTGGATACAATGCATGTGGTCACCGATGGTATTAACTCATGCAGCTGTAAAAATTAATCAACAGTTAACAAACCAAAAAAAATTATAAAATTTATTGTTTGCCCACGTATTTTTCCAGATAGAGTGACGGGTTGTCCAGCAGTGCCTTAACCATGCGCATTAAATATATAAGCAGCGCCAGATTATTTTGCACTACATTCACTTTGACGCCTTCTGCTATAAAGGTGCACATACGTGGCAGCATCTCATGGAGGCCAGGATCGGAAGCCAGTGACTGCAGCGCTTCGCCTCGACGCGGCTCATCGGAGCCAACGCATGCTTCGGTGATTTCTTTATAGTAAAGTTGTTGTTCCACAGAGAGCTCATGCGTGGCCAGCTGCTTTACATGCACAGTTTCCACATTTTTGAGCTTGTGTATTTTGCCCGTAGCCGGTTTGCCTGCAGTGTCTTTGGTCACACCCTGTTCTAGCTTAACGACGGGATTAACTGAATCTATAGCTTGTGAGTCCTTCGACAGTGGCGGTGGATTTTCTGGTATTGTTGGCTGTATGCCATCTACGCATAGCCAGTGAGAACGCAGAGTTATATCCAGTGGTACTTTTGGTGGTCCACCCTGCACAATCTCCTGCAAATCTACCTCTTTCTCTTCAACGAAATGCAGCTCGCGTCCACCACCCGAAGCAAAGCGAAAAGGTATAAAATCATTCGAAGTGAATCCATATTGTGGTTCTATGTTGCGCACTTTCAGAGCATGGTCAATATCACCCAGCATGAGTCGCTCCCGCTTAGAGTGATGCATGAATTTGGCTGCATCTTGCACAATGCGCTTAAGCTTGAAGGAAACATCTTCCGCAAGTTCTTTGGCTGCATCGTCTGGTAGTGTGCCAACACCGATACTTTCAGCTATGACCTTCATCGATTCAGCTGACAACGTTGTGCCATACAGCAAGTCACCGCCTCCGCCACTCATTTTCGAGTTAATTTAATTGTTTAATTTATTTTTTTGTAATAATTTAATTGAAAACTTTTTAAAAACACTTTTATTTACAATGCCAACAAGCTAAACTATCAACAATACAAATTTGATGAGTTAGAAAATTGTTCACATTTGGAACGAAAAGGAACTGGAACATTGACGTTTATTTGTCACCAAACAGTGTTGCAAAATAATTCCACATCAAGTTGACTATGGATTTATAGCTGACGCATACGGCAACGACAACAGCTACGATACGTCTTCAGAGAGCCATGTAAAGGGTGATTTTTTTGAGGTTATGATTTTCATGCATTAGTATTTGACAGATCACGTGGGATTTCAGACATGGTGTCAAAGAGAAAGATGCTCAGTATGCTTTGACATTTCATCATGAATAGACTTACTAACGAGCAACGCTTGCAAATCATTGAATTTTATTACCAAAATCAGTGTTCGGTTCGAAATGTGTTTATCGACAAATTTTGTTCAGCGATGAGGCTCATTTCTGGTTGAATGGCTACGTAAATAAGCAAAATTGCCGCATTTGGAGTGAAGAGCAACCAGAAGCCGTTCAAGAACTGGCCATGCATCCCGAAAAATGCACTGTTTGGTGTGGTTTGTACGCTGGTGGAATCATTGGACCGTATTTTTTCAAAGATGCTGTTGGACGCAACGTTACGGTGAATGGTGATCGCTATCGTTCGATGCTAACAAACTTTTTGTTGCTAAAAATGGAAGAACTGAACTTGGTTGACATGTGGTTTCAACAAGATGGCGCTACATGCCACACATCTCGCGATTCTATGGCCATTTTGAGGGAAAACTTCGGAGAACAATTAATCTCAAGAAATGGACCGGTAAGTTGGCCACCAAGATCATGCGATTTGACGCCTTTAGACTATTTTTTGTGGGGCTACGTCAAGTCTAAAGTCTACAGAAATAAGCCAGCAACTATTCCAGCTTTGGAAGACAACATTTCCGAAGAAATTCGGGCTATTCCGGCCGAAATGCTCGAAAAAGTTGCCCAAAATTGGACTTTCCGAATGGACCACCTAAGACGCAGCCGCGGTCAACATTTAAATGAAATTATCTTCAAAAAGTAAATGTCATGGACCAATCTAACGTTTCAAATAAAGAACCGATGAGATTTTGCAAATTTTATGCGTTTTTTTTTTAAAAAAAGTTATCAGGCACTTAAAAAATCACTCTTTAGTTAGAATATAATACTCTATAATTTCGACATAGCAGCGACGAGAGAAAATGCTACCAAAATGTAAACAATCCCAGTTTTTTATCACAACCACAATAAAAAAGAATTTAATTAATGATTTTTTTCGAGTTTTAACATAAAATTTAAAATTGAAATTTTTTCACACGCAGCCAAAATTCTTTCATAAAAAAATGTTGTTAAAATTGTTTTGATTTCACCGTTGAATTTATTTCTTGAGGATTCTTTGAAAGGAAAATTGTATGTCCATGAAAAACTCAAACGTTCCACAAAGAACAAGAATTTAGAAAAAAAGTTTCTTCAGCTTTAAAATAGATTACAAAAATTATGTCTATGTCTATTATACACAATAAAGCAAATTTCCTCTTTTGAAATTTTTTGAAAATTTTAAATCTGTTTAAGAAAACAAATTTTTTAATTTTTTAGAAAATTTTTTTAGTGGAAGAAAACAAAACTCAAACATTCACAAACGGTTCTAACAATAATTTTCTTTCTTCTATTTTTTAAGTGCTTATAATTTTATTTCTGTAATGGATGTATTTTTTAATTTAAAATTAAAATGTATGGGTCTCGGGTCCCTCGACTAAAAAGAAACCTTTTAGGGAATCTCAATGTTATTAAATAAAATTTTTAAAATCTAGAAATTTTTTACACTTATTTAAGAAAACAATTATTAATTTTTTTCATTGTATAAGTATTTATTTGAGCAAATATTGCATTTTATAAATTTATGACAATGATTTACATAAACATGCATAAACGATTATTTATGGAACCACTGGGGTAGGGTGGCCTCCGTGGCGTAGTTGGTTAAAGTGCGTGGCCTCCATGTCAACGAACCTGGAGACCCGGGTTTGAATCCCAGCAGCGACAGAAAATTATTTGAATTGAAATAATTTTTCTGTACGGCCGCCACCTCTCTGCAGACAATGGCAAACCTCAGAGAGTAATCAAAATGCCATGTAAAAGCTTCTTGGGAACAGAACATTCCGTTCATCATGATGATTTCTAAATGCTTAAGGTAAAAAAAGAAGCAAAACTAAATACGAAGGGTATTCATGCAAAGCGGCAGTTTTATTATCACTGACAGATTATTTATTTTTATCAGGCAGGTTGCATGAAGTTCCTTCAAGTAGATTATCCATTCACAGCAAATATGTCAGCTGTTGCTGTAAATATGTTCTAATTATCAAAATGTCGAACTTACGTGGAAAAAGTAAATTTATGAAATTGATACAAAAAAAAAATGCTTTGAACGATTTGTTGATATAAGAAATATTTGGGAAATATTACGGTTGTTGCGCTTATATTAATGTGGATTTTTCCATTTATAATTTTTTACAATAAACATGACCAACGCAATAAGGAAAGTGACTCTAAACAATTGCATCCAAAGTGTCAGCAGCATAATTTTAAAAAACGACCACTACTTTGAAATGATGCTGCTGACATTTCGAAACCTCTAGTGCAGAGCGTTTCAATATCGAGATATTTTTCGAAATTCAAAACGCTGCTTTCATCCACTTCAACAAACTCAGGCGAGGAGTTTTTCCAAATCACGCTTGGGTGATATCTCGCTCCCTTCCTTGTGCCAAAAATTTGTTCCAGCAGATCACAATGACGGCAGATTTTTAGCAAATATTAAGCAACTGTTTTTTCGTCGCACGCGGCTAACAATTTTTATAAGGTTGACAATTTATTTATAAGGTTGAGCTTGATAGGCTATTAAGCTTATACGGTTTTTACAATTTATAATAGTATTGCCTAGTGTCCGACCGAATATTCGGCATCGGCTTCGGTATTCGGCATATTCGGCCGATTTTTTAACTTTTGGCTACGACTTTGGCTTCGGCCGAATATTTTTGCTTTGTAATAACTAAAAATATTTTTATATTTCTTTAGAAAAATGTCAGTATAATACGATGAATTCCGTTCGAAATTCCATACTTGAAACACTTGTTGGTTTTGGTTTTCTCTTTCTTCTGTTCTTCCATATGTTGGTTTTCGCTCGTTGAAAACTTTATTCAAATGATAAATTCAGTGAATCCGACCCATGACACAATTACAAGGTAAGCTCATTTTAAGATGTCTGCTCAAATGAGCAATTTTGCAACAAGAAAGCGTAGAAGCTACAAACGTCAAACGAAAAAAGCAACAACAACAATTCGAAAAACTAAAAATTAACAGCTGATTTTTGACAACTAGCTCAACCTACACTCCAATATGACCCTACCTTGTAATCATGTATCATGGTCCGACCGATATGGGTTGATAAGATCGTACATGTTGAACGAACTGGTAGAAAACTCAAAGATTTTTTATTTTTACCCGACCGTCTCATTTGCTTTCGATTGATCATACATGATATCAAAAAAACCGAGTTACGCTAGAAATTTTCTGTGTGATTTCAGTCAGTATTGAATTTCTGTAGCTTTTCTCGACTAGATCGAAAATCGATTTAAGTATCTTCTATGTCATCCTGACATTACTAAAACAATTACAGAAATATTATAATTCAGCAAAATGACATGAAAGAAATTTAATCAATTTTATATCTAGTCGTAAAAGCTACAGAAATGCAATGCTGAGAGAAAGCAGACAGAAAAACTAATTCGTTTAACTCGAACTTAATATTTGTCGATTTTTTTTTTACTGAAGTAACGAGAGCCAGTACTAAATTTTATCATTTTATCCGCTTCGGTATTTGGTCGAATACTTCCACTTGGCCGAACATTCAGCTTCGGCCAAAATTTCACATTCGGTCGGACACTAGTATTGCCCATTTGCGGTTTTCATGCAACTTACTATAAAAAAGCATGTTTAAATTTCCGTAACATTTATGAAACATATTTACGCAATCTTTATTCTGTTCATGTGGCAGCGCTTTTTTACATCAGCAGATGACGTTTGTACTACACGGTATGTTCAGTGACTTCAAATATTTGACAGCTTTTGCAGTCGCTGCGTTTTCATTCCATACGTTTCGCAATTGCAGTGTTTTTCTTTCGTTTATTATTTTCGTGTGTAGTTTTTCGGAATTTTATTTTAAAAACGATTTTTTAAGAATTAAAGCTCACAATTAATTATTAAATTACTTAATAAGTGTAAATAAAGCGTTAACGCAGTTAAGTGAATAGTTTTTCAAATATAATATACCCGAAAAAGCAGTAAAAATCGTATTAAAAAAAGTTGATCACAGTGAAAATTTGTGCTGTCGACGCTTATAAAACGGCGCCATTTTAGAATGTAAATGAATGGGAAAATAGAATAAGGCGCTGCAAAAGAGAAATTCAACAAAAAGAAAATAAAAAATTTTTGGCTGACGAACAAATGCAAAGTAACGACGACGGCAGCAAAGCAAAGAATTTATTTATTTATGTGAATTAAATTAAAAGCGAGTAAAAATAAATTGCTGAAAGAAAGTGGTGCAAAAGTCCTGAAAAAAAGAAATTGTGCGCGTGAGTGTGTTTCAAAGGTGCTACGAATTTGAATAAATTTTTTTTAAGAAATACATAGGTACTCTAGGTGTTCCCATTACGTTAGACTTTCAAAGAAGTGAAAAGCGCAGCGCCTCCCACGGGAGCTACGCAGCTGAGCTTTTGTTTGAATCGCTGCTGTATGCGGGAGAATGGGGAACAGTGTGCGCCAGCTTAATTTGGCTACCACACTTTAAATTTCTTATTTTTTTTCTGTCTTAATGCTTTGACGACTGCATTTGATGAATACCTGAGTGAAGTGTGTGCAGCTTGACCCAGTTTGACTGCATTTTGGATTGTTTTGTGCTGCGAGAATGTTTTGCTGCGTTGTTAAAAGCGGCTATGATGAAATTAAACCGTGCCAAATTTTATATGGCGTTGGCATTAATTTTTTTTTTATTTTTATTGCTGGTTGACTAATTTCTGTATGTGTTGGCAGGTGCAAGGATACGCAGAGGCAACCAGTTAAAATGGTTTCAGAATGCGCGCGATGTGTTCAACAAACTAGCAACCAACAACGACGACGTCGAAGTTGACTTCAATTACGTCGATCCGCACACGTAGACATTTTGGCACAAGTGAAAGACGGACTACTACAGGCAGCAACAACAGCCATTGCCGCACACAGCCCCTTTTTTTAGTTTAAACACTTTTTACATTGCCTCTGCTACCCTTGTTTGTTGCTTGCGCCTGCTGTCCGTGGCAAAATGTCGTGCTGAGCCTTAGCAGCATAAATAAACCAGTTTGTTGCGCGCTTATCAAAAATTTTTGAATGGTTATTAAATTTTTTTACTGCAATTGAATGGTTTTTGTTGTTGTTTTATGGAACTTTGTTTAATTGTGCTGCGGCGAAGTTTTGCAAATGTCACATCTCATTGTGCTCCCAAACATCCCTTCCATGAATCTTCTCGTTCTTCAGATATTTTCTTCTTAAATTTTGTGGAAGTCACCAGACTGCACCTAATCCGTTTTGCTTAATACTTTGCACTAAAATATTCCAGACAATAAAAACGCAGCGCTACTGCTTAGAATGAATAATTGGATGCATCAATGGCAACTGAAGATGCCTTCTTTTGAATGTTGAATTGTTTTTTTTTTGTAATTTATATTTTTAATCTTAATTGAAATTAACGCTAATGGAATTGAATTGGTATTAAAATTTTCTCTAATCCTTTGCGAATTTAATATAATTTTTATGCTTTTAGTTTTCAACATTGTAAATAATGCGTAAGGAGCGCAATGAAGTCGAAACGTCGACAGCAGCGGCCGCCACAGAAGCAGAAAAAGTTTTGGTCACCCAACAGGAATCCATCAGCGAGAATGAGGTAAAAAGTTGTCACGTATTTTTAAGAAACTAAAAACATCTCTTAAAACCCAAACTTTTTATAGGAATCTGATACAATTACTGATCACTCAAGTTCCATGTCAGAGCACAAGAAACGTCATGGCGGTGCCGCAACACAATTCAGCGTACAACGCTCAGATACAGATTGTCTTCGCATGAGAATCTCTGCCATACGCCCAACAGTAAGCGCCCGAGCTGAGACAAAATGCAAATCTACACAAAAAACTCACACAGCAGCACACACAACAGAAAAACCTGCAACAAAAATTCTTGTCGACAAAGTCAATAATAATACTCTGGATTCCTTGAGAATAAAATTAAGCCATCAAAATAAAAAGCAGGCAACTTCCAGCAATATGTCCGGTCGAAGTGGACGAGAACGTTCCGTACCGATTGATTCCAAAACACTAACTATGTCGTTGGCTCAAAGTGCGCCTTGCCTAAGTGATGCTACCGAATCTGGCTGTTCCGAGGCTACAACCACAACAGTTGCTGCCGTCAACGAAAAGTCGACCAAAAAAGTTAAAGTGAAAAGAAAAAAAGTAACTCTTGACATTGAATCAAAAACAATTCTACTAAAGTTCTGCTTTATTTTTAGGCCACCGCGAAAAGCAGCGATGCCAAACATAAAACTAGCAAAAAGTCTCACCATCCACCCGCCGCCACAACTACAACCTTTTCTTCCGACTCTGATGATGAACCGCTACAGAAGCTACAACAACAACGTGCTCCACGTTTGCTTTTAACCGCCATTAATTCCAAGAATACGCAGCTTAAGACGCTCAACTCACTGGCTCCAAGTGCGAACAATGAAAATATTGGGCTCTCTTCCAGCGATAACGAGCTGCCGGACTTGGTCAGCGCTGCTATAAAACGCGTTGAGAGCGACAACGATGATACCGGCGGTGAGTGCTCCTCGAGGCTAAGCACAAAATCAAAACATTTGCCGCAATATCAATCAACGCTGCTGCAAGATTTTGTAGAAAAAACTCAAATGTTAGGACAAACGCCTGCCGTAACACCGGCGCGTATACCTTCACCTGAACCGGCGCTAATGATGACACCGCCGCCGCAGGCGACAACTCCAAAACAGTCAAATAGCAATAAAATCCCCACCACTAACTCCAATCAAAAGAAGCGTCGAGGAAGACCCAGAAAAAGTATTAGCACAACGCAGGCGTCAGTGGAAACAGAGACTGCGGTTAGCACAACAGCCACAGCGACGACCACAACGACGACGATAAATGAATCTGCAGATTCGGGCGTCATTTCCACAACCAGCACCGCGCAGAGCTCTTCGCCCTCACCAAGACTTTCTGCCGCCATCATAAGCGCCACCAAATCTGAAACCTGCGAATCACCTACAAAAAGTTTGGCTGACGTTAGCGCCGCCTCCTCCAGCTCCAAGCCGAAATTAGATTTTGTCAATCTCGATAAACGTATGTATGCCACAGAGCGCGTGCTCTATCCACCACCGCGAAATAAGCGACGTCAGTCCACCAGTGCCGGCGCTTCGCAACAAGCGGCGGAGAAAAAGCCCACAAGCGGCGCGACAGCAGCCACACCAAAAATTACCAGAGAAGAGCTGCAGCTCGACCCTGTCTGGCGCAAAATCGATGTAAATAAAAAATTTCGGCGCCCTAGCGTTAGTGGCTATAAAAGCGATGGTGGTGGTGGCAACACCACCATCTGCAGCAAGATTTTGGCAGCGCAAAGTGGTTACGTCTCCGACTATGGTTCGGCACATCCGCGTGCCCATCATCACAATCACAATTCTGGTTATAAAAGTGATGCCAGCGCCAAGAGTCGCTATAGCACACGCAGCTGCGTGAGCACCAGACGCAGTCGTGCCAAGAGCTGTGGCTATCGCAGCGATTGCAAAGATGGCGATAAAGCCACACTTAAATCCAACAAATTTCGGCGGAAACGTCGCCCCAGTTCCCTAATGCAACATCATTCCAAATCAGTGGGCAATCTTAACGACGATCAGGACATTCTACAACTCGCGGGCCTAACTCTAGGTCAAAGCAGCGAAGAGAGCAATGAATACGTGTGCAAACCGAGCCTCAAGTGTTTACCTACGACCAGTGTGTCAAAAAAATACGGCGAAATAAATCGTTTTGTAGCTACAGGTGAATATTTTGGACGTGGCGGTGCTAGTGGCAGCTTCTCCAAACGGTTACTCTTTGAGTCGGCGACGCAGGATGAAGCCGGATCACAAGATGGTTTTCGCAGCTTTAGCGGCAAACTAAACCTGTTGCGCAAGAATTCCATGGGCTCTGAGTTGGCCGCCGATATGCTGTCGCATGCTTCGCGCAAGATAAAATCTAGACGTTCATCGGCGGCCAGTTATTGCAGTAGCTACTACTCCGGTGTTTCTAAAGTAAAGCGACGACGCAGACGTAAAAGTTTCCGCTTTCCGACCACTAGCAAATCTGTCACAATCGACTCAAAACTACTAACCGAAATAGACATCATTACTAATACGTTTGCGACGCTCTGCCGTATACAGCAAGGCGAAAAAGGAGCCGCCAATGTTGTTCTGAAAGACAAAGATAAACCATTTGCGGAGTCAAGCAGTGGCAGCAGCAAGCTTCCACTTCTCGCCAGTGTTGGCAAGCGCGAGACACGCGACAAACGTTCGCTCAAAAAACGCAAATTGAGCGAAAATCTGGACTTCGCGCTGCTATCTGCCAGCGCTGGTGGAAGCGGCGGCTCGCTTACTCCCAGCAGCGGTTCCACCAAGCGACGTCACAAAAAAGCCAACAGCTCCAGTCCCGATGATCATAAATTACCACTCAAAAAGCGCCACTATCTGCTCACTCCAGGCGAAAAATCAACAGAGGCTGCAGCTATGGCCGTCAAACTATTTGCAAACAATGCAGAGGCTTTAGCAGCGGCCGCAGCAGCTGCAAAATCTTCCGCCAGCTCCTTAGCAATTTCCTATACGGCGCAAACCAAATACAGTGCAAAGAGCTCCAAACCGGCCATAACACCAAAGAAACGTCATCTGCTACAAACTGCCATGTTAGCGGATGAAGGCTCAGGCAGCATTAAAGGAGGCAGTAACCATTCTTCACCATTGCGTATAAGCGTAGAAGCTGCAGCCACCATAACTAGCAGCAAACTGCTAGATATAAGTCCTTCGCTATCCACCAGCTCGATTTCAAAACAAAGCAATGATGCTCAGGTGAATAAGAAGCGTACACGTCTGGAGGGACTGGTCTCGAAAATTGCAAATCATAGTGATGCGCAACCGCAAAACGCATGCCTCAAACTTACGTCTCACTTGCCGCAAGTGGACTCGGAGAACTCCTCTTGTCCGCCGCCGGGTGTTTTTGAGCCCACGGTAGAACTTGAGATACAAATTCCACCTATAGCTAAGCTTACTGAGGCTGCAGCAATCATAACCAAGTCAGAGGTTGATTCGCCGCTACTTTTGGAGTTAAACAAAACATTTCCACTACCATCAACCAAAGTGGAAAGCGGACGAGTCGTGGAGTCGTTGCTAAACAAAACGGGTGGCAACTTGTTGTTAAAACGCAAACGCAAAAAAATTAATCGCACTGGTTTTCCGACGGTGCGTCGCAAGAAACGCAAAATCAACGAAAATCTTCTGCTGGATGTTACGCCGGACATTATAGAGCAAGTGGAACAAGCGGTAGAGCAGGCTAGATCAACACCGACGACTTCATTGGTGCTGCCTAAAATGAAAGCCTCTCCCGCAGCGTTATGCGATCGCGTGCCACAAGCAGGTGAGGCTAGTGATAGCTTTTTAGAGCGCGCAAATCGTGCACCGCCACGGCTATCTGTCGTCAGTCTGGAACGCTTGCAAGGCACAAGCACGAAAAAAGAAGCAGCTAGTGTCAAAAGGCAACAAAAGAAGCAAGAAAGATTGTTGATGGTTAAACCAGCAGAGTCTCCCAAAACTATACAGCCCGCAGAGTCCACTAAAGCAGTAAAACCGGAAAAACTTAAAATACTACCTAAGATTGCGAAACAGTCAGCTAAAACTAAAGCTCCTCTATCGGCAATTGCACCGAAAGCCGGCAAACGTGAAGCGCGTAAAACTGCCAAAGCTTTGGAGTTGACTGCCACAAGAAGTAAACAATCTAAAAAAACGCCGTTGCTCTTGGACAAACCAGCAAAAAACGTCAATCAGCCAAGCATCCCAAGTCTTGAAGCCGAATCCAACGGCGTTATGACTCAAAAAGAACTTAAGGCTAAGCGTTTGCTACCTGCTGGCATTGATCCGAAAATGAATTTCAGCTGCAAAATACGTCTCAAACGACGCAGTTCGCTGCATGGCATTGCAGTGGCAGCTGCCAAGGAGTCTAAAGACTGCTCATTGGAAGCTCAAGCCAAAGATCCACACTGCGACCAGCTAGAACACGACGTTCTGCCTATGAGCGACGTGGGGGCTGGCGCTGAATCAGAAGCGACGAGTGATACAAGCGACGAAAAGTCCTCTGCTGCGTCCACAATAGGTGGACGAAAAAATTCACGTTGGAAGAAAAACTATTTGACAGCTGGACTTTTTTCGGACTACTACAAAAGCTTAGAACCACCTACGACTTTAAGCAAAAGGCAACAGAAAAAATTAGTTAATAGCAAAGAAGCTTCACCACCTACCGTCGTAGCACCAGTAGTGGTAGGAACGGTCGAAACCAGGCCGCAACTACCGCTGCTTGCACCCCCGCCCTATTGCGAAAAATTCTTTCGCCGAACGGAACTGGACTTTGAGCTGCCCTACGACATTTGGTGGGCCTATAAAAATGAAAAACTACCCGCTCGCGTCACAGTGCCCTCCTGGAACTATCGCAAGATACGCACCAATATTTATGCCGAATCGGTGCGTCCTAATATGGCTGGCTTTGATCATCCCACTTGCAACTGTAAGCCCGATATAGGTTGTGGTGATGATTGCCTCAATCGTTTGGTCTATACCGAGTGTTCGCCAACATGCTGTCCAACGCGCGAAAAATGTCGCAATCAAAAAATTTATCGTCATGATGTAGCTCCCGGAGTCGAACGTTTTATGACCGAGAACAAAGGTTGGGGTGTGCGTACCAAGTTGCCCATTCAAAAGGGCACCTACATACTGGAGTATGTTGGCGAAGTAGTCACCGAACGCGAGTTTAAAGATCGCATGGGCACCATCTATCTAAATGATACACATCACTATTGCCTACATCTGGATGGCGGTCTAGTTATCGATGGACACCGCATGGGCAGTGATGGACGCTTTGTCAATCATTCGTGCCAGCCGAATTGCGAAATGCAGAAATGGTCCGTCAATGGTTTATCGCGTATGGCGCTCTTTGCAGGGCGAAACATCAACGCAGATGAAGAACTCACATATGATTACAATTTTTCGCTTTTTAATCCATCTGAGGGGCAACCATGTCGGTGCAATACGCCGCAATGTCGCGGCGTTATTGGTGGAAAATACCAACGCATCAAACCTTTGCCCATCCTCGAGCAAAATGTTAGATTTTATTTGTTGCTACTATTTGAATATTATTGATAAAAATTTACTTTTAGCCAATTGAGCCACCAGACAAGGAAGCAGTAGGACGCAATGTGCGTCAACGCAAGCGCATTGCCAAGAAGCACTCGGTGCTGTTGCAGTCGAAAGACATTGTTGTGACGCGTGTACAGCAGCTTTCGGAGAAGGACAAGAAGTATATCAAGCAACATGCAGTATTTCTACTCAGAAACTTTGAGAAGGTAAGTAGCTAAGGTGAAAATGACTGAAGACTGCTGATAAATTGGTGTAGGAAAGCACAGAATAGCCGCTTGAGTGAGATTTTATCTCTAATATAGAGCTCTCCCTTCCTTATGCATCTTATTAATAAAAAAACATTTTTATAAAGGACTTTATAAAGAATTTACTGATTAATTAAAAATGTTCACTTCCTCCACAGATACGTAAATATAAAGCTAAACATGGACTCGCTAAAACTCCACCGCACATTGAAAACAAGCCTCAAACGCCTGTTCCACCCACAACATCACCTAGCTCGGGGTCGCCCGCAGCCATATCAAATCGACGCCCTTCAACGCCGGCATCTTTAGCTGCCCAAATATCGGCACTGCGCTCGCCACGCAACATGAAGACGCGAGGTCTTGCTTTGGCAAATTCCGATCCCGAGCTTGAAAAGATGGCAAAAATGGCTGTCATATTACGGGATATTTGCGCTGCTCTGGAGGCTTTGAAAGATCCAAAAGATGAAAAAATCTCACTTACTAGCTCTGTTCTCGCTGCAATACCAGCGGCCAACACATCTGGCACAAGAAAAAAGAAGCTGGCAAGAGCCGCTCAACAGAAAGAAGAAACCCTCAATTTTCCCACAATACAGACAAACATTGAAAGGGGTTTCTACAAACAACCGACGGAGTTTGATGCTGATATGCAGCTGGTGCTAGAGCAAGCAAAGCAGCTACATCATTCAGATGCACTCAAGTTAAGCGCACTCGAGACGCTTACTGCAACGTATGCAGAAAAAAAGAGTGCAGCTTTTAAACAGTTGCTTGAAGTAGCTAGCGTTGAGGCATGTAAATCATTTCTTGGTGTTCCCAAATCAGAATATCAACAACAAAGTGAGTCTGCAGCTGCTCCTACAGAGTTGGAAAATACCTTAACTATAGCACCTATCAACGAAGCAACCACTCCTATTACCGCTAAATCTACAGAAAATGTCTTTGAATTTAACGGTTTGCCTACCGAGGACATCATACGTTGCATCTGTGGTCTATACAAAGATGAGGGCCTAATGATTCAGTGTGCTCGCTGCATGGTTTGGCAGCACACTGAGTGCACCAAGGCAGACATTAATGCAGACAATTATCTCTGTGAACGTTGTGAACCACGTCAGGTCAATCGTGAAATTCCCTTGGAAGATTTTACCGACGATGGTCATCGCTATTACCTGTCACTGCTGCGCGGTGACCTGCATATACGTCAAGGTGATACTGTCTATGTACTGCGTGATATACCATTCAAAGATGCTGAAGGAAAGGTTATACCATCTAAAAAACATACCTACGACACAATCGGTACGATCGAGTATTCCGAATGCGACATCTTTCGCGTTGAACGCTTGTGGAAGAATGAGGAAGGCAAACGCTTTATATTTGGGCACCATTTTCTGCGTCCTCACGAAACTTTTCATGAGCCATCGCGGCGCTTCTATCCGAATGAGGTTGTGCGCGTACCACTCTACGAAGTGGTACCCATTGAGTTAGTCATTGGACGCTGTTGGGTCTTGGATCGTACCACTTTCTGCAAAGGTCGACCCACGGAGTGCAACGACGAAGCTCACTGTTACATCTGTGAGTTGCGTGTGGACAAGTCGGCGCGTTTCTTCTCTAAAGCAAAAATAAATTATCCCACTTGCACCAAAAACTATGCATTTCGCAAGTTTGCCGCCAAGCTTAAGATTTCCAAAACATATGCGGTAATTTTTGATTCGAATATATTTTTAATATTGTTTAATATACAAAATAATTTTTCAACTTTTTTATTCTTCTTTTAAAGCCACATGACTTGGATCCGACAATGTTGAAGACGAAAAAACAAAAGACTGATTTAGAGCTGGAATCTGCAAGTATCACGCCAACGCCCCCTATACCAACAGCCGGAAATGAGTCCAACAAAACACCACCAATTGTTAAGAAACGTCAGAGCAGTAACAGTCCGGCAACAGTGCAAATACTAATGCCAGTTGCGCCGACTGTGCAGGTAATTTTAAAAAATTTAACTTATTTAAGGAAAACCATTTAACTTAATTCGTTTATTGCAGACCATGAAAGCCAAGCGTTCACACTTGGAGCAAGTACTCAAAAGCATGAAGCAAAAAACACAGAAGAATACTCAATTGGCCAACGAGCCACCGCTGGACCTAAGTTATTTATTGTCCGGCCGCGGTGCCAGACAACGTAAAACAACTGCGTCCGCAGCAGCATCGTCGGTCAATGTGCCTGTTTAGTTAATAATAATATTATTAATCATAATAATAAAAAAAACAATAATATAATAAATTTATATTACAATTATAACAGCATGAACTTTGTTATTAAGCATAAAATAATAATTATATAAATACCGTATTGCATAAGCTGAAATCTAGGTACATTTGTTATTATTCTGTTATGAACAATTATGTTGCTTATTTATTTAACACCAACAAATAGACAATTTTTTTATGCCCACTATACTACTAATCCTATATATATATATATATATATATATATATATATAACAATACAAATTGAACAATTCTATTATATTTTTGCTTTCTTTTTAAACACGTTGAATATTTTTACACAAAAATTGTTTCTATCCTACAATAAGTTTATTTCGTTTTTTTCTAAAACTATTTTTTATTTAATTGTTTTCTCTTATGAACCCTATGTTGTAGATTACATTATTTCTGTAAAACATGGTTTTTATGCATTGTTTCGAATTAACAGTAATTTTTTTTTTTCTTGTATCGTGCATACATACATACATCAAATACATATATTTTTCATGACAAAATGTGTATATTTACTTCGCTTCTACAAAACTTTTAAGTTGACCCAACTGTGGGGCATCGTATTCTCCGAAGCACAACGATTTCACTATGGGTTCGTATATAAAATGCAATTAAAATATGAGTGACCCAGGGCAAAAAAAAATAGATATCTATTTGTTTTCGAGTTATTAAAAATTGACTACATATTTTGTATTGTTCAATATATCAAGATGATAGACATTTTATCAGTGAGAATATAAAATCATCTTTAAGATAAAGTTAAAGAAATTACGTTGGGTTGCTCACATTTCATAATGCACGAAGGATTTAACAAGTTTTATTGCAGCAAATCGTTAATATCTTCTAAAAGACTGTTTTTGTTGAATTACGAATAAAAATCAATTGAATTTTTAACATTACAGAGAGCAATAAGGTAAAAATTGCCATATTAATCAGTTTAAAATAACTGCATTATCAATCAACTGTAACGGAACAATTCGGGAGTTTCATAGATATCCAATACAACGATCACATATTTTGTAGTATCATATGTATTCAAGTGCGAAACCATTACACAATAGTGGGAAATATATTTCAATGGTGAGTTGCAATTGGTGCATGTATAATCACAGTGGTGTACTTATGAGTAAATACCGCAACCATTGTGGATAGCACGAACAAAAAAGGAAACATCACCTATGATGCTGTTCACACTCTTTAAATTTATCATAAAACAATTTGACTGACTGATTTGAGGTATAAATCTGTGGTCACAAGGAATAACAGCATAATCGTAATAACTCAAAATATCATATATAAGGGATGTTTTATTTTCCTTACCTCGTCTGTTTCCTGAAAGTTAGTGGAATAATCGAACATGGAATACATGAATGTCCTGTCATTTTGCACAAACACCAGATCGCTTTTTACCGGGAAACAGACGAGGTAAGGAAAATAAAACAGTTCATATTTACGATATTTCCTTGTGACATATATATGTAATTTTGTGTCAATTTGAAGACGTAAGCACTCTCAAACTATTTGTCAAATCGTTTGATGACAGTCAAAATTGTTTGATATTTTTGACACTACTCATATTTTCTATTAAGATTTTCTTCATTTTCTATATTATAAATAGTATTCTTCTTATATGAAGTGACATGAACTAGATTTCATATAATTTCAGTTGGACGGCAATTAAGGGGCTCTAGTTTACATTTACATAAAATGAATTTTTTTTTACATTTGTTGTAATGCCTAAAATTAAAATTAGCCGTTAATGATGTCGAAATTCAAGAAATTCTGAATTTATATCACACCTTCCCGATTTTCCGGTGTCATAATTTTTCTTAAACTTAATGGGGACCTTAATGATCAAGCATTTGACTTCAATCATCTATATCTGTTAATATATGTATATTGACTTGATTGACGATGGCTTGATTGGGACAATTTACACGTCAGTTAAAGTCAGTGATTAGTCAAAATTTTTTATTGTTTCCTCAGTTAAAAAAATCATGAACTCTCTGTGAGAGCGGAAATGAACTTTTTACAATTCATTGTATCAGTCAAATTTTCAGTGAGCCTCAAACCTTTGGTCATCAGTCAAATGGTTGAAAACTTTTACTAGTCTGGTAGTAGGCAGCAGGAAAACAGTAATAAATGGCAGTAATAAGGCCCATATTACACGATGTCCGTTTGTTCGACCTTTGTTGCTGCTTTCAATGTGAAACTGTTAAAAAACAGTGAGAGTGAGAGCGGATGTAACAACAAAATAAGCGGTCTTTCAGTCAAGTTTCTCACAGAGAGCAAAAGACGCGATATTCTTCAGTCAATTTGATTGACATATAAATTGCCCCATTGACGAATATCTAAAAATTTCAATATTTTGCAATGCTTTCTAGCGGCTTGATATATGTAAGGGCTGATTGACTCGTTTTCCTCAGTTCGTTTGTTTACTTCATATGGTTGCTATGTCTGCGGAAAAGAAAGAAGATGTAAAGAAAAAAAAAATTGAAGAGGACAAACAATTTTTGTCAGAGTTAATTTAACTTTACAGAATTTCAGTCATTTTATGGGACGTAAAGTTCACGAAACAAAGAAGTGCAAGAATACGAAAAAATAATGTAGACCACTCTTTCATCCTAACTCCTTTCCTTTTATTTCTAAGCATTTTAATGCAACTTGGTCTTGCAATATATGCAATGCATAGCACGTCTGTATTCCACGAACAATAATGAAGAGTGAAAATTTGACGCTATGCTTGATGTGTGTAAGGAATACCATCAATCCACACGTACACATGCTTGATGCCAAATGATTGACTGTGTAAAATCCAGAGTATTTAAACATTATAAAAATCTGCAACACTGTATTGTGCTGTCAAATCGCCATACCGGGTTGCCATTTTATCACGAATTTGACAATACAAACTGACATTTGGTTAGGTTTTTGTGGCAACGCTACACGTGTGGTTCCTCTGTCCGTTGCTCTCGTTGATGACGATTTTCTTTTAGTTTTTGGATCAGAAAAAGTGTAAAAAAACCACAAATACTAAAAGAATTACAGCAGATAACGTTGTCGAATAGTGTAAAATTTTATTAATTGCAGTATTTATAAAATTTTGTTCATAGATCAGCAGTAATTAGAGCAAAGTGGTGCAACATACTTAAGTGCGTTTTGTATATATGCGAATTAACACCAAGACTGCTACTGGGAGCACCTAAGCAAAACTAACTAAAAATAAGTTGAAATTATAATTTACAGTATTTGGAATACAGAGGAACAATAGCACACTTTAACTATGAGCCAATTCACAGATATATTGCGTCGCGAGTTTCCCGCAATGGACAACGAGCTAAAGGATTACGTTGAAGGTACAGAAGAAACGCTGACCATTGCATTTTATAAAGATAGCTTAATTTACATAAAAAATTTTTTTATATCAGGCGTGTTACGCGGCAGCATTGATGACTTTGAGACCTGTGATGATATCTACGAAGCTGTAGGCGACATTCTGCAGAGCATCAACAGCGAGAAGACGGAGGACAACATAAGGCATGGTGCTGTAATTGGTATTGCTCATTTTTACTATAATTTATTTATTTAAACAGAGAATTGTGCGATCAATTCTACAACATCATAAAATTATCGAGCAAAAATGAAGAACGCAAGGTTTTAAATGCGCCGGTCAACATTGCGGAAATGGCACGCAATATGGAATTGGTAGATAAGGATGTCTCAAGCATATGGGTTGTCAACAAGGATGGTGGCAATGTAAGTGCAGGCTTGTTTTTAATTTATTTAATTATTTGCAATTTTATGTCATACCACAACCTGCAGAAAGTTGACACGCGCAAACTGGAGAAGGCTGAAGCCAAGCTGCAGCAGAAACAGGAAAAACGTCAAGATGCTAAAAGTGCTCCCATTGCTCCAGTCAAGTTGCAGAGCGCCACCGCTTCGCAGGTGATGAGCAAGAAGAATACAAAAATGGAGGCCAAGGGCACCAATCGCTCTATGGACATAAAAATAGAAAACTTTGATTTGGCCTTTGGTGATAAGTAAGTCCTCTTAATTTATAAAAATTACTTAAAATGAATATTTTTTGAATATTCATAGGGTTTTGCTGCAAAACTCCAACTTGTTGCTTTCCTTTGGACGTCGTTATGGCTTGGTTGGACGCAATGGCTTGGGAAAAACCACGTTGTTGCGCATGATTTCCGAGAAACAGTTGGCTATTCCATCACATATCTCGGTGCTGCATGTGGAACAGGAAGTTGTAGGCGACGATACAACCGCTGTTGACAGTGTGCTTGAGTGCGATTTTGTGCGCACAGCGCTGTTAACGCGCGAAAAAGAAATACTCGCTCAGCTAAATAGCGGAGTGCAGGACGCTGCTCTAAGCGCTGAGCTAAGCGAAACTTATGCGCAGCTCCAGAATATAGAGGCCGATAAGGCTGTGGCACGCGCTTCTGTGATATTGAAAGGTCTCGGTTTCGATTCTGACATGCAGCTGCGCCCTACCAAATCTTTTTCAGGTGGCTGGCGCATGCGTTTAGCTCTAGCACGTGCGCTCTTCTCTAAACCCGATCTATTGTTGCTCGATGAACCTACAAACATGTTGGACATTAAAGCCATCATTTGGCTAGAGAACTATTTGCAGACATGGCCAACAACTATTCTAGTTGTGTCTCACGACCGAAATTTCTTAGATACCGTGCCGACAGACATCATACATTTACATTCCCAACTATTGGAGGCATACAAGTTAGTTGCGCGAATTTAAAATAAATTTGAACAATTTTCATTTAATTTCCTTGTGTCCGTTTTTCCTATAGAGGCAACTATGAGCAGTTTGAAAAAACCAAGAATGAAAAACTTAAATCTCAACGTCGCGAATATGAGGCTCAAATGGCGCATCGTTCTCATGTGCAGGAGTTCATTGATCGTTTTCGTTATAATGCCAATCGTGCTTCTTCGGTTCAGTCAAAAATTAAAATGCTGGAAAAATTGTGAGCACAACAGTTAAAAAAAAAAAAAACTAATAAAAATAACTTATATTTCCTTCGCAGACCCGAGCTTAAACCTATTGAGAAGGACGTAGAAGTCAAGCTCAAATTTCCCGATGTTGAGCCGCTCAATCCGCCTGTTTTAGCTATATCCGAGATAGAGTTCCGCTATAATGAAAATGATGTGCTGCCAGTATTTACAAATGTTAGTCTATCTGCCACCTCAGATTCTAGAATTTGCATAGTAAGTTTTTAGCCCAAAATTATTCTGCTGTAAATTCACTCTAAATCTTGGTGATAGGTGGGTGAAAATGGTGCCGGTAAATCGACGCTCTTGAAAATCATTGTTGGACAGCTTAGCACAATACACGGTAACATGGTGCTCCATCGTGGCTTGAGGATAGGCTACTTTGCGCAACATCACGTTGATCACTTGAACATGAATGTCACTTGTGTGGGCGTGCTGGCAGAGCTGTTCCCAGGCAAACCTGATGAAGAGTATAGACGTCAATTGGGCAGCTTTGGCATATCGGGCACTTTGGCCTTACAAAGTATTGCAAGTTTGTCTGGAGGACAAAAATCACGCGTGGCACTGGCCAAAATGTGCATGGGTAAGTTTAACACAGTGGCTGATGGTCAAAAATGTCTTCCTCTTCTCCAAATATCTTCTTTGATTTTGGACATTTCCTTCAAAATAACTTTTAGGAAGTTACAGAACCTTTGAGTAGTTCTAATGAAAGTATTTTAAAGGCCTTTGAGATTAAGCGCCATGACAAGGTCTTTCGATTAATCCCCATTGGCCAAAACGGCGGATGGCACATCTGTTCAGCCTATTTTCCATAAATTAATTACTTGAAAGAGTGTCTCTCTCTCACTAAAATTTATTGACGTTCTCATTCTCACTGTTTTGTGTTTTGATCATTCTGCATTTTTAAATCAACCAAATTAATTGATTTTTTAAACATCTTTTAGCTGAGCCTAATTTTCTGGTTCTTGATGAACCGACCAATCATTTGGATATTGAAACAATCGATGCCTTGGGTAAAGCCATTAATGCATTTAAGGTTTGTGCCAAACACTTGATCTACTTCATTTGAATTGCTTAAATAATATTTTTACTTTTTCTAGGGCGGTGTTATTTTAGTTTCCCACGACGAGCGTCTGATTAAAGTCGTGTGCAAGGAACTCTGGGTCTGTGGCAATCGCAATGTACGCGCCATTGAAGGCGGTCTAGATGAATACAAACGCGAGGTTTACAAGGAAATTGAAGCAAATAGTTAAAGTTCTTTAGCCGAATTTCATGTCCGCGATAAGTCGTTTATAATATTTAGCAATATTAAAAAAACCTTATTTTTGTTATGAGAAAATATGTAGTTCAACTATAAAAAATTGCAGAAAACAACAAAAACAAATGCGCAAAGAAATTAAAAAAGAAATATTTAAAAAACTACTCTATTTTACAAAAATAAAACTATGAATTTCTTATTTAAAACCACAAACATAAAACGACTTTTTTTTTTATTTGCCAAATCACCAAGGTTGGGATCCAAAGTATGGAAGCTTGATTTTATTCCAATTTATTGTGATATTGCCACTAAACAACAAAAACGATCTAACATTGTTCAATATTCATTAAATGGTACAGCATAAATTCAGGAGTTTTACATTTACAGTCAGCTACATGTTGAAATATGTTCTTTACATCATAAGATAGAGCAACTAAGCAAACAGCTTAGATTTTGCAAATGCCAATGACACCGCAGCCAATGCGTGCGCCAGCATTGCCAGTAGACTTGCTCAACTCGTGTCCGCCCTTGCCCAAATCATCGGGATCGGCATGCACAACAATAGTGCGTCCAACGATGCTGTTGGCGCCGAACAAAGTGATTTTGCTGTCGCAAATGTCAACCTAAAGAAAAAATTGACAAAGAATTAAGATATAAAATGCATATTAAAAAGTTTCATCTTAGCAACACACCTTAGTGGGTCCGCTTGCTTTGGCTTCGATGTTGCCCAAATCGCCCAAGTGACGGTTCTCATCACCGGGTGCGCCATGTTCCTTGCCATGGGGATTGAAGTGAGGGCCGGCGGAGGTGCATCCATTGGTGTTGTCACCAAATTCATGCACATGGAAACCATGTAGGCCCTGGGCGAGACCATTAACTTCGCCTGTTACCTTAACGGGCGCGTTGGCACTCTGTAAAAATAGCAAAGAGGGGTCTTATCAGCAATTTACGGTTTTCAATAATTAGAATAGAGTATTTTTTTTTTCTTGGCAGCTGATAAGCGATTTATCTGTTTTTCAAATGTGGTCAAAAGTTGTTGCTTTTAAAGTGCAAATCACTATTAGAGTGGGACAAAAACCTAGACTCCTAGTATCTCGTCTGGTAAATGGCGGAAATTCTATCTTGAGATACCTTAATAGCACTTAAGTTGTTGCCCACCCTACTTGCCTCGAATCTTGAGCTAACATTTACATATGAATTTAATTTTTCACGCCTCGTTCTGCTTATATAATGAGCATTAAATAAAAATTTAATTCAAGCCATAAAAACCAACAATAATCGTGCGTTCAATTTAAATACCCGATCACAACCCTCTGCAGGGCAAAGTGCGAGCAAGTCACACACCAGCTCGACCGCAGTTAGTTCTATACGAATCAAACAGTAAAATTAATGCAATTCATTGTATTGATATTAAAACCAGCTCTATTATATACAATTGGAGAAGGGTTAGTGCGGTGTGGGAAAACTCCAACCAATTCCCAGTTCAAGTTCATATTCACAATGGCGGAGGCCGGCACTTGGTGGCCCACTCCCCGAGAAAATTTAATGATTATTCCTGGCAGGTTATCTAAGTTTTTTTTTGTAGTTAAAGCTACACTTACCTCTTGTTCGAAAAAGACGGTGCCACTAGCATCGCCATTGATAACGCAGACAGCTTTTGCAGGCATATTTCTTTAGTTTTATTACTTTATATTTAAGAATGACCACAACTTTATAAAATAATTATAAACTTTTCTCGACCCGAGCTAACGTTGGAATGTGATTTTGTTCGAAATCGTCGTTTCAGTTTCGTTCGTTTTTTTCACTGACACAGGGTTGTAGTTTACTCGATTTCAGTTGCGATAAATTGTAGTAGATTAAATCATTAGGCGATATTTCACATTGCATTTCAGCCCTAAACTTCATGGGTACTTTGCAAGAAATAAACAAAAGTTGCTTTTTATTTGACAGTTCTTTCATACAGAAATACTTTTATTTATGCATTTTAGACAAATAGCAAGAGGCTTTTTGGCCTTTGTCTGTCAATTTGAATTTAAATAAAATAGGGTTTATATAAAATAGACGTAGGTATGCTCCAAAACTTTCAAGTTTGCTTTTATAAGGTCTATATCGTACTTTTCAAGGATATATTATTAGTAAGATAATAAATTTGAGAGACAATCAGCAGGAAATCCCTTAGAAAGAACAAAAAACCTCAAAATAAATGGAACATGCTGAAGTCAAAAGATAAAAATAAATAATATCGTAAGATTCATGAAATCATAAAAATTTGCATATCCTGGTTAAAAGCGTCTACTGAAAATTAATAAAAAAAAAATAAATAACAGGCCATTTCAGCCCTTGAAAGGACTTTGACCTAGCTTCTTAAGATTAATTATGTTGTGCGTGTTGTTAAGTTTGTATACAATTGACCGAGAACCGGACCTACATGTTTAACGCCGACTCCGAACGGCGATGAACGGGATGTTCTTGTTCTCAAGAAGCTTTACATGACATTTTGAATACTCTCTGAGGTTTGCCATTGTCTGCAGAGAGGTGGCGGCCGTACAGAAAAATTATTTGAATTCAAATAATTTTCTGTCGCTGCTGGGGTTCGAACCTGGTTCTCCAGGTTCGTTGACATAGTGGCCACGCACTTTAACCAACTACGCCACGGACGCCACTGAAAATTAATGTTGTTTAAAATAATATTTTCCATTTATTACATCAAGGATAAATGCAAAAATAAGTCAAAATTTTCAAATACTTGATATCATAAGATCGTACAAAAATAATTAACAATGTTTTGACATTTGAGCCCTTTAACAATTGACACTTTTTACTCGACACAATTTATCGAGCATTGAATTGCAATTTTTGTCTTGTGGAGGTACTTTCCTCCCAAACTATGGCACTCCTTTAATTATTTTGTGAAATCATAATCATTACGAGAAATGCGTTTCAAAAGTGAACTTAAGGAACTTACGTAAGTATATTGTTATTTTTATCACACTGAAAGTGTCTTGAACTGAATTGAATCTTCGATGCTAAAAGATTATGTTGCGGTTGTTAATTGAATATCAACACTGAGTCTACCACACAAATTGTTATTTTCAATCAGCGGCTTGATGTTCAACTACATTGACTGCTTTTTCTGATAATCATGAATATCAGACATCGATAGTGATCCCGATCATGCCCAGTGAATATTTCTAACGATCTAACCAGAGTAGAAGTCTAAGATGTGTGCATAAATTCCTATAACATGTAATTATTTGCTATACAAGTGATGACAGCCGTAAGGTAATCGTTTCCTCTTTATTCAGAGACAACCAGATTGCTGTACGCTGATCCAAAGGTGTTGAAGTCCAGAAAAAAGTCCCATTCAAAGAAGCTTCAGCAAAGCTTGTTGATTTGTTTTAAGCATGTCGAAGTGATGTTTTAATCATGTCCAAAATAAATGTTATCATAATCTTGTTGAGCTAAAAGAAAAACAGACCCTAAGTAAACGCTTCAAAAAGCCATCACTTTAATATAACCACAAATAATTGAGTAATTTTACATACGCGCGGATCACGCGTTGCAGAATGTTGGTAAGGTAAGGCAAGTAGGGGCCTGAGGCATGCATCTTAAGTTTAAGAATTAGAAATCCAGTTTTCCAACAAAAAAAAAAAAAAAGAAAAAAAAAATTCTGACTTCTCAACTGAGACACAATGTTGGAAAACTGGTTTTGAGGCATCCTTGTGTAGTGAACGAGTCATTGTTCAGTTGGTGTTCTTGATGCTTCTGGTGAATTGCTGCAACTAGGAGCAAGCGCTCAACTAAGCTTTAACAACTTGACAAGCATTTAAAAAGGTTTTATTTACACCAAGCAATCAACCATGGCTATCTTGCGTCTGAACCTAAGCTTTTGTAGAACAACCTTAAACTGTCCGGCGCAGTGATGAGTGGCACTTAAGCACTCCACTGCTACCATTGGAAGCCTACGATTAGGCAATTAAGTTGCCAGCAACAACAAGAAAAAAAAGAACACCACATTGAAATTATGTAATTATAATGTAGAAAACGTGGAAAATCACTTTTAAAATGTTTTTCTACTCTCAACTTGTTTTCCCAACCGGCAAGTTATCTATTGTTGGTAGCATTTATGTAATATACGCGATAAAATGTGCTAAGTATAGCTTATAAGTAGTTAGTTCCGAGGTGAATCTGGCTGTGAGAAGAACATTCTTCCCACAAAATGATGTGTGATGAATGTCACATTTATTTTTTTAAACAACCTACATAAACGTATTTGGTGCCATTAAAAATGTTTGGTTCCCAAATGGAAGAGGAATTCAAAATAAAGCGTAAATGATCTAAAACTACTCTGTTAAAATCAAATATGTTGAAGGCAAACTTTTGAATATGGGCCATTAACTAAATTTATTCCTCATAATCGGCATTGTTTGAATTCTACTTTACTACCTCTGAGTTAAGTCGAATTTTTTCATTACAATCGGTTTTTTTTCTGATGTCAATCTATGTTCATTACCTCTTTATTCTACCCCAAACAGAGTTTATTAATTACTTCAGGATGTTATTTGCACACAAATTGATATTGATGAACAAGGCATTGCGCAGTATCGACAGCCTGCCAGGTTATTAAAAATATTGCAAATTGATTAAAAACCATTAACAAGAGCCAACCCACTGTTTATGGGACAACTTCTTCAGACAACTCCATGGGGAACCGTTAAAACTAACATGAAATATTGTACTAAATCTTAAAATCAAAATAAGAGGAAGATGAAAAGAAAAAAAAAACAAAATACAAGAACTTATAAGAAAAACTCTTCATAGCTTGAATCATTTGTTGTGGCGTTGAAACCAAGAACAGACAGACAGCTTTTATGCCATCGCTTACAACCTCCTCATCATGTTTGGGATTTTCGTTACTTTGTTGTGATAACTATGTGTTCAAGTTGATAACTTGTCGAGTTGTATGACGTTTTAATAAGACCCATAAATAAAGCGCGTACATCTACGCAGTTTGATGGTATGAGGTACTGGTAGCTGCCAATGGCTGAGTTCAGCGATTAATTTTTCCTGAGGGTGAGAGGGGTGTTTTCTTTTCGGTACGAAGCAAAATTTATTGCATCCACTCAATTTGGCACCAAATCAGTATTAGTATTCAGTTGTGAGACAATATATTTTTATTTATTCTCACAAAAGATTTCGATTATTTTTGGGGAATATATAATGCATAGAAGGTATACATTTTTTAAGACGTAAGTTAACTAAGTGTGAGCTGTCAAATTTTCACAAGGTAATACATTTACATACTGCGTTACCATGTAACAAATCCACGCTTCCATGTATTAACATTCTACGAAAACTGTTTCTCATATGTAAGCAATTCCTCAAAAGGGGTCCAAATGGTAGATTTTCATTTCTCACCAAATGAAGAGTTTTTTATGTATAATGAATTGAGCTATATTTTGTAGAAATAAATATCCCACGAAATTAACTAGTATGTTTTTGTGAAAAAAAAATTAAATTTAAAAAATGCAAGTAAATTTTGTTTATGAAAGTAAAAGTAAAAAAAAAATACTAATCTATGTTACTATACTTTGCACCACCGATCCAAAAATGCAATTTTATGTAGTAACAGTTATATAGTAAAGTTTTTTTCCAATATGACAAAATTACAAATCGTTTCTGATAGTATTTTATTTATTTTACATAGAAATATCCTTAAAAACTCAATTTTTTAACTCCTCATTTATGAATTTTAACATGGATTAAATCCATATACAATAGCGCTAATACACTACTGAAATCTACAATGTCAAAATTTCTAGTTGACAAAATTTCATCGTCCTTTTGGCACAGCAAAAATCACAATTTTATTTCAACAGACAGAAATTGTAATTTAACTCAGTAAATTCTTCCCTACCACGAGTGAAGAGTTTCCAAATAGTATACAGCGAATAGCGTAATAGAAGAGAATGCTGGCAAAAAAATAACAACAAAAAGTCAGATGTGTGACTTACATATTCATTTAATTTAAACGCTCACTCTTTCACACATGTTCATGCCGCCATAATGTGTGGCACACGAGTTCGCACATGTGTACACTACCAAATACTTTTTAGAAATCAATTACATTTTAAATTAACTTCTATTACAATTTATCAAAACCGTCAACTGAAGCAATTGACTGACATCGTTTATTTTAAATTAATTAAGTGAAAAGTTCAAATTTTGTTGCATTGTATTTTCATGTATTCCATTATAGCAATTAATTGTAAAATTGCCTGCTATAAACAACATTCTGTGGTTATACTTTTGCTCTCGCTTATAAATGAGCAGTTACAGTACCGTTACAGTTTTTGTTCTGTTCGTTTGGTGTTTCACGCTGTGTCCATAAAAAATCAGAACAACGTTATAAACCGCCATAATTCTGTCATTTGTTGCATGCAACATTGTTGCCTGTATTTAATTTATTATAGACAAATAATGGTAGCAAATTGCTTGTAAAACAGCCAGTAATAGTTATTCCAACCACTTTCCACAACCGTCGTCCACCACCCGCTTTGCATCATTCAAAACTGTTTCAACGCATTTTTTTTTTTGATACTCTACAAACTCTACAAACTCTACTTATACATAATTATATAACTTGTACTGAGGATTTGCAAGATTTTTGCCACATTTTCTCAATTTTTATTTGTCTGCAGCGCTCGTTGCTTCAAATCATGCCTTCAGCAAGCGTTCAACTTAATTCAACTGAAAGACGTTCGCTTGTTAAATTTGAACCTTTTGACATGCAAGAAAATTGATTTTAAATTGAAAAGCGTATCCGGCATCCATGAGGCTAGAAGGCACAAGATCGACAGCGATTGGCGATGGTGATGGTGATGGTGGAGGCGGTTGAGCTGAAGCGATGGATTGCTTAAACTGCATATCAAAGCAGCAGACATTGTAAATTATGACCATGATGATGAGGATGTAGATGACGATGACGTTGTGAATGACGATGATGTGCTGTAGTATGAGCTGGAAGAAGCGCACAAGTGTCAACTTATATCAGAATCAGTATGAAAGACTTTGTCATGGTTAAAAAAATAAAATTAAAAGGTGCAGACGAGGTCTTCCAGTGAAATATAAGTGTTGAATAGCCTCAATACATAATCAGTGCAGTGAGTGCAACTTGGGTGTAGAAAGTGGATTTATATATTTCTCTTGCCATAATATAGTTATAGAGGTAGGTGCACTAGATGAGAGCCTATTGCTGCGAATATCAAAACCAAGTTGACAACTCATATATAATTTCAAAGCTATGAGAAAGCTCGGATTCGCGAAATGTAAACAATGGGCAAGAAGTGAAGCAGTCTTGTTGTAATCAACAATTGTAAAAAGTGGTTATTTTTGGTGTTTTTATTGATATTAAAGTAATTTAAAAATGCTTTAAGCCCAAC
Source organism: Pherbina coryleti (assembly GCA_943735915.1). Classification (NCBI taxonomy): domain Eukaryota; kingdom Metazoa; phylum Arthropoda; class Insecta; order Diptera; family Sciomyzidae; genus Pherbina; species Pherbina coryleti. Next base: position 11,777,757 of record OX030952.1, on the reverse strand, counting down.
ATCATTGAAAATTAAACAAAAACCTATTAACTGCAAACAGGGAGCTGATTTCGACAATCACGATTTACACTTAATTTCGGAAAATTTTACTTTGGTTAACACCTCAAAGTGTTATAATTCAATTTAAGTGCCTCTGGTGAAATGTGGTGAATTTAAAAATGTAAAGAATTTTTCGAGTATCCCATTCGAAAGTCATAAAATATTGATTACTTTGGGACAAAAGCACGTTATAGCCAATAAGCGAATTCTTCAAGCTGCGAAATGTTAAACGTCGTTTAAAATACCGTTAGACATGAGAAACATGCACATAAATAAAATTAAAAAAAGCATAAACCAGCAATAATTTACAAGCAAAACAACTCAATAAAATTAAATTTAAAGACATCACCAACAAAAGATGTCGGAAAATAAATAGCAAGAATGGAAGGATACTACAGCAAAAGAGGAGCAAAAGTGCCAAGTTTCGCTTTTAATGCGCGGTTGTTTGGAAATTGCACAAAATGTAAACTCATTTTATTAATTGAGGCTTGCTTAACATGGGTTAACCGCAGCAGCAGCAGCAGCAGTAACAGCAACAGCCTGAAGAATTCTAGCAGTCCAGCGAGAAGCTTTACATGCAAGAAAAACAATGCACAGGGAAGCAATTACAATCCAAAGCATTCCGAAATGCGCGAGCAAGTCGCACGATCGGTGCATTCAAGATGTTCAACATAAAAGCTACAAGAAACACAGTAATATAAAGGAAAATTTCAGAAAAAAGAAAAATATGTGCTCTAGTGTGGAAACAGAGGCGGTTCTAGGAATGGTCAGGACCCTAGGAGCTATTAGCACAATTTTAGTTAGTATTAATTTTACCTTATGTTCACGTATTCACATTAGAGTAAAAATATAAATGTAGTAATGTAAAAAAATATAATGTAGTACATAAAATGTACTACACTAGGTGAATACTTCACTTAATATCTATTATTTTTGTGAGAGAATTTTGGCGATTTATTGTAAACTAGTATCACCTGTGCTCGAAATTCATCAGTCAAATCAACAGCATTATTATGAAAACGTTCGACACGGTCTTGTTCGATTTTTTCACCAACTCAAAAATTTTTTATTTATTTTTGCAATGTACATATTTATGTTTACACACAAATACCATGTTAATCTGACATTTTCGAAGTTATACGTATATTCGGTAAAACGTTTTTTTGACACAATTTTGTAATTAATCGAAAAGTTTTTTTTCACCGATTAATATTCTACATTTTATGTTTGAATGTATTCTATTATGTTTTAATTGACTTGTTTTTCTTGAAGAGCCGACATTTTGTCAAAAATTAATATTTGATTATATTTGATACTAGATAAATACTTGATTTTTTTGTTTTTTTCATTTCAGATGATTCAGTCCAGTGATAACGTCCTCACCGCAAGACGCCTTTTTTTAAACGAGTTCTTAGAGATCGGCTTCAGCAGCTATAAAAATAATTATTTTTACAAATAAAAAATATGAATGCAAAGTATTTTCGCTTTATACATACTTTGTTTGAAGTTTAAGTACTTCTCAAAAAACTACGGCCTAGGCCCCGCAACAGCTAGAGCCACCACCGTATGGAATGATAACAACATGAAGAAGAAGAAAAACAACTATGCAATGTTAATTTAGACTAAACAGTAGCGCCTGCTTAAGGCTCAAACAACTGGCAAGGGCAACTAGCGAACAACAACTATAACCACTTGATCGGTCGGTCGATGGGACGGTCATGCACCAAACCTAATGCTTGCCATGAAATCAAGCTGTGGTTGCCTGGTTAGGAATCACTTATAAAGCGCAACAATCACTTGAGCTGTTTTGTTAGAAGAAAAATTATTTTTTAATGTTAACTTAATTGAGACATTAGCCAACAACAATAACAAAAACAACAACAGATATAACAACAACACTAATAACAACAACATAAGCAGCAAAACCAGCTAGTTGTCGGTGCAAAATAAATGTTGCGGAAATTACACTGACGTTGCTTAATGTTACAGCGCATCAGTAGCAGCGTGTCAAAAAGAGAGCAAAACTATCGACCGACAGAGATAGCGGACACAAGGTGAGAATTATAGCGTAATAACTTTATGCAACAACATGCAGGTTGTTGTTTGATGAAATTTTCACTTTCCTTTCCACCTTGAGAAGGATGAAAAAAATATATAGAAGTTGCCGGCGATGTCAGTGTAAAAGTGGCCAAAAGAGTTCATTGACCAAAAAATTGAGGGGAAAAATTACATTTCGATTGAGATATTCGAAGCCGATTTGTGTACCAACACTCAGTTGAGTGTGTAATTCGTAAATTGATTTGCGAATTACAAGCCAAAGTAGGCATCAAGTTCGTACATCACGTGCTTATCTGTGACTAGATAAGTAAGCTTGCTGAGAACGCTTTTTTCCCGACACACACTTTGATAGCCATTGAACTGTGAAATTAGGGGGAAGCAAGGTGGTAGGGCAGGTTTTGCTTTAAATTTGAATGCAGAGGGATGATTTATTATAGGGCGGTATTTTATAGAAAGGTTGGTGAATAACATTTTCCGTATCCAAAGCCGAGATTTATAAGTAAGCGCAATGTTCCGAAAAGAAAAAATAAATGGAAATATGTCAAACGTTTGCATGACTTTATAGAAATTCTATGAACCAAAATATTTGTGAATTCGAAAACCCGCGAGTAAACCAAGAGATGCCGATGGACTCACAACGAGTGACTGTTTGGTGCGGATTGTGGGCTGGAGGCATCATAAGGACGGTACAAACAAAGACGAACTCTACCGTCAACAGGATTGTGCCATACAAGTCGCGAAACAATCAAGTTATTGCGCACGAAGTTTCCTGGTCTCAAAATTTCGCGTTTTGAAAACACCACCATTGGCTACCAAGATCTTACGAAGTCAACATCCCCGAAATAGAGCCCCAATTATGCGAACGCGTAATCGAAAATTTCGAAAAAGATGAAGGCCATTTGAACAAATTGTATTTTAGACAGAATTTCCATGGGTTTTATTTTTATAGTCCAATAAAAACTTAAGAGATATCGAAACAATTGTTAGTTTTATTCAAACAACAAAGTCTACACCTCTTGTTGTTCCCCCTTTTTTTTGGTATTTGGTAAAGTCCGCCAAGTTTGGTGGGTTGGTCAATCTTCCAATCTCTAATAATTTTTATCGGGTGACAAACTTGTAGGTGGATTACAACTTTTACCAATACTGAGTTTCGGGAGGTTCTGGATGGTAGATTCGTTAAACTGTCCTATTGCCTTGGTTAGAGCTCGTAAAGCACTGTGACACTTTTAAAATCCCACCATACTGTGAGCATGAACTTCCTCTGATAAATGGTTGGCTTTAATTTCGGGGTACATTACCATGATTGGCCGTGGCCATCAATATGGTTTGCGCACTACATTGTTGTAGACGATCTACTTCTCATCTCCAGCTAACATTCGCTTTAATAAAATATAGCTTTTCTGTCGTTTAATGAGCCTATTACAGATGCTGTCCGTTAAATGAACTACGTACGTCGCATTTTGTGGGTTTGACTCTAGCAGTGCCTTTATTTCATCATCATAAACTTCAGGTGGTCTATCCAACAGTAGATTGTCGTTAAGGGCAAAATCTTCAGCACGGAACGGCAAATTTCCGGCCGTTCTATTATAACACCCTGGATCGTTGTTAAGGGCATAATCTCCAGTTCGAACGATAAATTTCTAGCCGTTCTATTAGAGCACCTTGGTAAAATCCCCAGTACAGAACAAAAAATTTTTCGACTGTTCTATTAGAGCACCTTGGATCGTCGTTAAATGTAAAATCTCCAGCGCGGAACGACAAATTTCGCGACCGTTCTGTTAGAGCACATTGAATCGTCGTTAAGGGTAAAATCTCCAGCACCGTACGACAAGTTTTCGACCGGTCTATTAGAGAACCTTAGAACGTCATTAAGGACAAAATCTCCAGCACGTAATGACAAATTTCCGGCCGTTCTATTAGAGCACCTTGGATCGTCATTAAGGGTAAAATCTCCAGCACGGAACGACAAATTTCCTACCGTTCCAAAGGAGCACCTTGGATCGTCGTTAAGGGTAAAATCTCCCGCACGGAACGACAAATTTCCGGCCGATCTATTAGAGTACCTTGGATTGTCATGCGATTAAGACTGTCAACAGTCAATTGATTTAAAAATAGCATATATGCGAATTGTGGCGTCGGTGGCGTAGTTGGTTAAAGTGCGTGGCCGCTATGTCAAAGAACTTTGGAGACCCAGGTTCGAACCCCAGCAGCGACAGAAAATTATTTGAATTAAAATAATTTTTCTGTACGGCCGCCACCTCTCTGCAGACAATGGCAAACCTCAGAGAGTATTCAAAATGCCATGTAAAGCTTCTTGAGAACGAGAACATTATGTTCATCGCCGTTCGGAGTCGCACACGCACAACACGCACAACACAATTTATCATAAGAAGCTAGGTCAAAGTCCTTTCAAGGGCTGAAATGGCCAGTTATTTGTTTATTTTTTTTTATATATGCGAATGAATCTATTACAATAAAAAAGGCATTGACAATGCGAGTGAAGCTATTACAAAAAAAAAATGTATAGACGCCATCGGCGTATTTTTAAAAAAACAACGTATTACAGAGAACCAACCATTTTTTATTTATTAAATTTTTAAATTTTAACAATTTTATCTTTATTTTTATTTTATTTCAATATTTTTCCAATTGATTATTATGCGAAACAATCGCTTTAATATGAAAAATGAATTCCTGCCAATTTAATGCAATCAAATATCATCCATCAATATTTCGATTTGTTTTTTTTGCAAACAACCAAAAATTCGTAGAAAATCTCATTTTGTTTCTTTGCTGTGCTAACAAAAATTTTTTCAAGCGTAAAAAACTCCCCTTTTCTGTATCAATTATTTTCAATATATGCCTCATTCTTCGAAGCTGGTGCCTAGAGAGGAACAGAGTTCCATAAATAAATTTGCTGCCAAATTAAAATGTACAATTTTGGCCCAGTTTATACGCGCTTTTAACTCGGCCCAAAACAAATAATGCTCAATGCTTTATTTATTTATTTGCTTGCATTTTCCTTTTCTATTTTTTCTAGCAATTCGTGTACACTTTTATTGCAATTGCGCAACGTCTGCAACACTGACTGCACCGGCGACCGGACGGAAGGATGCAGCATGCAGCGAAGCTACAATTTGTAGCCACAGCTGCCAAAGCAGCAGTTTGCTTGGCCAGCCTTTTTTTTTGCTACCAAACCAAGCAAATAAATGTTCAGCAAGCTTTAGCATAAAATCAAAATGGTAGAAAAGGGGGAAAAATAATAAATAAACTTTCCCACATGATTTATATATGCATGTGTGCATAAGTGTGTATGTGTGTGCGCTTGAACGCGAGGATGTTGCATCGTAGACGCATATGGCTTGAGTCTGAGCCGGAGTCAGAATGTTTGCTAGTGGATTCAAATCGCTTGTGGGCTTGACTCTTCCGAGAAACTACAAATTTTGTTTTATGGCAATATTTTGGATATATTTGCAATAAAACTCCAGCTGTGCGATTGTGCATTGATATTTTATTAAAAAAATATACATTTATTTCTCTCTTCCCATTCCAGCCCCTTGATATGGAAATTAATAGCGCTTTTATTGAAGTCAGCCAGTCAGCCAAGTGCCAGTTATAATCTGTCATCCACCATGAAATCATGTCAATGTCAAGTTTACTCTTAAAGGAACTAACCAAAGACTCTACACTTCAGCAATGGCATGAATTTTGCCTCATCATGATTATAATTAAGTAATCTTAAAACGGTTTTCACCTCAACATTCTGTCAGCCAAGCAACAACCAACCGCTTTGAAGTTCAGCCACATATTTAAGCCGCCAACCAGTTTAAAGTTTCCCGTGTTGAACGTTTGTATAAAATGTTCAAAGTAGCATGAAGCTAACTCGCGGCAAGAAGAATGTGTGGAAGTAAAGCACGCTCGTAAGCCGGGCTTGGATTTGCAACAGTAGCTTTAAGCCAAGCTGTTGGGGTTGAACGTTGTAGAGAATTTAAGTAGCGATGTAGCGCAGAAAATAAGACAACATATTAAGTAGCCATAAAAAGTTGGCTTGCATATAGCGATTAGCAAAAAATTGAGCAATTTTCAATTATCCATAAAATTGTTGGCAAATAATGTGGTCAACATAGAAGACTTTAAGATACTAACGCTAAGTAGAATTTTTCAATTAAGGCAAGAGGTTATGCAAACGAGGCTGCCACCGGAAGATGATTTTTTTCATTAGTACAACTTTCAATTTTGTGATGAGACATTTTATAAATGGGCTATTAAATTACAGGTAGATATATTGTATTTAACAAAACTGTAAATAGGAAAAATTCTTTAAAATATCAGGGATGAAAAATTACTTTGAAAATTCTAGAATATTACAGAGATTAGAACTCTTTTTTGGACAGAGTTTACAACTACGTTAAATTTTTATCAAAAAGTACTTTTTTCAATGTAAGTCAGAAATGATACAAGCCCGTGAACCAAAATTTTAGATTGTGCTTCAGTGGGAGCTCCAAAAATCTCTTGCAAAAATAACAGTTTTAAAATACAGTTTATCATGAAGAATCTCAATTCAAGCTTTGAAAATTCTTTCCACGTCACAATTTTGAATTCATCTTCACCTCAAAATGCAAAAACATAAAATGTTTAACTCAAAATAATGGTAGAGCGCTTGACTGCCACCCTAAATGTTCTGGTTTCAAATCCCGGTCAGACCATAATTCTACGCTTTTACCTTTTTCATTTCTTTTCTCGTTTGTAATCAGCTGTTATTACAATTCATCCATACTTACGACTCAAAGTTGTAGTTGGTGTTAGAGATTAAAAAAAAATCGAAATCAGATAAAATGTTTGCTTAAATTCAATCGAAACACCGAAATCAAGTATCTATAAAGCATATGACATGACATATGACATGACACGACACGACACATAATATGAGTTATATTACGTGACAAATCACGTTACATATGAATAGATATAGCATATGACATGAATTGACATGATATGACATGACATATGTCATGACATATGAGATGGCAAATAACAACAAAAAATAAGCTTTATGATACAACGTGGCATATGACATGATATAAGACATGATAAACTATGTGCTATATGGCAAGCCATATGTCATGTACATCAACATATAATATGACTTATGACACGACACATAACATGACAGAACGTGACATATGATATGAAACGATATACTAAATATAGTAAATGACATAAATATTCATGATATGACATATGACTTGACATGACATATCTGTGGTTACAAAGAATAACAGCGTAACTCAAAATATCGAAAATACGGGACGTTTTATTTTCCTTATATTATATCATTAAATGATATGACATATGATATGACACAAAACATGACCAATGGCATGACAGGATAGGACAAGTGACATACTACATGACATATGATATGGAGTATGATAGAACATATGTTATTAAATTTGACATGACATATGACATATGATATGTAATTTCCCATGAAATGTAAAACGACACATGATATAACGTCGTTCATATAATTAACTGACTTATCTGAATTTACTTAAGGTGTTAGGTCACTCTAGACGCTGGGAAAAATATGCTTTCTTTGGATTTTTTTTCAGAAATACTACGCAATAAATTGATATTCCCAAAAAGGGAGTTTATTTAACACATGGTTGAATAAATAAGGTTGTCGCATGGGTGAGAGCGAGTTCCCATAAATGTCAAATCGAAGTTGATATCTCATACAAAATCTGAAAACGAAAATTAATAACATGAAAAGCCGTTGAAGTTGTTGTCTTTACTTTTAATTGATTTTGACAATTATGGGTACTGAAAAGAGAGTACGATCAGCCACGAGACAACCTTATTTATTCAACTATGATTTAACATATCAGTGACTATTTTCAAAAACTTTTTTGAAGCGATTAATTGCAAAATTGCCGCTGTGCAGCGCTTTTGCGATGACGTCTCCGTTTTTTAGGGTCCACGACCGTTTGTCCGGTCATTTTTGAATTATAAAAATCCTATGCATTTTTTTCGATTATATATAATATCTGCTGTAGAAGAACGTAGGATATTTTTGATATATTGATTTTCGTCGAAATGGTGCACTTCTAAAGTGAAAAGTTAAAAATTTGCCTAAAAATCACCATACACAATATATTTTTCAAGATATATTCAAAGTTTCAAGTGAATCGGTTGAAAATTGTCTGAGTTATGTTTCCGTCCAACTTAAAAAATGCAGTTTTGAGATAAACGCGTTTGAAGTTCTGAGTAGTAGTGGTAGTAGTAGTAGTAGTAGTAGTAGTAGTAGTAGTAGTAGTAGTAGTAGTAGTACCAGGTGGCTTATACTAAAATTAAAAAACCACACTCTTATAAATGTTTCCTTGCCATAATCTTTTGGGACGTCATTTTTGAGATCATTAGGGACCATTTAAAAAAAAGAACCCAAAATCGATTTTTCGAAAATTCTAGAATGGCATTACTCCTTAATCAGGAGAGCACTTATTCACTTTTCACTTATGAGTTTTTATGTGTAATATGTTAGATACGACTCAAAGCCATTTTCGCTTTTTAGCATAATTGTGTTATTTATAGTTATAATATTTTCTGTTTGGTTTTACAAAAAATATCAGTTACGTCAGTTACTCAAACAAGCGACGATATGACATAACACTTGACATGTGATTTGATATATAAAAAATGACATGGTAGATGCCATATGAAATATACGAGATGATATATGTCATAAGACATGACTTATGACATTACGTATAGCATGATATGGTTCATAACATATGATATGACACATGACACGACATATAACATGACACATGACATGAGATATGACATGTCATATGGTATGACATATGACATGACATGAATAGATCATGAAATGATGGACATGAAATAAGACGAATGACTTATGACATTACGTATAGCATGACATGGCTTATGAAATGACATATGATATGACACATGGCATGATATATGACTTGACATATGACATGTCATATGGTATGACATGAGATGAAGCGGACATGGAATATGGCATGACATATGTCATGACATGAATAGATCTTTGTATACAGCTTTTTATTACCTACACAACGTAGATGAACTGATGTTTTAATTTGCTATTTTCATAAATTCACTTTTTTTTCCAAATTTCGATAAGAAATTGTGTCTGTTAAAATTTTTCGTTTAAAGCACCAGCGGCTTATTTTTTCCTATGAAAATATTTTTCAAATATCTGGTATTTTCTGCAATGGTCCTTAATAAATCTAAATAAACTGTTTATAAGTCGACTTTTTGTGTGTTCAAGCTACTTAATTATAGCTTTTGCTACTTTATTTTTTCATACCAAGCTCATGCTTTTAGTCCATACATCTTTCACCGACTTTTTACTGTCCTTCGTAAATAGCATGCTGTTATTGGTGTTGTTGTTGTTGTCTAGTAATTTTCCAATTGCCAGCATCAAGGCTCCATTAAATGCTGTTACACCAACTTCTAGACAAACTTTGCTCGTCTACAATAAGCTGCAATTTATATGCTTGCTTGCTCTTTCACTCGATAAGGTGGTAAGCCAATAAATGTTGTCCGATATATTGCACAAAGAGAGAGATGGCAGTACTGTAGTGTGCTTACCAGAAAAAAAGACGTCGAAAAAAAAACACATCGAGTTTCTATCGAGTGCTATAAAAATTGTGTGCTAATAAATAGTTTAAAACCTTGCATGTTGTTGTTGTAATTAGAATAGTTTGAGTCAACTACTACCAACAATTTTTGTTTTTCTCTTTTTCATGATTTTTTTTTTTCGGAGGATTTATTGAAGGAAGTGCAATAATTTAGGATTAGTGTGTGGAAACATGAAAGAAGTGACAGCGTCTAAGTCAGCTTAGTTTATGCTATTAATTATTGGAGCAGGTAGGGAGCAGAATTTTTAAGTAGGATCTTAAAGCATTTCAAAATTACGATGTTGATTTCGAAATGCGGGCCATAAAGCAATTAAATCATTATGACAATAAAGCCAACAATAGGGAAGTAGGATATGTAAGAGTGAGCAACATTGGTTGGACCATGAAAGGAGACATGCGGGCAATAATTTTTTTGCAGGCTATATATTAGGTTTTCTAAGCATTTCGCGTCATTAATGAGCATAAAACGCTTATCTTAATTTTTGTCTACAAAAGTAAACTTTTAAATCTGATGCTATTAGTTTTAAAGTGTTTTAAGCCTAGATGAGCCACAAATGTATAAATTTCGAAAATAATTGAGCTTGAAAATGTTATACTTTTGGTTACAACTCCTATTTTAAAGATTTACCAAAGGTTTTTCTTAATTCTTTTTCAAAGTTGTCAAATTGTATTCTCGAATAAACTCTTTCATGGAGTTGTCGTACCGAAATACATTTTTCGGTCAATATTTTTTTTTTCACCCTAAATTTTAACGTCATTGTTTACAACCGCTACGTCATGGTGTAATTAACAAGGTGGTCGTGAATTTTTAGCTTATCTCAAAGAAATTTTACCCACCGTTGTCAAAAACAGCTGTTGGTAAATTCCAAGCAAAAGTTGCAAAACAATCTATTACAATTTTTTATTGAGTGCAAGCGATTTGACACTTTTCCGCAGCTTGTCTCTTTTTTTCTTACTTTCTCAACATTTTTTGACAACCGTAGGGAAATTATTAAACGTCACGATCACCTTGTTAATTACACCATGCGCTACGTGAGGTATAGCGAAAAAATTTCAAATAAATGTCACATGGACTAAAATATGTTTTTTTACGATATCGTATTTATCGTAAATTGGTTGACTTCTACTTAACCCCCTTCAATTGAGTAGAGGAAGGATGGTAGCAGCACCTGAGCTGAGCACATTTGTAAGGACACGTTTTGCTGCTTTAACATCATAAGTATCCAATTTTTTATGGACCAATTGAGTTGTTGGGTATAAGCAGCTAAAGTGTCTCACAAAGCAATAAAGAAGCTTACGGGATGAACAAAAAAAAAAAAAAATACATAAAATACTGTTTTCGTTGTATGCGGAAAAAGCTGATGAAGAGATTTAAGATGCTGTTAAGGTGTAGTTCATCAAAATATATGGCAATTTGGCCGTAGTGAGTGTTAAGCTTAATTTATTTACGTCATATTAAGGGTGGAGGGGGGGGGGGGGGGGGGAGGGTAACTTTATAATTCTTTGTGTTCGTGGATGACATGATTTTTCACTAAACGAAATTACGATGGCATAAAAGTGAAGAGTGCTCGCAATAGTGTTTCGATAAGTTTTAGAGATATGAGAAAAATGAGAGGCAAGAGAAAAAAAATATATGAGTGGCAACACTGTTTGGTTACATTTCTTAAATTAATGAAAGTGTGAAATATCAAAACAATAAATATTTATTAACATGAAGATATATATGTTGATTTATACTTATTTATATATTTGCCATAAATCCACATTATTTACTTTATTTTGTTGTGCAGAGGAAAAATACAAACAATATCGTGATAAACAATTTAAAAACAACATATCAAGTAAATTGTTTTACGCTTGAATAAATATAAAATATTGCAATTGAATTATGAATAATTTTTGTACACGAGTTAATATGAAACAAACATCAAAATATTAAAAAATATATGTCGGATTCTGTTTTTATAGCCACTGATTTGGCAAGAATTACATTAAAGTGCATTATTGTGAAATATTTTGAGGGGGGAGGGGGGTTGTATACATTTTCTGATTGGACTAAAAGATTTTTGCTAAAAGTCTGTAAAATACAGGTAAATTTGACTTACGTGAAATTTCACGTGAAGCGGATACCCAAAAATGTATCCTTTTGAATTTTTTGTGTATATAACACTTGAGTGAACCTTGATTTTTTTTTAGTGAAACATGTGTAGGATGTTCTAAGTGTCACGGGAAGCCGTAGAAACATGTGAATTAGAAACTGAGGGAAGTGTTATGCCTCTACCTGAGTCAATCCTATGGGCATAGTTATAAGACAATTCCATCCACAAACTTCTCTACCACCAATAACAACTTTTAAGTCGAAAATATTGATAACTTTATAATTTCAGTTGTTTCGAAATGAGGAAAGAAAAACAGAAAGGTTATGTCTAGAATCATGGCCTGACCTGGATTCGAAACCGGGTCACCTGGCGCTACTTAGTTCATTACGGAGGCGCACAACCGAAGTTTATATTTTAAACTTATATTTTTATAATGCAAGAATGTAGAGTTTTATGGTTTTTATTAAGGGGCAATATACTCCAGACATCAGGTCTTCAATAATTTTTACAAAAAACTGAAAGAATTTATGACATTGTCAAACGAATTTTCATTTTCAAACGTCATTTCAAAACCCATTTTAGCAATGCCACTTTCTGTATTTTCCTACCTTCTTATCGTATCATGGCTCAATTTGAATTGTGGAATGCCTAGATACTTGTAGTGAACTTAAATCAACCAACCAAAAGTATTTCATTGAAATAAGTAATTTCGCTTTGTATTATATTTTTAACAAAAAACAAAAAAAAAAACATGAAAATTTTAATACAACGAAAATAATTACACTTTTATTTTATAAAAAAAATTGTTAAAAACAATATTTCTAGTAATAATTAATACAGACTTTTAGGTATATCCAAAGACCAATACTTTAAAGAATATCTGTGCAAACGTTCAAGTTGATATCTTAATTACTTTTTAAGTTATCTTCGCGGGAAAAAACCTGTTTGGACAAAAACGTGATCAAGTTGGACTGCATACTTACAAAAAGCCGTTTCTCAGTTGACTGTTTGGGGGCAAACAAAAACGACATTAATCCGAATAATCGTTCGAAGTGCCCCCTATTTTCCAAATTGTAAAGTACAAAACTTAAAAAAAAAAATTTAAAAGGTATAGGCCGTCAAGAGCGTACGTTCGCTTATCTACTTTCGGAACTTTCGACGCTCAACACTTTACTGAACTTCTAGGGACTTTTTAGATTTTATATTGAGTTTAAAATATTGAAAATATATTCTTAAGGTTGTAAATGACAAAAACAAAAAAAAAAAAAACAAAAATTTAAAGTTCTATGTTAATATATGTATAATTCAAATGCTTCCTCTAATCTTGAAAATACTTTTTATTGGCTAATTTTGGAATGTTTTGAAGCGTTTTATAGGCTGATCAGCTCCTTTTGCGAATTCTTGTTTATTCTTCCATGGTTTTATCATTATTTTTATCCATGGTAGAATAAACGAGGTGGTCTCGCAGCTGAAAATCCTCTCTCACTCAGGGTCGAAACTGTCAAAATCAAAACGAGTAATTTTATGCTACTTTTTGCGGCTATTCGTAGTTCGGTATTTATTGATAATTCTCACTCTTGGCTCCGTGAGAAAAAAAGTACGGCCCCGCTTGAATTCTGTGAACCATCGGCAAACAGAGGTTTTTGATGAAGCTTCATCGCCAAAATATCAACTTGAGTTCATCGAGTGCATTAATGAGTGCATTGTTGAGATAATTCACTTCGAAAGTTGTATTGACGCAGCTTCGTCGCCAAAATATCAACTCGAGCTCATCAGTGCACTCTTGTTGAGATAACTCACGTCGAAATTTGTATAAAATAATCGCACGAAAATGTTCACGTGTTAATTCCATTTTTTTTTGCTGAAGTACAATTTTAAAAGCACTATAAACAACCCAATAAGCGCACGTGCACCAAAGCAATGTGATGAAGTATGAACTAAACAAGTTCAAATTTTCCAATGGAAACAGCAGTTTGACTGGATTGATATTGACGTTGCCAGTTCCCGAAATATAAGTAGCATCCTATGTAATGCAAAAAAATTTTGTTTTAATTGTATTACATTTAAACCATTTCCAATTCTAATTCAGAGAAGATCAATTAAAATTCAGAAATTTCAGAGATCTATTTCCATTTTAAATTCAGAGAAGATTATTTAAAATTGAGAAATTTTGAAATTCAGAAAAAATCATTTGGAATTCTGAAATTCTGAAGAGATCAATTCAAATTCAGAAATTCTATTTCAAATTCAGAAAAGATCAAATTTCATTTGAACTTCAGAAAAAATCAATTGAAATTTATAAATTCCATTTGAAATTTAGAAAAGATCAATTGAAATTCAGAAATTCCATTTGAAATTTAGAAAAAAACATTTGGGTTTTAGAAAAAATCAATTGAAATTCAGAAAAACCATTTGGAATTCATAAAACTTTTATGGCAAGTTGTGAAAATATCAATTGAAATTCAAATGTGAAAATTTGTGTCTTACCCATTTAGCCAGAAATGAGCCTCATCCGAAAATATAATTTTTTGATAAAAATCAGGATAATTTTTGAGCGGTTATTTTTAATGTAAAATTCAAATATTTGGAGACATTTCTCAGTAGTATATCTTTGTTGCTCAGTAGTTTATATAAAAAAAAAAAAAAAAAAAATGGCGTCGATCTTTCAACACAGATGTCAGGTATACCTATTAGAAAAACTACAGCGAATTAAAAAACGCCCTTTATAATTCTTTTCCAGGCTGTCCTTAAATGAGCAATTTTAAAGTTAAATTCCTTGTGATTAAAAGGATTTGGATGTTCAATGATTGCGAATCTAAAGTCAGAATTCGAAAAATTCAAGCAAATACTTTTATTATAGTAGATGTCGAAAAATAAATAGCATTATATTCTATATTAGAATTTCGTGTAAAGCAAAGGAATTTTTTTAGTTTTTTCCTTAAATCCATAGGTTCTGAGAAAAAAAATGTCTATATATTTCATATTTTGAGTAGGTACTTTTTTTAAAAAAAGTAAAGGTTGTCCCAAAAGTGACTGCCATTTTAATTCTTTATAAGACTGCATTGTTTTGTTAAAATGTCTGTGAGTTTTTATTAAATTATAAAGTTGAGACATGGAGGTTATTGATAAAACATAATATTGCTCAAATGGCCCCCCAACCTCGCTTGCACAATCGAGCCCTTTTCATGAAATTTCCCATGACATTCCGGCATAATTCTAAATAAATTGCTGCAATGGCCATTTGGATTTCCTGTTTCAGCTCCGGAATCAATGGAGATTTATTAGCATAGACCTTCCCTTTAGAGAAATGCAATTATCATAATTTGTACGCGTTGCTCTACCTCTACCTGACTAGACCTCCATGCTTGCTGTTGACATGACGTAGATTTAGTACTTGTCAGAAAAAAAAAAAAAAAAAATATTGCCCGAATCAATATGTCAGTGACTTTTAGAAGACACACTTTGAAAGATTTTTGACCAGTACTGAAAAGAAATGAAGGTTACTGATTGCGAATTCGAAGTCAGATTTCAATTAATCAAGTTACTAACCATCAAATTCTCATATATTTTTGCACGACTTAATATAATGCTATCCTTTCACTTTTTACCCGTACAGTTTTAAGATTTGATGTAATAACCTGTTTTAGAATCATATCTTCAATAGTGATCATTTTGTGATAAAATAGTGATAAAAAAATATTGGAATTGAGTTAGCGCATTTTGTCTGATACAGTAAATTGCGCTTTAGTGGGTGCGTCATCCACAAGAGTAAAAAATAATTTTTTTTAAAAGACATATTTTTATACTCTAAATCAGGACAATTTTTTTTGTTTTTACACTTAACATAAGTTATTTATGGCCCCTATTAGGTACGACAACTCAACTTAAGTTGACGTGAGTTAAGACACCTCAACTGAATTTTTTTGCCATATTACGCATAACATACATTTTCAGTTGAGCTGTGGTGTAAAATTGCTGTTTCTATTGGAGCATGATTACACCGAAATTTTGACACTTTCGTTGAAATGAATCAGCTGTTCGCATTAATTTCAATTTTTGTGTATATGTATTTTGTTCACAAGTAATAAAGCAAGGAAATAATAGTATAGAGCAGGAGTGCCCAAAACTTTCTTATGGAAGTGCAAACACTAATACATATAAAATCCTGCAACCTTTCGTAAACGAAAGCATACTATGTTAGACAACAACAAAATCTACGTAGAAGATCACTGTCACCAAAATGTACCAACAAAGCATACGAAAGTGTTGTTGCTTGCACTTCGGTATAAGCAACGAAAAAAGATCAAAAACAAAAAAGACAAATTTGTTTGTGTATTTTGTATTGCTTAGTGTGGAGTGCTGTGTGTGTATATTAGAATACACAGCCTATGCCTAAGTGCTTTTACAAAAACAAATGTGCACCAAGTGCATAGGGCTTGGGCACCTCTAAAGACGCTATACAACTAGCTCAAAGCAGATGTAAGTTTTTGACAGTTTTTACACTCGAGACATAGTTGCATTGTTAAACCTAATACCACAAAAAATACATACACATCTCTGAGATACATACTTGTCAGTCGATAGACACATATGTACCTCAAATGTGTAATAGACAATACAAATTTACAAATTACACACTCAACTTAAGTTGAGTTGTCGTACCTAATAGGGGCCTATAATCTAGCGTCTTCATTTTTCTCAAATGCTCCACTGTCGATAATAAATTCTGCGAAAGCAATCATGGTCGAATAAAAAATTTGTAACACGGAAGTGAAAGTGGTTAGATAGCCCTTCACCCAAATGTCTGGAAAACTTTTCCCGCTGCTGCGTATACCTTCTATTTATAAATTAAAGCAGAAAAAAGGTTGTAGCAGCAAAACAAAAAAAGAAAAAAAAACAAAGAAAAACCAAAATGAACGGCACTAACGAAGCAGTCTTAGGCAAAGATATAAATAAATATAAAATAGGGAAAAAAAGGACGTGTGCAGACTTGGAAATTATCACGAAATTGGATGCTAACAGGACGGAAGGAAGTTTCAACATACAAACATGCGAGGAGTCAAAATGTAGAAATAAAATCAACACGCACTGAAAGAAAAACAAAACAAGAAACAAAGGAAATAAAAAAAAATAAAACACATTCACATAAAAACTTAGCTACAAAGGGTTGTTTTGTTAGCTATTGTTGTTACGGTCCGATGAAGCGCTACTTTCTCTGAAGCTTCTCATACCTATGCATTGCCGATTGTACGGGCGCTCGCGCTTAATGCTTGCCACCTAATAAAAAATTCAACATCACAAAAAGCACCCTTGAAAATTAAATCAACAAAGTCAAGGCTTTTCGAATATTTTTACTGTTGGTCATAATATGTGTGTGTGTGTGTATGTTTGAGTGTGTTAAAAAATATGCTTGCTTGCTTGCGTGTGTGTGCGTGTGTACAATGTACTTGTCTATGTTAACTCGAATAAGCATAAATATCCTGCCAACATGCCATAACTTTTTTTCTCTTTCACCTGCACTTATGCGACGCATCCAAAAAATAACGTCGCGTACCGTCGCCAGGGGCTTATTTGACACAACGCAAACTTGTCAACTTAAAGTGTAAAAATTGCTTTACGTTCGCTTACTACGTTTGCCTAGAAAAGTACCAAAAGTTAGTAATGTAGCAAAATTTAAATCCGTTCCCTTTAATGTCAAAAAAGCGTGTTTTTTTAGGGGTATGTATGTGTGTGTGTATATATGGGTGGAAAGTACTGGGTTGGGGTCGGTATATTTTAAGTCTCAAAGGATCGTCATTAAAAAAATGTCACATTTTAACGTTAGGGAAATAGTAAGGTCTAGGTAGGCATTACAAAAGTCAACAGAGCATATCGTAGACATTGCTTTACTAGCTGTTGTCATAATGTTGTTGTACTTTTCCCCATACTCTATGGGGGCTGGATGGGGTAATGTAGTCATTTGTACACTCATATTTTTATGCCTAAATTAACATAAAAATGGCGCATGTTTTAACATTTTGTCAGGTCATTAAGATCTTAGAGTGTGTGTAAGACATAACGAGAGGATTTTATTTCGGGTATATTTAGAGATTTTTTTGTATGTTTTTGTTTTTGTAAATTATGATGATTAAAAATTTTGGTGACTTTTGCACTTTGCTGAGAACTCTGGTTTTGGTTAAATTTTTTGGTTTCAAAAATAAATTCATAATTCAAAAATAATGCACGTCATGTCAACAATAATTATTGTTAAGGAATTATTCTTAAGAAATCTAAAAAAATTTCAATTCATAAAGGATATTTCAATTAGAAATTTTATGACAAGACATAAAAGTAGAATTTATTTTAGTTGTAATTTTATTAATTTATTTTAATTATAATTTAATAAATATAATTTTTCAGAGTTGTTTAAATTTATTTTCATTTTCCTTCTAAATACCTTATAAGAAACAAAGGAAATTTTGCATTTTAGGGAACTTTGCATTTTAAGGAATTTGACTTCAAGGAAAAATTATTTTGATCGTTTTCTCACAAGTTAGAATTGTGGAAGAGTAAAACTTGGTTAAGATATAACCGGATCGCTTTGTCATTAATGCAATAAATTCTAAATGTCTTTATCAGACCATCATTCATTAACATCATTCTCAAAAAGAGGAAAGGGTAAATTTATCTACCTACACTTTTTCAAATACGGTCTTAACCTGTTTTTTCGTCCAATTGGGGCAAAACGGTCAAATGAATTTCAGTGAAAAACTTTAAATTTGTCACATTAACTCACAAAAAAAAAAAAAATTCAAAAACATGGTCTCATACTCCCAAAAATGAGTTTTCTTTTTAAAATGATCTTCTTTCAAGTTTTTTAATTGATTTCACCAATTTGTGAAGAAGATATGATCAGAAATGTGGTCTTCTTTTCTGAAATTGTGTTTTCTATAATATTTAAATTCCATTTTATTGCTTCATAAAATAGAAAATTGAAGATTTGCAAATTTTTTTGGCTACATCACAAAGAAAATGAAAATTTGGTATGAAATTAAGTTCAAGAGCAATGGTTTTTTTAAATATTTGCAAACAATTTTATTGTTTCATCAAAAAGATGTCTTAAATAATAATCTTTGGAAACATGAACTCATTGACATTATTTCATTATTAATAACTTACTTCAACTTTATGACTTTTCTAATAGAAATCTGAAGTACAGTCCAATTTATAAAGTAGAAAAGTTAAAAAATGTGGTCTTCTAGATCAAAAATAATTTTCCTTTTACCTTAGATATCAATTTGATAGCTTTGTCCAATAAAAATTTTAAAAATTTGTAAGTTTGATGATGACATCAAGAGGAAATATTAAAATAGAACAATTTTATACAATTTTGTCCAAGGGTAATGGTTTTATTTTTACACATTTATAACCAATTCCATGGTTTTATCAAAATGATCTCCAAATTTTTTCCAAAATATGTCAATTTGTGGTTCTTCTGGGTAAAAATGTTTTTAAAAAGAGAAGAAAAATTTTAAGTTATATTTGAGAATTAAAAAGGTTTGGTCAGTCAATATTTTAAAATAATAACATTTTAAAAAGACCGTTAAAAAATATGTTGTCCTACAGAATCCAAAATGTAATTTTTTTAAACACTTAATACACCATTTTAGCATTGCAAATGGTTTGCATTTGAAAATTTTCCGCGAATCCTTAATTTTTAAGTAAAATTGCTAAAAAATGGTTTAATTGTTTGAAAATGGTTTTTATAAAACATTTCATCATATTTTTTATCAAATAAAAGGATCAATGTTATTAACAAAATTTATAAAATAACAAGTCTATGGGCTTCAAATGTTATGTATAAAAAATTTCTGAAGATTTTTTAATATAAAGGGAAAAATGGTCTCTTTGTCAATCAAGGAATTTTCTCAAATATTTCAGACTAATTTTATGGATTCTAATCAAAGCCATTGAAGGCCTGATTAAAATAATGTTTCCAATTTTTTACAAAAGAAAAAAAAAACAGTCATGAAATTGCTATCAAACGTCCTTCATACCGTAAGATAGTCTAGAAGTGAAAAAGTCAGGTCATAAAAATGTCATGAGAGGAAAAAGTCTTAAAAAGTGCTTAAAGGAAAAGTGCTTAAAAATGAACATATTACACCTTCAGACTTTCAGAAAAAAATTTGCATTATCCTTTTGATCGCAAAAACCTTTTTCCTTTGCTACCAAAATTTGAAGCGAAATGCGAAAAATTTAAATTTTACTTTTTTCATACGAAAAGCAAGAGCTTTCCTCATTTTTTAACTAAATGAACCATGATGAATTGTGAATTTGGTCTTGAATATTATTTCTGAGTAAATATAAAAATATACTTATAAACACAAAATGGGCCATAAAAATTAATGCAAAGATGTTACCTTGCATTTTTTTATTTTTATTTGAAAACTAAATCCCAAATGCATTCCATACACCCACAAACAGTTATAAGAAAATCCCACACTGCTCAGCAGTTGGAGTGAATATTAATACCACACTTCAAATGAACAAACGCACACATAAACTCACAGTGACCGAAAACCGAATGCAATGAATTATTGTGCAGCTGATAAGCAAATAAAAATTGCATAAAATTCCGTAGCTGCAGGCAACCCTGACGCGCGCACATCTATCTCTATGTCTCTCTCTCTCTCTCCCTCGGACTCTGCCAACACACTGCGAAGGTGGAAATTGTGTGAAACGCAACGAATTGCAGTTTCCGCCAAAAAACCGCTGCTCCAACCGCACTGCTGCTCGTTGCAGAGTAATCAATCCAACGCATCAAAAACATGTGGCAACGCAGCAGTCGCCACATCAGTGTGTGCCAGTGTTGCATCATGTTTATTTAATGTATGCTAAATTCTATGAAGACGAAATGAACGCATGGCACGGACAATTAAGTAGTATGGCAGCGACGTGTTTGTATCGTTGCTCAAAGAGGGGGTAGGAGTAACAAGCAGTGTGGGGAGGGAGGATATGGGTAAAAGGGTAAAAACAATCGAGCCATCATGTATAGAGCACAAGGCTGCAGGGTAATTGCATTGAATGGTTGGCTGGTTTGATGGGTCGGTCGTTGGATGGCCGGTTAGTATGGTTGTAATTTTTCAAAATTAATAAATAGTGTAAATAATGAATTATTTATGGCAATGAAAATGGTAAGGAACGAGGTAAGTAAGAAAAAGTAGCTTTTTTATAGTTTGATTAATGTTCTATATTTTTTATGCGCGAATTTTTAATAAAAATGTATTCGTTTCTCAGAATTATTTGCAGAATCATTAATTTTAAAATATATGTTGTTTTTTTCTCTTGGTTTGATTATGTAGTACGAGGGTTACCTTTTAAGTCTTGCGCCTAACCATGAAAAAACAGCGGTTAATCCGTCAAAATGCTTTTTGTTGTCAATCAATCTTCGAAACAGTTTAATCACTCTGGATTCCGGGAACCTCCGAAACCGGGCTTTGGAACCACCAGGAAACCAGTGAGTACCTATTTTTGCAAAAATCGAAACATGAGAAATAAAACATTTTTGAGGTATAAGCGAAAAATTGAAAATTTAAAATGGGCGTGTCACCAAAATTCTGACATTTTCATCATACTGCTACTTCCTCAAAAACAGTTACTGCACTATTTTTATTGCCCCTCTCAATTCATTAAATATAACTCGACAAATTAAGTCGTTATCTCGAAGAAATTGCAGCGGTTTTTAACAACCAACCACTTCAAACCTGGGCCAATAAACTTGTTATGTCAATATAATGTCATTATTAGGCGACAGTGTAGAAAAAAAAAAAAACAGCTACAAATTAACAGCAACAATTACAAATGCAACAAATACTACAACAACAACAACAACAACAACAACAACTCACACTGCAATAAACCTAATTCAACGACCATAACGTGAAAATAAAACTCGAAACATATGATTATCGCGCCGTCAGACAACATTTAAAGCCGCTCTTAAAATTTCATACTCAAAGCACTCTCTTAACAACGCATCTTCTCAAGTGCTCGCTCTTAAACAGCGCAGCTCATTCTTTTAATTAATGAAGGCTCAAAAATAGATGAGGGAAACTAAGCTATTCCGGTTTAAGTTGGCGGCATCGTTTTTAATGTCTTATTTCTGTGACATTTCTTGTTGTTGTAATGTTTGTTGGATTTTTCTTTTTTAAACAAAAGCAATAAATGTTGTTGTTGTAATCGCTAAGCGGCTTTTTAGCAGCATCTTATCGCATCATGTTGTTGTGGTTTTGGTTGGTGTGCACTCTATGGTGGGGAGCAGTCAGATGGCAGTGTTGGGCAACGTTTAATTGATATTTATAGTTTTTATAGAATGCAGTGAAAATGCAATTTTGGTTTATTAACAAAAAGTACTAACATGTTGGATTCTTTTTAGACTCTTTAAATTTTTTTTTATAAATTACAATTAAAACATTACTGAGAGACGCAAAAAACTATTTATTCAGTGGCATTCAGATGAGTACCTCAAGTTTGTGTTGCAAACATTTCAGATTGAATATGGCAGACCCAAAATGGCCACATATTCACCGGAATTGTGGACTATTTGGCATTAAATTTGAAAATTAGTAATTACAAAAATTAGTTTTTTGGCGTAAAATTGTTGAATTTTTAAGAAATCGAGGTCCATGATTAAGAATCCGAGGATTCTCTAATGCAAAATATAAAATAGCGAGTCTAAGATGTCGCACCAAAAATGGTTGAAAACTTAGTTTTTCCGGCTGGATATGTTTACTCTGATTTTCGGAATAGCTGACTACAAATATTGAATCCTGAAATTTTTGCTACAGGATCTTGAAGTTAAAGTTTCTTTTTTGAAGGAAAAAAAAAAAAAAAAATGAAAATTGATACAACTTTTGGGCTAAAAGGGATATATTGTCCCCTTTTCAAATTGGTTCCCTTTCAAATAAGTAGATTTTAACGAATTAAATTCTATTATTGCTGATTTGATTAGAATCTAATTGATGAAAAAAAAAATTGATGATTAATAAAAAATTTGGCTTCGAACGTAAAACGTGAAATCATGGACAGTGCTTATTTATAACAACAAATGATTACTTTGTACATTTCTTAGAATAAAAGCAACTTTGAAACTCAAAATATTTTTTTTTTAATTTTGTGTTGGTTTGTCTCGGAGAAGACTCTAATCTTTGAAGACCCATATGATTTTTTACAGGGAAAATAGTACTTTAATAGTATGTTTTTAGTATGATTAGTTTTTTTAGCAGTTTTCCTACAGACGGAAGTTTTTGGAAAAATGGGGGCCTATTTCTCTTTTCTAAGGAGAGTATTTAAGAACGGAGATTGGGTGTTCAGGCAAAAATTGTTGAACTTATTACGCTTTACGACTGTGCTAATGGCATCTAATCTGTAGCCCTTAAAAAGTTTTATTTTGTTGAATTTTTCAAGACCCCATTTTTTCGACTTCGAAACTAGATTGTAGCACAATCAATTATAATTAGTAATTAGTAATAAGTTGAAAAAAAAATAATACGAAACGTTTTGAGTTGCAGTTGGTGCATTGTGTAATTTGGTAGATTGTGTAATTTGACAGTTAAAGTAAAAAGTAGTAATTAAAAAAAAAAAAAAATGTATGAAAAACAACAATTCCGGTGTTACGTAGCTGTTGTTAAATAATAACAAATTTTTTAATGTAACATAAATATATGTCGTGGAATAGGAATTTTATTCCTTAATTGTTAATTTAAGGTCAAGTAGAAACACTTGAGCGGAATCTGTAGCGGATGGAAAATAAAGAGAAGTCTGTGAATTGTTTATGGAGTGTGAAAATATTTTTTTAAGGAAGTTTTTAGAAAGATTTCAAAAGAAAGACACGCTACGAGATCGCTACGTTAAATCTAAGGAAAAAACCATAAATGAAGAGACGTTCATATATATGTAATATATAATTTTTAAAAAGCCGATTTTTCTCAATAAAATCAAGTATTTGCACTGTTGGTGAGTCAAAAAAGTTTGTGAAAAATTTTAAAAGCCTAAAATAGATCCTCAGTGTCTGTAACTCATTATTTAGAGGTTCAAGAGACCTACGGAAATATGAAATTCCTTCAATTTCCTTAATTTCGAAAAAATGAAATAGAGTGAACACGTTTGGAAAATTTGTGGAGATTTTAAAGTTATTGCTATATCGCTTGGATTACACTTTGGTTACACAAAATATCAAAATACTATTGATTTGCTAATGGGATGGTAGAAACAGAAAAAGTCATTACATAAAGAAAATATGGTACGGACGGGCATCACTTACTCCAGGATATAAAAATATTTAAAATCTACCTTTGGTGAACCCTAAAGAAGACATACTCTTACCACCGTTGCATATAAAACTCGATCTCATGAAAAACTTTGCAACTAAAACTGTTAACTAAAAGCAAAATTCTCAAAACTCAGCGACAAAATAATAATAGAGGGAATAGTTTGTTGGTCCACGAATACGGAAACTGACAAAAGAATAAGAATTTTGAACAAAAACTGAATGCACATGAAAAATCCTCCATGATTTTTAAAAGGGCAAAAGCTATTGAAATGAATGCGTTTTACAAACAGTGAAGCATCATCCCTTTATAATGGTACCATAACAAAGTTCGTAGTTGGTAAAATTTTGTTTATGAATGATTATGTTAATGGCTACAAAGGCATAGAAATAATTGACGATGGTATTCATTGTGTTCAACAACTAAGTAAAGCAGCATATTCAACAAAGTTGATATTATTTTTGAAAAACTTTAGGGGAAGGTAGGCAGTTGTGGACATAGTTTTGTTTTTCAATCATATATTTTTACCTGGGGCATATTATGCGGACATATGCATAATAATAGAAAGCTAGAAACCTCAGCTAACTAGTTTTGAAAGAATTACATTGATATCTCTCATTGAAAAAAAATTATCAAATTTTTTGTGAAATGGTCATTTTTGCTATATTTTTTTTTGGTGGGGGGTTGTGGACACCTTTGTAAAATGAGCTAAAATATAAAAAGTATGAAGTTAAACGCAATGAAATTAATCAATAATGAAAGTTTATTAATTTTAAAGGCCATCAATGGCAAAAATAATAACGAGAGAGGGCATCATTCCACGTCAGAAGCACAATTTGCGCATGTGAAGTAGCTGGCACGCATGTCAGCACACTTCAAGTGTACTGGCCGATCACATTCATTGCAGTGAACGGAGTTTGAAGCGGTCAATTTTTCCTCGACGACATGACTAAAAACATCGAAAAAATGCATAAAAACACTATCAAAATAATTTATATTGACATCAACGACAATATTTCACGATTTGTCAAAAAAAAATTGGGTGTCCACAACACCCGACATTCAAGTGTCCACAACTCCCTTGAGCAGCCATTTTGAAATCATATGAAAAAAATTTTTGTTGTGTAGATTGTGTCCGAACCCGGTGTTGAATCTGAAAGAAAACTAAATTCCACGTAAAAAAATCCATTGCACTCACCTTCTCACTTAACACACTTCACACGGTGACACTTTAAAAAACGTTCAAAACAACTTTTGTGATTTTTTTCGAGGTAAAAAAAATAATTTGTTTGCAGCACAAAGCACACACGTCTGTTCACTTTTGTATTTGGCACAAAAACATCGTGCTACTATAGTGCACACATGAAATTTGTCAGATCTCTCAAATCTGCTCTGTGTCAAAAGTTACACAGGGGTGTCCACAACTACCGACTGTCCATAACTGCCTACTTTACCCTAATATGTTTCATTTTAACGATTTTAGGTACAAAAACACAAGGATTCGCTGGCTATAATGCCACTTCCTTGGCCCGAACACATTCGGGATATGAATACCATTGAACATTTTTGGAGAAAAAATGAAAAAGGATATTAAAGAGATTTGACATAATGATATCGAAAAAGCGCGGTTTGTTTGAAGGGGAAATTCCAGGTATTTTTTAATCAGAAATGCCTTCTGGTGGGAGGTTATAGATTTAAAATATTTTCACTGTTGGTCGGCTCCTTAAAATTAGCTTTGAAACTGAAAATAAGCACATTATATTGAATTATATTGGACTAAAGTTCAGGTAATGAGTTCTCTGAACTCCAGAAATTTTTAATTTTTTGTAAACTTGTAATAATATTACAAAAAAAATAATTGTTATAAATTATTGAGACTTATCTTCTTGTTACGATACCGTTTACCAACACTGGGTGCTCCAGCTGCCTCCACTGTACAACATTCTCTTAAGGCTTCCTTCAAGGTCAATTCAATTGAGCGCTTCGCTGAAAAAAGAGAGCAACTTGCTCTCGAAATAGTCAGCGCGAGAGGAAATGTGCGCTTACATGCTGCGCTCTTTGTTTGTTGTGAAGATTTTCTACACTTTGCACAGTGGCGTCATATGAACAAGAAATCAGTTTGTAAGCGGCATTCAATTCGAAAGGTTTCGTGGGACGGAAATGGATTTTTAAAATTTTTCCGGCGCCATCGGTTAAACGGACGATACCAATAACAACAACAAGCATTAAAGTTGTTGGACGGAAAACGAGTTTTCAGTGATTTGTGGCAAGAAAAGAATATAAAAAATGCATTTAATATGATACACAAATAAAAAAGTGTCTGTGGAGTTTATGGAAAAACCAAGAAAATGTGAAAATTTGTAAGAAATATCATAACATATGGTGCTCGAATGTAAGCGCAGGAGAATTGAGTTGGTTTTGAGACGCGTTACAGCTGTTTTTTATTTTGTTGTTGTTTTTTTTTTTTTTAAACGACATAAACAAAATGCCGGCGGCTATGAGGAAAAAGTAAAAATATTCTCATATTACAAGCAAAAATAAACAGTGGCAAACAGATATTTGATGAAAAATAATAAATATTTTGAATACATAAATAAAGTGCTAAGAAAATTTGTAATAATTTGTGAAGAGGAAGAAGTTTAAAAAATCACCATTGGTTAATATATGAGTTAAACAGCAGCGAAAAAAAATGTTTTGTATAGAAAGTAATTTCGAAAAAAATGCAAGTTTCTTTAGTAAAACATGAAATAAGAAAAATAATTATAAATGTTAATAAAACCATTTAATATAACAGTAAACAATATAAGTAAATAAAAGAAATTGATTAAAGAAATAAAAAAAAAAATTAATTAAAACAATTAATTAAATAAAAGAATTAATTATATAAAACAAAAAAATACTAAACTAAAATAAAAAAATGTCAAAACAACACAAATAATTTCAATCAAACAGAAGTGATTTTGTGTTATATTTCCACAGTCACGGTCTACTGGGAATATCATTCTAGAGTCAAAAGAAGCGGTCCAATATTTAACAAAGAATTTCAAAATAATAACTAGAAAATCAATTCACACTTCAAAAATGTCTTTATGTGCCAAATTAAAACGCAAAAGCCACCCCCCAACATCTATGTCCCCTCTTTACCCCACACTTGCGGCGCTTGTGCTGCTGCTCTTTTACAATCCCTGCCTCGCCGTACACCGCTATGAACAATCATCGCCGTACGATGCGCCCCACTATCACGGTTCCAGTTCAGGCGAACTGATCAGCTCCTCAGGCATGACTAGCGATCTACTGCCGCAGCATAATCGCTGCGAACCCATCACCATTTCCATTTGCAAAAATATACCCTATAACCTGACAATCATGCCCAATCTAATAGGTCATACCAAGCAGGAGGAGGCCGGCCTCGAGGTGCATCAATTTGCACCGCTCGTCAAGATCGGTTGCAGTGCCGATCTGCAGTTGTTTCTCTGCTCACTATATGTGCCCGTTTGCACCATTCTAGAACAGCCGATACCGCCGTGTCGTTCGCTGTGTGAATCGGCGCGCGTCTGTGAGACCCTCATGAAGACGTACAACTTCAATTGGCCCGAAAATCTGGAATGCTCGAAATTCCCCGTGTTCGGTGGTGAAGCTCTGTGTGTCGCGCAAAATACCACCTCGTCTACGGCAGCTCCTACGCGCGCTCAGTTGCCGCGCGTTACGACGCGTAAAAATTATGCCGGTGCCGAGGTTCCACATCGAAATTACGGTTTCGTTTGTCCAATGCAGTTAAAAACACCACAAGGCATGGGATACTCGCTGTCCGTTGGTGGCAAGGTAAGTGAACTAAGAAACATTAAGGATTTAACATATGTGTGTTTTTTAGGAACTAAGTGGGATTTGCATAGATTTTGAAATAAAGGGTGATTTTTTGCTATTGGCTTTTTCAGTGTATATTTTTTGACACTTCACACCTGATTCGTAACATGTGGCAAAGCCAAAAATGCTCAGTAAGGTTTGCTGTTTCACCATGAATTTGATTCATGGTTCAAATTTCACAAATGAACAGCGCTTGTAAATCATTGAATATTACTATCAAAATTAGTGCTCTGAAATGTACACCGAGCAGGCTATTCAAGGTATTGTGACCAAATTTCGCACCAGTTTCACTTTATTAGACATCAATCCACCAACCCGTATGCGTAGAGTGCGTACCAAAGAGAAAATTGCTGCTGTATTGGTCAATTTCTCAATGAATATCTCGATATGTCAATTCGTTGCCGTTCTCAACAATTGGCCTTGTGTTATTCGACCATTTGGAACGTTTTACGGAAGGACCTCGGTATGAAACTATACAAAATACAGCTGGTGCAAGAACTACAGCCGGGTGACTAACCACAACGTCGTTTGCTTGGTAAATGGGCCTTAGAAAAGTTAGAAGAAGATCCCCTTTTTTATCGAAAGATTGTCTTTATGAGAAGCTCATTTTTGGGTCAATGAGTACGTCAACAAACAGAATTGCCGATTTGTGGGCCGGCGGAGTTATTGGACCGTTCTTTTTTAAAAATAATAAAAATCGCAACGTAACAGTCAATGACGCAATGTACCGTGCGATGATTACCGACTTTTTTTGCCCAAAAGAGAAGAATTGGACTTGGTTGACATGTGGTTTCAACAAGACGGTACACAGAAAAAAAAGAGTAGAACTTTTACCTAAAAATGTAGTAAATTCAGCTAAAGTAATCCGGTGATTTTCAGTCAACGAATTTGATTAGGTGCGCTACCAATTTCTAAATGTTAATTATATGCAATTATATTGGGTAGTTTAACTGCGAGAGTAGATAAAGAACCTAAATATTTAAGTGTACCTTCAACCATAAAATAGATAAGACACATAATTTATTAGAAGAATAAGCTAATTTTTTTTAAACTATGACCACTTCAGATTAGGCAAGCCACCTACTAAGTGTAGAAAAATCATCTTATTATTTAGATAGGTGTACCGTGCAAAAAATATGCAAAAAATATGTTTTTTGTTTTGCAATTTCTATTTTGAAGTGAAACTTTCCTTAGGTGACTTTACTTCATTTCGTCACATGATAGAGAAGAAAGATTTGTTTTATAGTAGATAGAATGAGAGAGATACATACATTGTATAAATGACTGAAAAAATTTCTTTGCCACCGCTGAGAGTCGAACCTGTGATCTCAAGATTTCAACAACCAACGCCTTATCTATTGAGCTAAATTTCCAATACAGGGATTTGCTCTACATACCAATTAATCAAATTGCTGTAGATACCCTCATATTTTTATATACATTTTGTGCACAAGTTATCAAACGGCGTAACAGCACAGCGGTAAAGCGTTTGACTATAACGCCAGCGGTCAGAGTTCAATTCTCGCATGAGACTTTACTTTTTGTAAAATTTTCTCACTTTGTTTTTATTTATGTTTTTTATAGGAGAGCGCTGTGCTCCTATAAAATTCAAATACGGGAAAAAAACAAGTTGTAAGGAAAGCATTTGATTTATCCAAGTAAATATTTATATAAAATTTATACTGAGGCGTGGATAATGCTAATATGCGTTATTTCCCTAGTGTACGAACAAATCGACAACTTGCATTAGGTAAAATAACTAGAAGAATTAGATGATTTAATAAGCAAAATTTTAGTTGAATTAACTAATTTTAATTAGGTGAATTACCGAATGCATGATTGTTAAATTAACTGTGTAAGTAGAAAAGTTGTTGAAAAGATTAGGTGAAATAGAAACTTTCACATTAGCTAAACTAGTTTAGGTAATAAATCAATTCTTTTATTTTCTGTGTACCACATGCCACACGGCAAGCGATTGCATGTACCTATTGAAAGGCGAGTTTCGTGAGCAATTAACCAAACGCTTAAAAAATTACCCTTTATAAAGTGCAATGGTGGCTTCACAAAAAGTATTAAAAAATAAATACATATTTGATTTCTTTCAATTTTGTTTGATTGTGACAAGTTTTCGTGAATTCGTATATTCCAAATGTTCTTGAAGAATAATACAAGTTTTCGTGAATTCGCTAGTTTTTACAAGCTAGTATCCTCTTTAACAATTTACATGCGGGTTAGACGTTTCTTGTTCACATTTTTCTCCGAATTTATTTTCTACAAAATCAGGACTCTGAAAATTCAAAGTCATCATATCTGACGAAGAATTACTTGACTTTTTTGAATTTGTCATCGGCTTATTGAAAAAATGTGACCAAAATTATCCAAACGTGTGTTTTTGGGGAAAAATGGAATTTTGTAATATATTCGTATTTTCTATTTTTCATAAAAAATAAATATTTCTTTAAATTATTCAAAATGAAGAAATCATTTTGGAAGTAAATAAATATGTCATAATTTTTTATGGTAAACTGAAATTTTGAATTCCCCACATATACAATTTGAAGTTTAAATTCACGAATGTGCTCCAAAGGAATTTCATTCCAGAAGTAAATAATATGTCATAACTTTTTATGGAAAACTGCAATTTTGAGTTCCCCTCATATACAATTTGAAGTTCGGGGTCCACGAACGTGCTCCAAAGGAATTTCATTCCAGGATTTTTCTAGAAATTTCCATAAATCGTGCTTGTTAGTAAAAATTTTTTGTCCAACATATTTCTTAGCTCACTCTAAAAGTTTCATATCGGAAATAAGTCCGGGGATTGGCTTGGTCATTCAAGAAGATGAACTTGATTTTCATGGAACCAATTCTTTACTAAGCGAGAAATGTGTTTGCGTTCATTGTCTAGCTGAAATGTCCATATAATTGGCATATTATCTTCAGCATAAGGCAACATAACATTCTTTTATATTTCTTTGTAGCTCTCTACTGTCAATGTATTTTCTCTACGGAATATAGGACCGGCACCGAACCAAGAGGAGGAACAGGCCCAAACCATAATATTTGGCACGATCAAAAACCATCAAGCGGCGATGTTAGACTGTTTTTTTTTTTTTTTGTGTATTGAAAATGGAACTCCTTGCGTTTTGTACTTTTAACACTCCTTTGAGTATCATTGTCATACAAATTTAGTTTTGTTTCGTCGCTCCAAAAGAATATATCTCTACTTTTAAATACCTTCAGACCCTGACCAATGACTATGATCCTTAGCATAAGAAAGACTCGTCACAAATTTTTTTGCGTATACAGGTTACTTTCTAAGCCATGCGTCCATGTAACTCAGATTTCACCACGCGACGCCGAACAGTTCTAGCACTCACAATGTTTCCAATTTCCGCAGATATTCGTTTGGATGATTTAAATAGGTCTTTTTTTTAAGGAGTCACGATGCGGCAATCAATTGAATTACTTATCTTAGCTGGTCTGCCAGGGTTCGCTTTCTCCGATTTCTACCGAAAAGCGTTTTGAATAAAACCATAGTCCCATAGTTTCCACATTCTGTCTCAAAGATGTTCTGTCGCTTCGGAGTCTCAAGGCCAATCTATCAATCTACCCATCTACATTAGTTTTTAAAGACTTAACCTTAATCTATTTGCACTGTTATTATCAAAAGCTTACCCTTATAAAATAAAAAATATAGATTAAGACCCGGAAAAAATAATTTTTAGTTAAATATTGAAATAATAATGTACTTCTAGTGTATTTATTATTTTGTCCAATCAATTTTCTGACTTTTAACCAAAATGACGTGTTTAAAGGTGAATACGAGCCGAGTGTTTAGATTCGGCATTAAAAAGAGTTGCCAAGACTAGTTCATTTAAAAATAAAAATTTTCGCCCGAAAAATCATCTTAATGCTTGAAATATTGCACAAAAGCTTTGATTTCAAATGCAAAGTAAAATTTGTGAAATCGGATGAAAACCCCGCCAACCTCTCATACGAAGTGACGTCATCAAAATGGTAAAATCTCCAAGAACTCCAAAAAATTAATGTATTTGAATCGATATTTTATATATAAGCTTTGAGATTTGAAGCGTACACAGAGGTTGAAATTTGGATAGATTGAATAAAAACTACGTCTACCTCCATACAAGATGACGTCATCAAAATATGTAATAAAACCTTTAATTCTTCGAATATTATATGTGTATTAGATAAAAGTGAAAAAAGATAAAAGGGGGTATTTTAACTTTGGCCAAGCAAAAGATAATGAATGCATTTCTTACTATTTTTTTTTTTAAAGTTGGACGATATATCTTTAATTAATTGACAGTTGTCGGTTTTTTAAAAAAGAAAAATTTTTGTTTAAATGAATTTGGTACCTTAAAAAAGTGTCATTTAATGAGAGCATTGAAACTTTTTCAATTTATATTGCACAACTATGAGTTTATTTTGAAAAATGAGCCTTCATACATAAACTGCTGCTGTCTTTGTATTCACCAAGTAATTGAAAACTTATAGCTTTGGCGCAAAACGCTGACAGCTGAATGCAACAGCAACATATGTCAAAAAATGTGGTGTACAACGGTGGATAAATCTTAATTACGGTGTTCAAGAATTAATATTTATTTGTCATGTCTTGAGAGAGATATTGACATGATGCAAATTTAAGAGCAAAAAAAAAAAAAAAAAAAATTGAGAACGAAATAATTCCAAAATAATGTTGGCTTAAATAAACTGACGTTAAATTTGTGTAATTAGAAGTTGGCGGTAATTATTCAGGTTTTTTTCACGTCGCTGTATTTGAATGCGTTGAAACAAGGCGCCCACGTGCGGCGATAAAAAAATCATACAAAAAAAAATGGCGCATAAAAAAAAAAAAAAAATCAGAACCCAAAGGCAGTAAGTTACCAAATGAACGAAAGAAAAAACGGAATTGCGTTAAGTTTTTGTTGCCGAACTGTGGCCACAACTGCCGCTTGGCGGCGAACTAAAGTTGACCGTGCTGCCACTTTTTTATAATTTTTGTGTTTAGCAAAACTTCTTTTGATATACGTTGTAAGTAAATAAAAGTTGTTAATGTGCAGAATGGGCTAGGCGGAATGGGGGGCGGGGCGGCAGAATGAAGTGGTTGTTACAAACTTGAGTGCCTTTGTAAGACACTCAGTGTCCAGTCGTGTGACATTTTGACACCCAGCAGTTGTCGTTGACGCGTTGAGAAGAAAAAGCAGAAAAATTACAGTGCATTAAGGAGGATTTTTTTTTGTGGCAGCTTTGCTTTTGTACGCTGAAGCGATAAAAAGTTTTTGCTGGCGTTAAGTAGCGCTTTTGAACAAGGCTTTTTTGTCATGACAAGCAATGTTGACACTTTAATATTGGTGTGGCTCAACATTTTATGGCATATTGTTTTTTTTTTATGGCAGCTAATTTTTTTGAGCTTGGCAGAGTCTAAATTTGAACAGAAAACGGGGAAAATGTAGATTAAGTTCACACAATATTTAAAAAGGCATAAATACAAAAACATCATTACCAAAAAAATTCTTTTTTATGCTAAAGTCCATATACATTGCGTCTACCTGTGTTGACCTAAAAAAACCATCAAACTTCTTGCCATAACCTTTGAAAATATTGAACAATTCCTGCTGTAGACACAAAATCAATAGAGCAACTCCAACAAGCTACAAATTAAAAAAAAAATATTTTCCATTTTTTTTCCGCTTTTACCTCTTTAAACTGAAGCAAGGTTAACACTGTAACTCAGGTAAATTTGTAGATTTTTTTCTTAGAGATTTGTACGTTTACAAAGTTACTCTGGATAGTGAGAGCAAAAAAAAAGGTGCTGAAATCTTTTACAAGACGGTTTTAATATTTTTCGTGTTGTTTTTTTTTGGGCATTTCTCATCATTGTAATGCCACGAACTGGTTTTTGTTGTTTTTGTTGTTTTTGTTGTTTTTTTTTTTTCTAACAGCAAAAAAGGATCTGTTATGTGTGTCAAAAGGTTGCCTGGTATTTTTGGAAAGTTATCCCAAAAGAAAGCAAATAAGATAGGCAGGTAGTTGTTATTTTTTCTTTTTTTTCTCTCGTTCGTGACTTGTTGCATGGTGTGCGGAGGATAAAGAAAAAGTACCTTTTTTCATTTTGAAAAGAAACCAAGAGATTTCACTTGAACGATTTCTACACCGCGCACAAAGTCTACATCAAAGGAAAAGGGAAAGATTTTAAATTTTAATGACGTCGTTAGCTTCTTTTATTTAAAATTCGATATTTTTTCGAGTTTATGTATTTAAGCCACAGTTATTAAAAATTTGGTCAATAAAAGTAATCTGGCAACAATTTTCTACCCCGTTATAGATCCCCAATTTGAAATAAGCTTTTTTTTGTTAAAGCTTTTTTTCGTTTTATATTCCTTATTTTTGAAGTTATTGGATTTGTTGAGATTTTTAAATATTTTAAGGTCAAAGAATACCCTTTCAATTGCGAAAAGTAGATATTTGGGCAATTTGGGACATTTGGACCCCATCACAAACTTCAGATAAACAGAGCCAAAAAGACTCTTTTAGCAATACATCTGCAGGATTGGCTTAAGAGGGCTGACTAAACATAATTCTTGGTAGGACTAAACTATCTAGTTTTTTCAAGCCTTAAACCCAGGATTTTTGGTGTTAAATCTATTCAGTGAATCTGGCTTGGTTCGAAATGGGTCGAAAGATAAGTGAGAAGGAAGCGGACAATCAAGTGAAACATGTGTAGGATGTTTTAAGCTTGGCGGAAAGCCATAAAAAAAGAGGAATTTGAATTTGAGAGAAGTGTTCTGACTTTATCGTAGTCAATTCAAGTTACTAAGCGATCCTCTCCGCAAACTTCCGTACCGCCACCTTCAACTTTTAATGAGTCAGAGGTTTTGATGAATTTTTAATTTCAGTTGATTAGAAATAAGGAATGAAATTAAAGGTTAAAGCGTAGGACAATGGCCTGGTCTGGATTCCAATCCGAGACCTCTGGGTTTGCAGTCCAGCGAGCTATCATTCAAATACCGCGACCACCAAAACTGATAGATAGATTTTACCATTGTACGATATCCAATTAGTTTCCATAGACACCTACCGTATAGGCTTAATTCCACGTTGCCCCTTGGCAAAGGAGACGGAATTGACGATAAATCTTCAGGACGCTAATATCATGCTAATACAATACACTAACGTCCATCCAATCATCTACTGGGCGCGATTCCAGAGGCGACCAACGCCCTGTCATAGTAGTTTGAACGCCGGATACACACCCTACTTAAGCGTATATTTAAATTAATAAATATACTGCAACCAATACTGGAACGCAACAGTACCAGTTAATGGATGATTAGTTGGGTCACCATCCATATTTAATGGTGGAAAAGACCTAGCAAAGGAAAGAGATCTAACATCTCTGACAATTTATGGGCATTGCCACCCGGTTCTATTAGCGCAACTCCATTTCGATCACATGGACCTCTACGCGCAGTTTAACTACCACAATCAGCACGATACTCCCTACTCCTCGAAGGTCCAGCCCTGTGATAGTCTCCCGGGCAAAAGAGATTTATCTCGATACGCACTGAAACCGACATATTTTCACACATCGTACTTGACTGATGACAAATCACCACTAGTGGACATGCCATAGCATAAAATATCGCACCTGACCGTGTGTGACACAAAGGTAACCACTATTAGAGCTTTTCCAGCCTTATTTAAACCTATCCTTAAGATTTATGTTTATAATATGTCAATGGAAATGTGATCGCACGTCTGCCGAGGGCAAGACTATCCCCGTGCTAACAAATTTTTAGGACAATTGTTATTCCTTCTTAGGTAAAACGCTATCGTTGATCTATTTAACGGTTCAACCTACTCCTCAGATTGGGCGACTAACTCCAGGATCTGGGTAGTTCCTTCTATATTTACATGTGGATACGGCGAACCCGTTGCCTGCGACCATCCTCCTTAATCCTGGCTTTGGACAGGCTGCTCTTGAGAACAGGCCGAGTTTTTATCGTTATTGATAGATCGATAGATGTATACAGCATGTTTTTTAAGCCTTTTTTAAACTAAAAAAATTATATCGGACCATATTTTTACAAAAATCAGGCTAAGCAGTGTGTTACTGTCAACAGTTAACTTTGTCTCACGGGTGACATTATTCAGATACAGCCATGATGGGCTTAGGTGCGAAATTGTATTTAAACACTTATATTAACTTATAAAATATAAATAAAATATATTCTCTCGATCAAATAGAAATTTATGGTTATTTAATAAAATTCCATGGGTTTTGTTCAAAATCTAAGTTAGTATTGGATCAAAACACACCCTTTATTAAAATCGAAATCGATTGAATTTTTAAAATTTGTTCATTCTACAAGTGAGATTACTTTAGTCTTTCAAAGCGGTATAAGTTGTGAATTTGGGATAGATAATACCTACGTATTATCGGTCTCTAGATAGAGACCTAATTATCCCACAACAAAAGTTGACAGTTAAAACTCCTCAGAAAATTAAAATTGACTTGTGGAATCCTTCTTCCGCCTCCTTTCCCCTCCTCACTATTCCTTCTTTAACTTTATTTTTAATTATGTAAAAAAGAAAAAAAAAATTAAAAGAAAAAAAATTGTTATGTTGTCCTTAGTGAGACTTGAACCCAGAGCTCTGGCGCAAGGTCTTAACACTATGCTATCAAATGCTTACAGCTGCGTGTATTTATTAAGCATTTTAAGTGACATAATATTTTGTCAAAATATTAAATAGTTATATTTAATCACCTTGACACAAATCTATTGAAGCCAATAGAAAATTCTCCATGGAGAATATCTAAGAAATTGGCAGAAATACTGGAATTTCTTTGAATATTGAAGTCAACTTTGTGAAAATCCATGACTCTTTGGACATAGGTTCCACAGGGAATATCCATAGAACTAGTTGGTTCATTGCATCTCTTTTGGGTTTCGCAGACTGCTTGGAGTAAAATCTATAACTTTCCGACAAATAGGTTCCACTTGGATTATCAATGGAACTAATGGATCTTTCCAACTTTTTTAAGGTATTTTGGATATTTTTGAGTTATCCATCCCAAAGAAAGCAAACAAGACCAGCATTAAGTTTAACTGCTCGGATTATCTATGGAACTAATGGATCTTTATAACTTTTTTTAGGCTTGTGGACTGCTTTGAGAAAAATCAATGTTTTTTTGAAAAATAGATTCCACCGAGAATATATAAATAGGTTTGAAACTATGGATCATTTGAAGTTTTTATGAGTTTTTAACACATCTTTGACAAGAATATTTTATAATTTCTTATCGCATAGGTTCCACATGGATTGTCTGTAGAACTATTCGGACCATCGAATTTTTTTTAGGGTGTTTTAGACACCTTCAAAAAAATTGATGGTTTCTTATATATCTATTCTGGATTATCAATTGATCTTGTTGGTTCATTGGAACTTTTTTAGCTCGGTGAACTGCTTCGATTAAAATCAACGGTGTTTTTGACAAATAAATAGATTTCAATGGGGATATCTATTTAAAAATTGCATCACTGTGTTTTGTGGTCTCCTTGCACAGAAATGTACATTTTTTTTAACAAATAAGTTCCATGGTACTGTCTATGTAACTATATAGGTAATATATAGTTTCAGTTGAATACACTGAAACTTTTTTGGATACTTTGACTCCAGGATTGACTGGGATAATCTATGGAACTAGTTAGGTATTTGGAATCTTTAGGGATTGTGTCGACTCCTTGCTAAAAGAGAAATGATTTTTTAACAAATTGGTTCCACTAGAATTATCTATGGTACTAAGTTGGATCATTGGATATGTTTTGTGGGCTTTTTGAACAAAAAAGTAAATTTTTCAACAAATAAGTTCCTAAGTTCCACAAAGATTATCTATGAAACTATTGGCATCACTGGAACTTCTATTGGTTTTGCGAATTCCTTTAAAATAAATAAATTATTTTCTGACAAATAGGTTCCACAGGGTTTATCTTTGAATCTATTTGAATCATTTAAGCTTTTTTGAGTGTGGCGAACTTCTTGGAAAAGAAGCCCATGCTTTTTTGAAAAATGGGTTCCACTGGTATAATATATGAAACTAATTGTGTATTTGGAACTTGTTTGAATTATGTGGACTTCTTGGGCCCAGATCAATATTTTTTTTTTTAAATAGGTTCCACTGTATAGAATAATATGAAGAATAAGTTTTTTAATTGTATGATATCTTTATGGGGTTTTGTGAAGCCTTTAAAAACGATGTAAGTATTTTGGCCAAATAGGTTCCACAGGGGTTTATTCACGAAACTAGTTGAGTCATTGTAACATTTTTTGGGTTCTATGGACTCTTTGGAAAAAATCAATAATATTTTGACAAATAGAAAGTTGCAAAGTAGGTGCCACTAGAATTATTTATAAAACTAGTAGGGTCCTGAGAACTATTTTAGGTTATGTAGACTCCTTGGAAAAAATTGTAAATAGTATATAATTGTAAAATCAAAGATATAAGAAAAAATAAGTTCTACAGGCGTTATCTTAATGACCCTACTAGGTTGTAGGAACATTTTTGGATTTGGTGGACTACTTAGACACCTTGTATCAATGTATAGATGTTGCCAGCATAATGTAAAATGAAATTATAACATTGTGATACAGAAGCTGTAGTAAAAACGATTTTTTTTTTTATTGAATTTTATTTATTTTTAACATCCTTATGGATTGTAGCGTTTGTTTCATAAAATCCTCTCTGAAGCTGTAGGTATAATGTTTGATGGCCTGTTATATTCCTCCTCAGTCGATTTTGAGGTTACTTCAAAATAGTCGGAAGAAAGAAATATTCTAAAAATTTATATATTTTATTTCGAAATCATACCATAAAGCCAAAAACTACCTTCCTAAGCTTGTTTCTCTGTTTTGTTCATAAATTCTTATTTCAATTCCCGTTGTCGTTTTCAACTAATGTTCCATAATTCATTCAAAGTATTCATTTAAATTTTCGACTCAAAAGTGTTGCCCCATTTCCTGTAACTTAAATTTAAAAATTGAGGAAATGCTTTTGGCTACAAGACGTCATAGTTACAACACAATCATTATAAGCTCATCAACTAATTAACACCAAGTGACAATGGGAATCAGGTTGATATGCAGGGCAATACAATTTATAGTGCATGTAAAACCCCCAGCCTAAGTAAAAAAAAAAACAAAAAAAAAAAATAACAACTAAAACTTGACTACTTATCACTCCATTAAGAGACACAAACATATTTTGCGGCAAACTGGCTTTATTTATCTCATTAACTCATAAAATACGATTTTCGTCATAAGTGTGAGGACAAAAAAAAAAAAAAAACATGATTTATTAACTGTCGCGACGTAACATTGTTTGCGCGTGCGCGTTACCACGTTATCGCGTGATGATGATGTTTTTCAAACTTTGCTGTGCTCATATCTGATGGTCTAAACCTCAGCTATTTCTCAAGAAACAAACCTACACTAAATATATTTCTAGGCCTTACTTCAAATGTATGTATATGTGTATGTGGAGCAGTACGGAGCCGTAGGCTAAATTAACACTTAATTCAATTTTAAATCGGCATTTTTAACTAATTAATGTATAACGTGCGGCAAAGTGCAACAAGAGCAATAACAAAAATGACAGAAATGTCATCTAACAACAACTGACAGCTGTGCAACTTGTCAATCTTGTTCGACCAACTGGACTGTTAGGAGTACTTGTTGCTTGTAATGTTGTGGTGGTTGTTCAGTGGCGAAAGTCTTCAAGTTTCTTGCATTCGTTATGCTTCACTTTTTTTTCTCTCCTGCATTTAATGCCGTCCCACAATCGAACAACGAAGTGCCAACGCGTATTTTTGCTCCAATTTGTGTGGAAATAGCTTAGCCATTTGAAAAAATCTCAGCTATGCCTGGTGCGTCCATATTAACGAGGAGTAGCGTGAGAGTAACGTGTTTCACAGCCTCGATGCTGCACTTGTTTAGTGCTTTTAGTTTGAAGTTTGGTCAAGTTGAGTTTTTTAATTCGCTGGAATTTTTTGTGTTTAGTTTAAAAAATATTTTTTAAATGCTTATTGAGCAATTTTTTGGGTCCATTTGGACATACCTACGTGTGTCCAGGAGTGTTGTGCCCATTACCGGCTCCAGATTTGAAACTATCATATTTTCTATACAATAGGAATTGAGGTAAAACTAACTTACTTTTATTTTAAACACAGAGGGAGAGAGAGAGAAAGTGGTTCATCGTCTCAGAACCGAATATCTCATAACCAGCTATGGGCAGTGAGCGCTCTGGGAGCGTTGAGAACAAGAATTGAGAGCAAAGGCTTATGATGACTCTCATGAAAGCACTCGTGTGGAAAATGGATGCCTCGAAAATTACTATAAGATTAAAAAAAACTCCTCTTTATTTTTTTTTGTCAGGAAGAATATTTGAAACGTTGTAAGAACGTTTTTTTATATATAAAAGTTTTTCCATTATTAGTGTTCGTAATTGAAAAACTACCATAAAACTACATTTATAAGGGTAGAGTTTTAAGATTAAAGGATTCAATATGAGGTGAGGATCTTAAGACTTTTGTTTTGACTGAATCTTAAGTCTTCCCCCATCATGCTGTATCACGAAAAAAGGCACTAACGACAGAAAAGAAACTATCAGCACTGCTTTCTTTTGCACAAAACCGATTGCTTCTTGTGTCTTGCTTATCATTACTGTGTCTTTTCGTGATACAGAATGAAGCGGTGAGTCTTTAGAAAAAAAATTGCTCTTCTACAGTTCTTGTAGACCCCAATTTTCTGACTATATTACCCGATTGTGAGAGAATTAGATGTGATGAAGAAAAATTAACTTCAAATTTGTGATCAGTGCCTCTAAGTTATCTATAAACCTTAAGAATTTATCTAAAATCATTAACAAAAGTTTATTAAAATTTATTTCAAATTCAATACCAACATTAGTATGCTTTTTTTTTGAGTATAAACAAAATAAATACTCTTCCGAAAGTTCTTAAATTTATTTTTTTTTCTAAATAAAGTAAGTGATTGTTTTGAAAAAGCTCTAAAAATATTTAGTATCAAAGTCTAATGTTATTTCCCGGAGAATTTTTAATTTTAAAGAAATAAGGCTGCAAAATTTTTTTTATAATATTTCATATTTTATTAAGATTTGAATCAAGTGTCGCTTTTGTCATGTGAGTCATGTGAGTAAAAATTAATTATCATTACATTTTCGTACCAGTTACTCAGTAAGCCTTTTTTTTCTCGAACACTTAAAGAAATTCACTCTTGAACGTTTTTCGTAGTTAAAAGAAGTGCTTCGGAACGGTTTAGAACTCAGTCAGTTTGTCAGGTTTCAGTTAATTAAGGATCTGCTAAAATCAAGAAAAATTTAAAAAAAGCATTCAGATTCCAGATTTGTTAAAGTTTGGTGGCCTTGGAATCATTAAATTCATTATATTCATTCAATTCATTCAATTTATGCAATTCATTCAATTCATTCAATTCATTCAATTCATTCAATTCATTCAATTCATTCAATTCATTCAATTCATTCAATTCATTCAATTCATTTAATTCATTCAATTTATTCAATTGATTCAATTTATTCAAATCATTCAATTCATTCAATTCATTAAATTCATTCAATTCGTTCAATTCGTTCAATTCATTCAACTCATTCAATCCATTCAATTAATGTAATCCATTCAATTCATTAAATTTATTCAATTCATTCAATTTATACAATTCATTCAATTCATTAAATTCATTTAATTCATTCAATTCATTCAACTCATTCAATCCATTCAATTAATGTAATCCATTCAATTCATTCAATTCATTCAATGCATTCAATTCATTCAATTCATTCCATTCATTCAATT
Organism: Pherbina coryleti; assembly: GCA_943735915.1. Classification (NCBI taxonomy): domain Eukaryota; kingdom Metazoa; phylum Arthropoda; class Insecta; order Diptera; family Sciomyzidae; genus Pherbina; species Pherbina coryleti. Next base: position 11,735,782 of record OX030952.1, on the reverse strand, counting down.
CATTAAATTCATTCAATTCATTCAATTCATTCGATTTATTCAATTTATTCAATTCATTCAATTCATTCAGTTCATTCAATTCGTTCAATTCATTCAATTCATTCAATTTATTCAATTCATTCAATTCATTAAATTCATTCAATTCATTCAATTCATTCAATTCATTCAATTCATTCATTTCATTCAATTCATTCAATTCATTCAATTCATTCAATTCATTCAATTCATTCAATTCATTCAATTCATTCAATTCATTCATTTCTTTAGCCGAACTTTTTAATTCGTTGAAATGAATTAATTTTTTTAAAGAAGAGAATTTTAACTCTTAACTTATTCTTAACTTACTCCAAATTAACTCAAAATTACTCTTCCTTAAAGTCTAACGTGAATTTTTTTTTAACTGCTTTTTTGATAAAAAATGGAGGGAATTCAATGTTCAGAAATCTGAAATGAACTCAGCAGTTCTATTCAAATTAATGAAGGTTAAAAAAACTTTTAAACATAGTAAAACGCTTTTGTGAGTTGAACTAATTGACTGGCATTAATTTCTTTAGTTTTTAATTTACCGTTTTAAACCATCGTTAATTAATTTTCGTCTTAAATTGGTTATCTCAAGATATATATAAATCATTTAAATAGCCTCCAAAATAGTGTCCATAAAACATTTTACCAACTGTGTTCGTGTAATTTTTTCCTTCTTTGCCTGCCAACAGCTAAAGACCAAAGCTTCGTGGTGGCCAATATATGTTAGTGGTTGCTGGCTGACTACCTTGGCCACAATTCGTTGGCATATTTAATTTTGCCCAAAACTGTGTATTTCGCTTAGCATTGGCTGCGGTGTTCAACTCTTCCAAAGCCACTGCGAATCTGTAGAGACTTGCTGCTTGTAGGTTGGGAAGACATAAACTTGAATATTTTATGTGAGACATAAATTAAAGTGTGCCACAGTCTTTCCCGCCGCTGTAGCTGTAGCCGGTTTACTTCGATTTCAAAGTCTTTACTGCGGCAACAACAGAAATATAGCCAGCATAACTAACCGCTGTGGTTTGCATAAAACCAAAGAAAGCACAAAGTGTAGAGGAGGCAAAGAATACAATGGCAAAAAGAGCTTACATAAGAAAAAGACGAACAAAGAACAGACGAAACGAAACAAGACATGTTAACAAAAGAAACACATGTTAAGGCAGTAAAAATTGTAAATTAAACTCAAAGAAAAGACGCTGGCATTATTTTATTTTCAATTTCAATAGAATGATGGCAACCCTTTCGGCAAGAAGATGGCCGCCAAATTGCGGCAAGCGTCATTTAGACTCTGCTCCTGCAGCAGCATGGCTTGGCTATTAAATCTTCAGCCCACCACCAGCACAAATTATTTTTATATAGCTAATTTTTATTGCTGTATTTTTATTATTTTCGTGTTTTTTGGTTTTTTAATTCCTTTTTTTTTTGCTATAAAATCAGACACAAGACAGTCGATTTAAACAAGCATAAGTATTATTTATGACTTGTACAACATGTGGTTGAATATTGCTGCTTGAAAAGTATCAATTCTAGTTTAAAAGAGGCTGCTTTGCATTAAAACCACACGAATTCAACTGGTTTTCCATTACTGCGCACTGCACGCATGCGCAATATTGCTGCGGCTTATGTCGTCTGTGCTGTATATTGTTGCAATGTTTTTGATATCAAATGTTCTCGTTTTTAATTAACCCTTTTGTCATTGAAATTTATGGCATGAAAGTGGCACAAAATACCTCGTTTAATTGTGGCCAACGAAGTGTTGGACCCTACATAATAGCAAAAGGATGAAAAAATACAAATGACCACGGAAGAGTTAGTGTAGCAAAAAAGAAGCTGTGGCTTAATTGGCGAAACATGTTCAGGAGGAGACTTTGGAGTTTGAAAGATATGCTGTTGACAGTGAAATATAGTCTGACAGCTCGAAGAATATGAACTTACCTATTATTCTGACTTGAAGAGAGCCAAAAGTATTAATTCAGCAAAATTTGCAAACCCTTCACTGATTTCTCTAAATACTAGCGATGACTTTCGATAGTATTCAATCTCATAGTCATGCTAATACTCGTACTTATACTAATACTCATGTTCATACTCATACTCATACTCATGCTCATACTCATACTCATACTCATACTCATACTTATACTCATACTCATACCCATTCTCATACTTACACCCATATTCATATTCATATTCTTACTCATACTCATACTCCTACTCATGCTCATACTTATATTCATACTCATATTCATACTCATAGTCAAACCTGTAATCATAATCATAGCTCTACTTATACTCATACTCTTGCTCATACTCCAATTCATTTGCAGACTCATACTCATTGTCATACTAGCACTCAGACCCATATAGACAAAATACTCAATACTACGAAAGAATTCTTAAGAAAAGATTTAATCCACTTATTGTTAAAAAAAACTTCCGTACCTCGTCTACTTTTATCAATGCTGATATTAATATTTAAGGCCATACTCATGCTCATACTCATACTCATATTCATACCCATGCTCATACTCATTCTTGTCTCGTATTCATATTCATACTCATACTCATGCTAATACCCATACTCATACTCATACTCATACTCGCACTCATATTCATACTCATGCTCATATTCACACTCATACTCATACTGATACTCATACTCATACTCATACTCATACTCATACTCATACTCATAGTCATAGTCATATTCATAGTCATAGTCATACTCATAATGAGTGTACCTCAAACTTCCATTAACTTCTTAACTTCGGAATACTACAAAACAACAACAAAAAAACAGTAAGCTGAAAACTGAAATGTTTATATAAAAATTGCTTAGAAAAATTCAGTTCAATAAAAGTCGATAAAACTCCAAAGTCTTCGAATATACTCTAATTTTCAAAAGCACACTCAAGGCAATATAATAAAGAAATACTTATTTTCTCTCTTAAGTAGGATTATCATCTCTACCCACATAGGCGTAATTTTATGAATTTAATCCACAGCTTAGTGGCATAAAAAAGTTCACCATCAACGCTTCCTGCTAAGTAGAGTAACTCTATTAAAATCCTAGAAAAGCCTTCTTCGAAAAAGAAATGAAAAACCTCAAAGTGAACGCCATAAAAATTTAAAATTTCATAAGCTGCGGCTTAAAGTTACAATCAGCTATGAAAACACCTTTCAGAAAAGAAGAAGTAGAAAAAGTGATATAAAAAGCAATGAAAACTAAAAACTTAAAAAAAAAACAACTCGTTGAGTGTTGTCATCAGATAAAAAATTCAATTTGATAATTAAAAAAACTGTCGCTTTATTAATGAGCAACGTATGAGGAGTTGCGTAGAAGAAAAGTAAAAACAAAGAGGTTAGAAAAAAAAACAAAGAAACGGTAGCATAACAGAAATAAAATTATAATAAAATAGTTAAGAGACTTATGATTTGAAAAAAAAAAGAAAAAATATAAATTTATGGAGAGTGGTTGAGATAATAAAAATTAAGTACAAGAATACGAAAAATTTATAGAGTGGACAGCAAGAAAGGTTCTTCTTTTTCATAACAGATCGAAAAATATGTTAACAGATATTTTTATAACTGAGCGTTCACTACAGAGCTTTCTTAAATGTATCCATATCGAATTCAATCAGAATACCTTCTCGCCAAAGTGTGTTCAACCTGAACATGTCTTCTGGATGCTATGGCTTCCTAACATCTTTCTTTTAATTTATGTATTTTTTAAATGAGGACTAACGAGGTTCAACAAGCAACAATCTACACACTTATGGCTTGAATTCTGTAACTCGTCAATTCGCTTCGCTCAAGCTAACATTCGACTCGGTGACTATTAAAGCAAGATATAAATTCTAGCTGTCAGCGCTTATTTGAGAAAGACAATGAGTAAAAATAAGAGGAACTATATATGAATATGAATACGAATTGAATATGAATATGAATATGAATATGAATATGAATACGAATACGAATATGAATATGCATATGAATATGAATATGAATATGAATATGAATATAAATATAAATATGAATATGAATATGAATATCTTTATGAAAAGAATATGTATATGAATATGAATAGAATATGAATATGAATATGAATATGAATGTAAATATGAATATGAATATGAATATGAATATGAATATGAACATGAATATGAATATGAATATGAATATGAATATGAATATGAATATGAACATGAATATGAATATGAATATGAATATGAATATGAATATGAATATGAATGTGAATATGAATATGAATATGAATATGAATATGAATATGAATATGAATATGAATGTGAATATGAATATGAATATGAATATGAATGTGAATATGAATATGAATATGAATATTCATATGAATATGAATATGAATATCAATGAATATGAATATGAATATGAATATGAATATGAATATGAATATGAATATGAATATGAATATGAATATGAATATGAATATGAATATGAATATGAATATGAATATGAATATGAATATGAATATGAATATGAATATGAATATGAATATGAATATGAATATGAATATGAATATGAATATGAATATGAATATGAATATGAATATGAATATGAATATGAATATGAATATAAATATAAATATGAATATGAATATGAATATAAATATGAATATGAATATGAATATGAATATGAATATGAATATGAATATGAATATGAATATGAATATGAATATGAATATGAATATAAATATGAAGTCTTATGATGGATATTAAAATGTATTAATAATGTTTTTTTTTCCTCGATAATATTTCGGAAGTATGCTTGTATTGTTTGATTAGTTCTTATGGAGAAAGTTGTAAAGATCTTGGGAGTATGACCTTCTAAGGCAAACATTTGCAAAAGTCAACATCATAGAGCCTTTTGAGCTTGTGAGTGAAAGTATTTCTCTCCCTCAATAATACTTCGAAACTATTTGTGTACTCACGTTTCGGTGAGCAAAATTTACCAGATAAAGCATTACGGAAGTATCTTTTCGAAACTCATACAGCTTTCAAACAGCTTCTATTTTACTGGAGAGAGCAAGGCTGATCATGTGAGAGCAGATTCTGATGATTTGTGAAAGCATAAGTAAAGCCCCTTATCGAAGCTTAGTAAGCTTCTTAACAGCTTCCATACGACTTGTGAGAGAAGCAATATAGAGACTGCTTCATACTAGTACTTGTGAGGGTGAAGCTTTTCATTTGGGACCGAATCCACGCAAGGGCGCTTAGTAAAGGTTTAGCAAAGCAACTTATTAAGGTTCAGACGGATTTTAAACAGCTTCTATTTCATTTTTGAGAGCGAGTAAAGGCAATAGCAAAGCACCTTATCGAAGCTTAATCAGCATACATATTATTTGTGAGAAAAGGAGTTTTATGCGAGAGCTAATCTCTTCAGTGCTAAAACGCACTTGAAAATCTGTTCAGCATATGTTCAGTTTAGGGCGAATTTTCTGTTTCTCTCAAAAAATCGAACTCTTGAGCTGTCAAATCATTCAAATGCATTTTTTTTTGTCTTATTCAATTATTCATTAGTTTGGGAGATTTAATATCTAAATAATTCCTAATAAATAATTCACTGTAGAATATTTGGAGTCTTTTCAAATTAAAATTTTTAGTGAAGAGCATTCTTTTCATCAGAGAAAGTATGTTTACCCGGAATGCTTGAGAGCAATTCTTTAGAACTTTTGTTTTTAATTGCTCTGTCATTTCCATTTCCATTTCTGCTGAAGCATTTTATGAATTTGTTTCTTACTCTTATTAAGAACAAGAACGGGTTTCTTCATGGAAATTTATCTTCGTTCTAACTGTGAAAATAGCTTTCACTAAAATTTTCTTAGCTGGCCAGTTATATACCATCTTCTTCTTGTCTTTCTTTTATTTGTTCGAAACTATTCGTTATTTAAATGTTATCTTCAGCTTTTCTTTAGTTTTTATTATAATTTATATAATTATCGTTAGTTATTTTATTTTTATTTTGCTCACGTATCTGCTTATCCTTGCATCTTTTTTTTTTGTCTCATTATAAAGTAATATTTTTTTTTATTGCCTCTTTGACCTCTTTACACATTCCACGTCCAAGCTGCATTACTCACCCCTCTATTCATATGCACCCTCTGACTCAGAGAGTCCATTTCGCTATCTACATTTCTATTTTTGTTCTTTTCTGTATTTTTCACTCTTTCTTTCCTTGTTGTCTCACGTGCCTTGCAATTCTTTAATTAAATTAAAGTTTGTACAGCTTCATCTTATATCTCGGTCGCATGCATCCAACGTTGACGTCGACGTCAACGTTGTCGGCGACTGTGTACATGCAAGTGCATTATCTATCTCTTAGATATGCTACAGGTGAGAAGACAACAACAGCAAAAAAATATTGCAAGTACCTTAATGTATCGAGGAAATGTTATGATTACACGCTTCATTCTTTGGCATCCACAACAGCTCAACTGACTGTCAGACAAACGAACGATGAGCGGACTCACGGCTGGATGCACGGTTGCATGGATGGATGGCTGGATGGCTGGATACATGCATGCAACAACGTAAAGCAGTTGATGTTGAGCTAACTGCTGGTTTTGTGGTCATTGTTTGTGTGTGTATTAGTAAATGTGTTAAAGGGCTCTTTTGTGGCTCCCCCTGCATCAAGGTTGCTTCTTCACGTGTTTGTTTTTTTATCAACTTTGAATTCTTATTATTTTTCATATCATTGGCGTATCCGTTGCAAGTGTTCATTTTTTTCGAGCTCGATTTCAATTTATTTTTATCGCATTTTTTTCTCATTTATTGCTTATATTTTTTTTCTCACATTTTGCACACTTTGTGTCCATTTTTTTTTGCATTTTTTTCTCGTCAAGTTTTATCAGAGTTGTCTTTATAAGCGCTCGAATTACTTTATATATGCTTTCGTTACGCATCCGTTGGATACATGCTGCTCGAATTTCATTTGTGGCCATGTTGATGTGTTTGGGTGTGTGTGACTCTTCGCATGCCACGCCCCATTTGCATTGATTGAGAGGCACAAAATTAGTGCTTTTATTTATTTGTTTTTTTTTTCTTTCTCCTACTGATGGATGTTGTTGCTCCTCTGCTTCAGATTGTTTGTGAAAAGTTGTGACAGGCGTGTTCGTGTGTGTGTGTGTGTTTGTGTTTTAATTGCTACTGTCACGTGACAACTGTCTGCAAGTCACGTTATCTTGTGTTGGATAGATAAATAGTTGAAAGACTTGATTCAATTATTTATGATTAAGCTAGAGAATTTCATTTGGGCTCTCAATTGCAACACGGGTAATTTTTTGCGGTGTACAAATTAATTTGTTTTTTTTTATATTCGAATATATCTAAAATGGGATATTTTTTATGGAACATTACCTTACAAATTTTATCAATTGTTAACATGTAAGACTACAATTTTAGACACATTTTTTATACCAATTTTTACACTAGTTTGTCAAACATATTTATGCCAATTTCTATATCAATTTTTTAAACAAGTTTTATACCAATTTTTTTCAATTTTAATACAAATTTTTATGCCATGTCTTTTTTACCAGTTTTTAAAAAAGTTTTCATAACGTTTTTTTCAAAAATTTTTGAACCAATATTTATGCCAATTTCATACCAATAAAAATAATTTTTGTTTATGATGTTTGTACTTATGTTTATACATTTTTATAACATTGTTATACCAATTTTTGCTCTCGTTTTTATAACATTTCTATGCCTATTTTTATACCAATTTGAAGTATACACAAATTTGTGTAACATTTTTTTTATTAGTTTTCATACAAATTGTTATATCATGTTTATCTCAAAAACAATTTTTGTTTTTGTAAAAATATTTATGCAAAATTATTTATACAATTTTTAGACCAGTATCAATCAAAAATATCAATATAAAAAATAAGTTTTAATAAAAGCGATTTCTGTAATAATATTTATTAATTTTATTTCATATTTTTTCATTTTATTCATTTTTTTATTTAACAATTTTTATACCAATTTTTGTACCAATTTTTTATACCAATTTTTATACCAATTTCTTATATCAATTTTTAAAACAATATCTTTAACGATTTTTAAATTTTATTTGCTTATTCACCTATAACAACTTTTATACTAATTTTTATACAATTTTTAAACACATTTTTGTGTTATTTTTAAATAATTTTTTTCGTACTCATAAACATTTTAGTATTACTTTTGACACCAATTATTTTAATATCAATTCTTATACCAGAATATTTTTATAAAAATTGATATTCTAATTCTTTAAACAATTTTTAGACCAGTATTTATGCCAAGTTAATACCAATAAATATAAGTTTTATTGAAAGCAATTTTTGTACTGATATTTATTCATTTTATACCAATTTTTTACACTAATTTTCAAAACAATTGCTTGCCCGTTTTTTAAAATATATTTGTATATTCATTTATAATAAATTTTATACCAATTTTTATACAATTTTTAAACACATTTTTGTACTGTTTTTAAATAATTTTTTCCTACTCATAAAAATTTTTGTATTAGTTTTAACACCAATTTTTTATAAAACATGTTTTTCATATATTTTTTATAAAAACGGTTAGTCTAATTCTTTTACACAATTTTTAGACTAGTATTTATACCAATTTAATACCAATAAAAATAAGTTTTACTAAAATCAATCTTTGTACTAATATTTTTTCATTTTATAGCTATTTTATACCAATTTTCTTTACCAGTTTTTATACTAATTTTTATGCTCATTTTTTATACCAATTTTTAAAACAATTTCTTGACTCATTTTCAAATTGCATTTGAATATTCATTTATTACAACTTTTATACCAGTTTTTATACAATTTTTGAACACATTTTTGTACTAGTTTTAAATAATTTTTGGTTGTACTCATAAAAATTTTAGTATTAGTTTTGATACAATTTTTTAATATCAATTCTTATACTAGTTTTTGCTGATTCAATCATACATAATCAGACTCGTGAATTTTATGCTCTTACATGCAACATAGGAGCAATATTTTACGGTGTATCGAATAAGTTTTAATTTTTGTTTGTTATTTGAAGCAAAATGAGGATATTTTTTAAGCAAAAAAAATAAATAATTTTTTTATTAATTGTAAACATGTGAGTTCAATCGACTTTAGACCTATTTGGAATATTTTTTAAATAATTTTTGCCAATTTTTATACCAATTTTTATGTTAATTTTTGCAATAATTTTTTAATAAACTTGAATAACATTTTTTGCCAATTATTTTAATAGTTTTTATGCCGATTTTTATACCAATTTTTATGTAAATTTTTAGGCTATTTTTAGGCGTTTTGTAACGCTTTATAAAAATTATATGCCAATTTAATTTGGCATTTGGCAAAAATTTAATGAAATTTTTATAACATTTTATACACATTTTATACTAATGTTTATTCCGATTTGTATGCTAATAATTTTGAGAATTTTTATGTTTTATTTATATACCAATTTACACAAAGTTTTATAAAAATTGTTTTAACAATTTTCATATAAATTTTTAAACTAATTTTTATAGCAATTTTTATAAAAATTTTATAATATGGCACCAATTGACCAACTACTACCAATTTATAACAAATAAATTGGAAATTTTAAAAACATTTTATACAAATTTAATGTCAATTATTATAGCAATTTTTATACCAATTTTTACACAAATTTTTATAAATTTTTTTTAACTATGTTCATATAAATTTTTAAACTAAGTTTTATACCGATTTTTATAGCAATTCTTATACCAATTTTTGTATAAATTTTGTTTAAAAATTTTTTTACAAATTTTTTAATAAATTGTAATTACATTTTATACCAATTTATATGCCAATTATTTTAATAATTTTTGTGCCAATTTTTGCACCATTTCTTATGTTAATTTTTACAAAATCTTTTACAAATTTCAATAACATTTTACACTTATTTCATACCAGTTTTTATACCAATTTATATGCAGTTTTTTTTAACAATTTTAAACAATTTAAACTATTTTTTGTACCAATTTTTATAGCAATTGTTATACCAATTTTTATACCAAATTTAAAACTAAGGTACCAATTCATCAACTACTACCAATTAATAACTATGTTAATTTCTGTACAATTTTTTAATACATTTTATAACAATTTTGATGCCAATTATTTTAAAAAATTTTATGCCAATTTTCATACCAATTTTTATGTTTATTTTTAGACAATTTATTTTTAGAAATTTTAATTACATTTTATACCAATTGAATGCCAAGTTTTAAACCGATTTTTATGCAATTTGTTGTGGCTATTTCTATACTACTTTTTATACCATTTTTATTACAAAATGTTAAACTAATTTTTATAGCAATTTTAAGCCAGTTTTTATACCAATTTTTATACCAATTTTTATACCAATTTTGATACCAATTTATTTACCAATTTTTATACCAATTTTTATATAAATTTTATAATAAAGTATCAATTAACCAAATATTGATTTGTAAACAAATTTTATACCAGTAAATTACAAATTTAATTCTAATCTTTTTATCAATTTGTATACCAATTTGGTAGCAATTTATGTAGAAATATTTATACTAACTTTTTAACTTTTACCATATAAGTTTTTTTAAACTACTGGTTATACCAATATTTTTTAACGTTTGTACCGATTTTAGTACCAACTCTTATACCAAATTTTATAAAAATTTTTATACCATTTTCTATACGAGTTTCTAACCAATTTTGTATAAATTTATAAAGTAATTTTTATAAAATTTAAATTCATACAGTTCTTACATCAAACAATTAAATTTTTTATACCAATTTTTATACCCATAAGAATATTGAATTAAAAGTATGTTGCCTCTAATTCACAGGCTTTTATATATAAGAGGGAATTTTTGAATGACTCTAACACATCTTAAATAACATATAAGAAAATGTCTTAAGGGGGTATTCCAGTCTAGAAGCTCGAATTTCGAGCGTTTTTTTGAGGTCTAATAAAAAAAAGCGATTGATATTTTGATTTTCTTTTTTTTATGGCTTATTTATTCATATTAAAAATAAATATTAAAATTTCAGCAAATTATGCGTCGTTAAAGTAGAGGGGGGAAAAAGCCTTGTCCCGGTCGTCATGATATCTACCCTCCTGGTCACCTTAAAAATAAAATTATGGATAATTTTTGATCAGTATAAATACCAGTATCGTATGAACCAGAAAAAGTGAAAACAAATTGAGGTCTATTTTCCCACTAATTTTTTAACTCTCCCGAATTTTTTAAAAATATTAAAAATGAAAAGTTTCTAGTTTTTATGAGTTCATACGATAGAGGAATATATAAAGAATATATTTCCAAATTTCAAGTAAATCGCTCGACTAGAACTTGAGACATTATGTCAACCGCATCGAAAAAAGTAGTTTCGAGAAGAACGCGATTCAAGTTTTACATTCCGCCCTAACCGGTCTGGGTGCTACGTCACTAAAATCATAATAACTTTAAAAATAATTCGAATTTCGAAAAATCCTTTTAGGGAGATATTCTCAAATATCTTATCTATCGAAATTTCAATTTTTTCAAATTTCAAGACCCCCTTAAGAATACCCCCTTAATATTTTAAAAGACAATAGCTTAAAGTTGTTCACTTGGACAAAAGAGATCTTTTTAGTGGGATATTTTTAGGGAGAGGGAAATTTTTGTAGTAATTTTTATAAACATTAATTTTGCTTTTGTGCACAAAAGCGAATTCACTCTTGCAAATGAAATTTCCCTCGCTTTTATCGCCATCTTTATTTCTTGCAGCAATTTAATAATTTTAACAACTTCAAATGTACCGCCACGCGCAGCCTTGCAAAAGCGACCAACTGACCACAGTTTTAATTTTTATGGCTCATAAACTGTATTTCGCTCAAGGAACTATTTCAATGGCTCAGGCTGGATACAGCTAAACTAAAATAAAGAAAAAATGTTATTGTTGGCAATCTTAACTGACGGCCATATTGATATTTATCATCCATACATGCACGCGTAATCGATACACTTACACACACGCCTTAACTATCGACTTGTTATGCAAATGGCAGGCGAAATATTGAAAAATGCATTAAATACTCGCTGACAGGCAGCAATACTGGGACAAACAGGCACTACTAAGTATTGGCAATCTTGTCGTCACAATTGCAGCTGTTTTTATTGTTGTTGTAGTTCTTTGTTTTTATTTTTTTTTTGCGGCATAAACATATGCCTCGGCTTGGACTTACTTTTTCAGGGTTGCCAATCGAAAGTCAATTTTGTTGCCCCTTACATTTGCTTACTTATAGCAAAGGCACCCATCATTTTTGCTGCTTCTCTTCAGCTCGGATGAATAAACCTTAAAATGTCCGCTAGCCATTGTGTTGTAGCATGAAAAAGTACTATTTTTTCTTTCCGAAGCTGCTCCGGAGAGAATACATGCAAAAAGGTATATGCATTGAAAAAGGCAGCATTACTTCAGTTGAAACCTGCAATTTTGTTGTTGCTTTTTATGGCATGCCTTCACAGACAACTTGGCAGAACATATAATTTGGAAGCCATGGAGCAAAGGAAGTACAAGAAAATGATTGCCAACTTTCAAAGAGGAGTTTTTTGTTTTTTTTTTTTTTTGTCTGTTTCTCTAAAGATTCGAACTGTTGACAGCAAGAAATTATTTGTTGAACATTGCTTTCTGCCCGTCTGTCTTATATTCAATGCTAGAGAAATTGAAAAATTGTTTTTTGTTTTTCTATTTTTACTGTTATTTTAAATATAACAATTTGTACTGTTTTTTCGAATTAATTCACTAATTTCTATTGAAATATACATAGCAACGCGGATATGAGTGAGCAGTACCAGGCAGCAACCATATAATTTCTTGTCGTTAGTTACAATTTCGGATTAAAAAACATATTTTGTCGTTATTTACAATCCCTGAGCAAAAAGTATGCATTAAAATTTCTAAGGAGAAAACTACCTACTTTTTCAGAAAAATCTGAAAGAAGAGAGTTGTGGTGGAACAGTTCGTTTGAGGTCGTTGAAATATAAAAGGAGCTGCGTCAATGGTCTGAATATCATAGAAAGAACCGGTGACTTCCGGACAGGTAGAAAATCTTGAGCAAAATTCTGCTAAGACCGAAATTGTCCACCAGCCTACAATGCGAGGTTACGAATCAGAAGAGTAAACCCTTTCATTTAAGGGGCTTAATGCAATCAGAAGTAAAAAAAATCGATTTTACGTTAATCCAACGAATGTATTCGAAGCTTACATTTGTAATGACATATTAGAGCGTCTTTCTCAGAAATGCGAAACTTTAATGAGGGAAAAATTGGTCTAAGATTAGAAAAGAAAAAAAAATAGTAAAAGTCGTCAGTGGCGGATCTACATACGGGCTGAATGGGCTTTAGCCTCCCGCCTTGTAGAGTTTTTTGTATGGGAAATGAAAAAAGTCCAAAAAGACGTTTTTGGCCCCCCTTGGCATACAAAACAGTAGTTTCAGACCCTCCTCCCCCCCTTGGCGAATTCTAGATCTGCCACTGAAAGTCATTGTTGTTTAAATTGTTATTATAAAGAATTTTTAAAATTGTACCCAAATCAGGCCATTTTCTGTTTCGTCGGTTTGATTTTTTGGACCATTTGAAAAACTATCATCAGGTACATTTAAAATCCAAAAGTAAATTTTAAAAAATTACTTAAGAATGTGGCTAGCAAAATTGGTAAAAATTTTTTTTGGGCCAAGAAGAAATTGGTATAAGATATCAGTATAAATTTTCCAAATTAGTCCAAAAATTCAAAACAAAAAAAAAATAAAATTTAAAAATTGAAGAATTCATTTAAAAATTGGTCATAAAATTGGACTTAGAAACTGATCCGAAATATTTACAGAAACAAATTCTCTCAATATGCTACTCTAGAAATTGCTTTAATTTTTTTTCAGGGTTAAAATAGGAAATTGGTCTAAGGATATTGATTTAATTTTCTGTATCGTTGGTGTTCGGTTTTTTGGACCATTTGTTGAAAAACTATCATCAGGTACATTCAAAATCCAAAAGTAAATTTTAAAAATGACTTTAGAATGTGGTTAGCAAAATTAGTAAAAAAATTGTTTGGGCCAAGAAGAAATTGGTCTAAGATATCAGTATTACTTTTCCAAATTAGTCCAAAAATTAAAAAAAAAAATTAAAATTTCAAAATTGAAGAATTTATTTAAAAATTGGTCATAAAATTGGAGTTAGAAATTGGTCCAAAATATTTACAGATACCATATCTCTCAATATGGTGCTCTAGAAATGGCTTTAAATCTTTTTTTTTAGGATCAAAATAGATCAAAGTAGATTAAATTTTGGGTTCGTCGGCTGTATCATCGTTGGTTTTTTAAACCATTTATTGACAATTTATCATTATTTATACTTAAAATTCAAAAGTAGATTAAAAAATGACTTAGGAATGTGCTTAGCAAACATGGTCAAAAAAATGTTTAGACCAAGAAGAAATTGGTCTAACATATCGGTATAATTTTTCCCAAAAAACTGATCTAAAAATTGATGTACAGCATTAATTAAAGTAGGTCTTAAATAATAATTCAGGAAATTGATCTCGAGACATTCGTTTCAATATCCTGGTCTTAAAGACTATTTGTTGAAGTTTAAATCGAAAAGTACATTTTGAAAATTGGTTTAGGAAAATGGTTAATAAAATGAGTTTATCAATTTCAAGAATAAGTAGAAATTGGTTTTAAGAATCGCTATAAATACATTAAGAACTTTTGACTTAAAATTGGTTTAAAAAATTAATCAAAGTCTTGAAAAAGAAGTTTAGGAATAACTGAAATAATAATAATAAATAATAATAAAAATTTAATAAATAAAAATTAAATAGGAATTCTTGATTGGTCTAAATTTTTTGTATTGTTGACCTTTTATACCATTTTTTAAAAAATGAATTCAAAAATATATTTTGGAAATGGGTTAGGAACATATGGTTAGCAAAATTAGTGTGCCAACTAATTAGTTAGTTATTTTTCCTTAAACCTTGGAAAAATTGGTCTGAAATATCATTATAAATTCTTTCAAGACACTGCTTTAAAAATTGGTTTGAAGGAAAATAATCAATATCATGAAAGTAGTTTCTGAAATTAAAAAAAAAAAAAAATAAATAACTGGCCATTTCAGCCCTTGAAAGGACTTTGACCTAGCTTCTTATGATCAATTGTGCTGTGCGTGTTATTCAGTTTTTACACAATTGACCGAGAACCGGACCTACATGCTTAACGCCGACTCCGAACGGCGATGAACGGAAAGTTCTCGTTCTCAAGAAGCTTTACATGGCATTTTGATTACTCTCTGAGGTTTGCCATTGTCTGCAGAGAGGTGGCGGCCGTACAGAAAAATTATTTTCATTCAAATAATTTTCTGTCGCTGCTGGGGTTCGAACCTGGGTTTCCAAAGTTCTTTGACATAGCGGCCACGCACTTTAACCAACTACACCACGGACGCCACAGTTTCTGAAATTGGTCCAAATATATTGGTCTAATTTTTATGTATCGTTGGTTTCTAAAATTGGTCCAAATATATTGGTCTAAGTCTTATGTATCGTTGGTTTCTTTAATTTTTTTCTGTATCGCTGGCCTCTTGGACCATTTTTTGTTAATTTGAAATTAATCCAAAAGTAAATTTTAAAAATTGGTCTTGGAATATGGTTAGTTAAAATAAACCAAAAATGTTTAGACCAAGAAGAAATGAGTCTAAAATATAGATATAAATTCTTTTAAAACACTGCTGTACAAATGGTTAAAAAAATAATCAAAATAGGTCTTGAAAAGAGTTTATGAAACTGGTCTAAAGATACTATTCTAAATTTTCTGTATTGTAGGTACCATTTTTCAAAAATTATCATTACATAAAAAATCAAAAAGTAGATTTTAAAAATTACTTTTTGCAATATGGTTGTTAAATAAGTTCAAATATTTTAAGTCTAAAAGGAAATTGGTCCAAAATATTGTAAGAAATGCTCTTAAAACACAGGTAAAAAAATTGGTTTAAAATATTAAGTAAGTTTTAAGAAATAGTTTAAAAATTGATCTAAAGATATTGGTTTAAATTTTATAAATTGTTCGTCTCTTATACCACGGTTTGTTGATTTGAAAAATTATGTAAAAGAAGATTTTTGAAATTGGTTTAGGAAAATATGGTTAGCAAAATTGGTCCATAAATGCTCAGATCAAGAAAATAATGGTTTATTTAGAATATCAAAATAAATTTTGCCATAAAGCTGATCTTAAAATTTATGGTGTTTATCAAAGTGGGCTTTAAAAATGGTTTAGGGAATTGGGTCTAAGTATGTTGGTCTAAGTTTCCTGGAATTGCTGGTCTTAAAATATGTTGAAAAATTTATTCAAAAGAGGATTTATAAAACTGATTTTGAATGATGGTCGAAATTAAAAAAAAAAAAAAACACATTGGATGGGGAAAATTGGTCTTAAATTTAAAATCCCAATTTTATTTGAGGTATTAAATTTGTTGCTTTTGATTAAATTAAAAAAAAATAAGTTCACAAATTAAAAAAAAAATAAGAATGTCAAATTGTAAAATTGATCTGAAAATGTCCTCAAAATTTGCCCTTAAAAATTGGTCTAAAATAAGAAGAAGTGAATTGGTAATATTAGCCCTTGAAAGGACATTTATCTGATTGAGCTTCTTTTAATGAACTGTCTTTGATCAAAATTTAAAAATTTGAGTAAAGTTGCAGCGAACGGTCCAAGCACATGAAAGCGTTCGACCACGGCCAGGACTTCGACTTTTGTGTATAAAAAAAATTAAAACAAATAAAAGTATTTGTTTTCTCATTTTGAAATTTAACACGTATTGGTTAAAATCCACATTTTTAAAAATTTTTTAAAATTTCTCTTAAAGATTTAATAAAAATTTTCTTATAAACCTTGCATTGATAGCGAAAATTATTAAAAAAAAACTTGATTCAGAAAAATACACGTTAAAGATTGTTTTGATTGTCAGTTTTTTACTGTGAACTTCAAATTTTGTTCTCTCGTTAAAACTCTTCAAAGAACATTTTTGTAATGTTTCTACAAAATATCTAATTTCTTATTTCCCTTAAAAAAAATGTCCCACAGCTGTAGTGCAATTTTAAGGAGTTTATTTATTTTTAACGAAAACATAAAAAACCAAACAATGTTTGTTTAAAAAATTTAACCCTCAAGCGCTGAATATTGCACGCATTAGTGAACACTTGGGAGGGAGAAAAAAAGTTTGCAAAAAAAAGCAAGTTAAAAAAAATGTATTTTCGCCAAATTTTAGCACCCAACGGCAACATTGTTGGCAATAAAGTGGAATAAAATAAGAGAAAAAATAAAAAAAAAAATGTATTCAATGGCTTGAATGGCACCCATAGAAATTTTGTTTTTGTTTTTTCCCCACTACAAACAAAGCAAAAAACCGTCTATATGGCAACACAATTTAGCCATTTTGAGCTTTTGCAAAATTCGCAAAAATTTTTTATTTACAAAAATTTCATTTTCTTTTTATTCAAACGAAATTTCGGAAGCTTAGCCATAGCAAAAGGAATAAATATGGAAAAATGGCGCTGTTGGCGAAAAATATAGAGGCGGTTACTTTTACCGTTTTTTTTTTTGCAACAAGTTGATTAAACGACAAAAATGAGCATGAATAAAGTAGATGAAAGATAGACGGTTTTATGGACATAGGGTGGATATTATTGAAAAATAAAGCAGCATTTTAAGCGCGTTGACTAAAGCGGGTTTAGTTGGAGTTATGTATATTGATGACAACAGAAGCATATGCCGAAGTTCTCTTCCATACAAACATGACTTGTGAATAAGAATTTTGATGATATGTCGACACGACATTGCAACAATGTTGCTGTCGTCGTCGTCTTTAATATTGAACTTATTTGAGAGCGACAAAGATGAAATTGGCATGATTATCTCAGGGTTTTTTATATTTTTAATTCTATTTTCTTTAGCCACTGTGGAGCTCAAAATAGTAGTCAACCCGCTAATAAGTCTACATTTCTCCTCTAAACGACATGACGTTATGTCGTTGTCGTTGGCAATGTGTTTAGTCTATAATGTTAGAAGAGACTCGTAGCTTAGACAAAGGAAATTAATGTTGTGCTTTATCTTCCTTTTTCAATGACTTCTGAGTGGCAAGTGTCAACTTGTTCAAAAAATTAAAAAAAAATTGTTTTTAAAATTAAAAAAATATTAAAAACAAAGATTTTTCAAGTACAGAAAAAAAAAAATAATCGAAAATATTCTAATACAAATATAAACTGAAATATAATTTTTAAAAGAGTAAAAAACAACAATAAAATAAAAATCAAAAATATTTTAAGTTAAAAACACTTCTAAAAATAAAAAAAAATAAATAAATTTAGTTTTCAATTATTTCAAGTAAAATTAAAAAAGTAATTTAAAATTAATACCTATATTTAGAAAGAAAACAATATAAAATAATTTTAAGAATTAAAAGCAAATTTTAACAAAAGAAAAAATACATAATATAGAAAAAAGCAAACATTTTAAAAATTTCAAGATAAAAAATTAAATAACCATAACAAATAAGAAATACTAAATAAATTTAGAGTTAAAAGAAATTGAATAAATTTTAATTTAAAACATTTAAAAATTTTTTTTCAAAATAAAACAAACAATAACAAAATTAAAAATTAAAAAAAAAATCAGAAAAAAGAAACAAATTTAAGTTATAAGAATTAAAAAAGTAAAACAAATAAAAAATTTTAAATAAATTTTCGGTTAAAACAACCAAATAAAATAAAAGTTTAGAAATTAATTAATTAAAAAACTTAACTCTTCCTTAAGAGAGAAAAAATGATAAAAAAATGAAAAAATTAGGAATAAATTTTAAAAATAAAATAAAAAAATTTCATAATTAAAAAACTCCAATAAATAGAAAAAAGTAAAATTGGAAAACTTTAAGTTAAAAAAAACACAAAAAATAAATTTTAAGCTTAAGGAAGTGATGTAAATTTTAATTTAAAAAAGATGTTAAAAAAAATTTAATCTCTTCTTAAAATAAGAAATGATTAAAAATAATTAAAAAAAAAACTAAAATAAAAACAAAAAACCACTATTTTAAATACTATAAGTATATATATTAAATAAGTACGTATTAAAAATTTTCAAGTTAAAAAAATGTAAAGCAAATAAAATAAAAATGTAACAGGTTCGAATAAAGTTCAAGTTTAAAAATTAATTAATTCAAAAAAATAACAAATAATTTAAAAAATCTCTTTGTAAGACAAAAATTATAAACAAATTATTAAAAAAATTTTAAAATAAGAACATTTTTTAAATACAAAACGATTAAAAATAAATAAAAAATATCTAAAAGCAAACAAAACCAAAATAAAAAAAAACTAAATAAATACGTATTAAAAATTTTCAATTTAAAAAAAATTAAATAATGCAATATAGATTAAAAAATAATGTAAAAGGTTTGAATAAAATTTAAGCATAAATATTAATTAATTAAAAAAATTAAAAAATATAGCTTAGAAAAATCTCTTTCTTTACCCAGAAAATAATTTAAATATTTTAGAAATTACAAGAAAAACTACAAATATAAATTTAAAGTTAAAAAGGTTTAAAATACAAAAATAAAACAAGCACAATTTTAAAAAATTTTAAATTTAGTCTTAATATTTGAATTATTGTTTTCAATATTTGAAATTTAGAAAATAATAAAAAGATAATGAATAAAATGCACAAAAAAAAAAAAAACAGAAATGCTTAATAAATTTTAAGTAACAAAGTATGAATAAATTATAAGCAAACATTTAAAAGTAATTAAAAATAAAATTAAAACTTATTGCCTTTCTTTTGACAGTAAACGATAAAACATAATTTAAAGAAACATGAACAAATTTTAAAAATAATAGAGAGCAAAATTCGAAAAATATGCCGGGTTAAAATATTTAATCAAAGAAAAAAACATTTAACACATCAAAATAGTTTTCAAAGAAATTTTAAGCTAAAAAATTGAATAATAACAAAATTTCCTTGAGTTAGAAAATGATTATAAATAATTTAAAAAATACGCACATTTTTTCTAAATAACAAAAACCACACTTGAAAAAAATCGCAAGTTAAAAAAATTAAAACAAAAATAAAATGAGTAAAAATTAAAAGTGAAAATATTAAACAGAAAGTACATAAAAAATAAATAAAAATAAAACAAATATATTTTTATCTTAAGTTAAAAAATTTAAAAACAATTAAGAAGAAAATTAAAAATGTTTACATATATTTAGATTGAAAATGATTTAAATTATTTAAAAATATAAAAAATTTAAAAAAAAAAGTTAAACAAATTTCAATTATAAAATAAAAAAAAAGAAAATCCAAAATCTAATAATTTTTAAGTTATAAAAATTACAAAAATTTAAAAAGGACAACAATAAAAAAATGAAATTTATTTTAAATTAAGAATCAAAATGTTCAAAAAAAAAAAGAAAAAAAAAAATAAAACAAAATAAAAAAATTATTATGAAAAAAAACTCAAAATCACTAAA
This sequence comes from Pherbina coryleti, assembly GCA_943735915.1. Taxonomy (NCBI): domain Eukaryota; kingdom Metazoa; phylum Arthropoda; class Insecta; order Diptera; family Sciomyzidae; genus Pherbina; species Pherbina coryleti. The sequence continues at coordinate 11,715,156 of OX030952.1, read as the reverse complement.
TAATAATAAAAAAATTTCGAGTTTAAGAAAAATAAAATAAAATTATAAAATAAAAAAACAAAAATTTAAAGGTATAAAAATTTAATCCAATAATAAAAATAATAAAATAAATCAAAATATAACCTATATAAATATAAATAAATAAATAAAATGATGAAATTTATTGTTTATTTTAACAATTAAAATACGATTAAAAACAAAATAAACAGAAACAATAAAAAAAAAAAATTATAAAAAATTAAAAAAAAAAAATTAAAAAAAATTAAAAAAAAATTAATAAAAAATTAATAAAAAAAAATTTTAATAATAAAATTAAAAAAAAAATAAAAAATATTTAGACAGCCCTTTAAAAAGTTCTATAAAAAATAAAGGGGTTTCTGTTTCGGGTTTCGGAAAAAGCAACCCTGGCATTTGGCAGTTTGCAAATGTTGAAGTTGTCCAAACTGGTTTTTGAGTAGTTAAGGGGTTGTCTTCTTACAATATGGAGCGTTTTACCACCGAATACTACGTTAAAATTGTTAAATTGTTCTACAAAAATGATGATTCTGTCGTGGCCACGTATTGTACTTTACGAGAAGATTATGATCGTTTCCAATACAGTGAAGAAATTTGAAGAAACCGGGTTGGTCTTAGATATTATAAGACGTTTGCATCATCGTAATATTTGCTCCCCCGTAAATATCGCTGCTGTTAGAGAAAGTGTGGCTGAAGACCAAACAGATATTTTCTTCAGCGATGAGGCCCTTTCATGCTACGTGGATGCGTGAATAAGCAGAATTGCCCTATATGGGGCTCTGAAAATCCCCAAGCGATTGTGGAGAAGCCATTGCATCCGCAAAAAGTGACTGTCTGGTGTGCATTATGGTCTGGTTCGTATTTGCTTTGTATTTTTTGAAAACGATCAAGGAGCAACCAATTACAGTCAATCCTGAGCGCTATGGCTGTATGTAAACTTATTTTTTTTTGGCCTTAAATTGAAGATATGGACCGGGACGATATGTAGTTTCAATAAGATGGGACCGCAAGCCATACCAAAGCATCAATTAGGGCTTTGTTGTAACCGAAATTTCCAGGACGACTTATTTTGAGATTTGGCGATGTCAATTGGGTTTCCGAGATAGTGCGATTTGAAGTATCTGGACTTTTTTTTTTGTGAGTGTATCCCCATAGTGGCATTAAGCATCCCCACATTAAGCATATTGTAGCAACTTCCCCGTGTAGCAAATTGAACTTCGCACTCGCTGTTGCAAGCAATTATTAAGATCCAAACAGCAAAGATTTGTCAAAATTTCTGACGCCACATGAACTGGTTGGCAGATTAACAGCGCGCCTGCTCCATTGCGTCCTCCAAATGTGCCCCCCAATTCAATGCAACACAATCGCCCGCCATAACTTTGCTTGTTCCTTCGCGCCTGTTGCAATTAACATGGCGCTGCATACAACTGTAAGTCAGCAGCAGCAACAATTTCTCTCGCTGCTTGAGCTACAAGCAAGAGCTTTGTGCGCTACGCATAAAGCTGCTGTTGTTGTCGCCCCTCCACTCTTTTTTTGTGGCTTTTATGCCCGCTGACAGGCGACAGCGAATAATGACAACGATTCATCGTCTGCTTTAAGTGCGTTTTTAAGTGTTACTTGGTAATTTTTTTTTTAAAAAATATATTTGTTGAAATTCTTAACTTTTTTGCCTGCAATAAATGGGTTTCTTGTGGTTGTTGCTGTTGTTGTTTGTGCGATTGCGATTGCAGTGCTAAAAGTTCAAGACTGATAATTACAAAAATATTATAAAGCTATCGTCGCAAAGAGTGTCTGTGTTGGTGTTTTTTTTTTGTTGTTGCTGCTATTGCTGTTGCTTTTGTAAGCTTGTAGATAAGCTGCAACAACGACGTCTTTGCTTATAAGCGCTGAAATAAAATATTAAGCTTAATGCGGGACCTAGCATTGATAAATGAATTCATAATTCATAACAACAACAACAAAAAAAGCTACTTGTTGTTGCTGCTGGGCGGGTTTTTAAGGAAACTCTTTTCTCAGCTGAACAGAGGAGCATTGGATGATTTGTTCGCTAAGCCAAAGTGAGAAATTTGCTGTAATCTTCATTTAATCGGTGCAACTTTTTCGTGTTTTTACTTTTTTTTTAAAAATGAAATTTCAGTATTTTAAAAATATTTCATTGGAAACAAATTTGAGCTCTAGGCCAAGCATGTTGACAACGAGACAACATTAAGACAATGAAGGCAACAACCAACAACAACGGCTCTGTATAGAGCAAATCACACAGCAGACTAGACATACTGTTTCGTTGGCCGCTACACCAACTCATCAGTAGTCTTGCATGACTTTTCACTGTGATCCACTCAAGCTACTTAAGTCCTACTTATACTGCCAATATGCGGACAAAGTTACCCGGAAGTTTATTTTGACAGAGAGAACGCTTTTACATTAGTAACTAAGTTTTTTTCTACTTATGATGCACCCTGTGTCGTTGTCAACATACTTGGCCTAAAGCTCGAATTTGTTTTCAATATCAATAATGAAAGGTCATATTCTTATTTGAAAATATTTTATTTAACAACTTAAATGCTTCTGAACCTCCAGCTGTTCGAAAACTTTATTGAACATTCAAAAGCCCATAAGTATATCCTTCCCCAAAAGAACTGCACTAATGTTATCAAAATGAATCCATGAAAAGTTATACATCTAAATTAAATAATATTTAGCTAAACCCAACTTCGGTTCATACACACCATTCACTGTAGGATGGAGTTCCACCCTGTGGCTCTCTACTCAAATCTCAAAACTCATTAAAAATTCAAATTTTGCAAAAATACAGCAGCAACATCTAAAAATAAGAATAATAATAATAACTAGATAGCTATGCCAACAGCATAAATAAAATTCTCTGGAGTAACTCAAACCCCCTGGAGATTTTTTGCGCAATAAGTTGGGCTGGCAGGCGTGTAGCATCATAAAATGAAAACTTTTATAACTGATATTTTTTTTTGTTCTTGTCCGAAGACTATTTGAATCGTAGCAAGGCCCAGGACACGCGGACTGGTTTAAAGAAAATCTGCAGCAATATCTTTAATTTTATCCTTATGAGCATCTAAATATTATGCATTTTCATCATAATGGGGCTTGTGTTATACGCATCGTTTATTGTTGTTGTTGTTGTTATTGTTGTGCGCATTGCTATTGTTTCTGCCTTGAAAGGAGGGTACAATTTAGTCCAATACAGAAAGGCCTCATCTACCTGTTTGTGTTGATAAAAGTGAGTGACTCCAAAACGAGCACCAACATCCAACGACAGCTTAAAGGCAATTTTTTTTTTGTGTTTGCTTTTGTTTTGCTTTTATTTTATGTTGCGTTTGATTTTAAAGTGCGTTGCCGACACTGTAAAGGGCGCGGTATAAAGGGTATGGGATAAAAAAGTACTTTTCTGCGTCATTTATTCCCCTGGGTTGCAAACCACACCACAGTATATGCGCCCTAAGTGCGCCGTCAAGTTGCCAAGGTTCAGTGCACATAATGTTTTAAACTCTTAACCAAGTATATAGCTATTTCTTCAAAAGCGAATTTTAATAAAAGCTTACATCTATAGAAGATGTTTCCAATTTCCATCCATAGTTACATGGAATAATAGCTCCAAACAATTATTTAAGCTTTAAACCGGAGTGAATCATTTTGACATAAGAGTTTCGAACTTAAAACGGATTAGATTGATTGCTTATGAGGTTTATATAGGCAACTTTGACCCCTTTATGGCCTCTAGCTTAGGAGTTATAAGCAAAAAAGTTAAAGATTTTGTTTTCATTGTAAAATTGGGAAATCGTTTTGTACAAGAACAACTTAGGTATCAAATTAAAGATTGAAACGGATTAGATGGATTGCTTATAAGGTTTATATGGGCAACTTTGACCCCCATATGGCCTCTTGTTTAGGAGATATAAGCAAAAAAGTTCAATATTTTGTTTTCATTGTAAAATTCGGAAATCGTTTCGTACAAGAACAACTTAGGTATCAAAATAAAGGTTGAAAATAAAGGGTTAGATTGATGGCTTATAAGGTTTATATAGGCAACTTTGACCCCTCTATGGCCTCTAGTTTAAGAGATATAAGAAAAATAAGTTTAAGATCTTGTTTTCATTGTGAAATTGGAAATTTGCATCGCACAACGACAACTTAGAGATTTAAAAAAAAAATTTCGTCAGAGATTTTTTATATTCCACTCAAATTGGTGCGATTTTTATATATTTTGCCCCGAACATAAACTGAAATAGTTAAATTAAGTTAAAAAAAAAGTTAATAATAGTTGAATAGGCCATAAACAGCATCTATCATTTCACTCACGAAATTAAGGTTCAGTTAAAATTCCAGTCAGATCCGTAGAATATAGGAGAAACAGTCTCCGACTTAAATCGAAATAAATTCGCAGGTTTTCAGGAAGCTTTGTTTTTAAATAACTGCGGGTCATTCTGTTTCTAAAGTACTTTTTGCGTAGATTTAAAATCTGAAATCAGAATTGACCCATCACGTCAGGGTTTTGAGATACTAGAGGCTATATGTCAGAAAATACTTACAGAAGTGAACTTACTGAGGAAAACTTAGAGATTTCAAACAAAGTTTCATTGGAGATGTTTATGATTCCACTTAAATTGGTGCGATATTAATATTTCTTGTCCCGAACATAAACTGAAATAGTTAAATCAAGTTAAAAGAGAATGTTAATATAAGTTGAATAGGCAACTGTCATTTCACTCATGAAATATTCGTAGTCATGGTTCCCTTAAAATTCCAGTCAGATCCGTAGAATATAGGAGTAACAATCTCCGACTTAAAACGAAATAAATTCACAGGTTTTCAGGGAGCTTTGTTTTTAAATAACTGTGGGTCATTCTGTTTCTATATATTTTTTGCGTAGAATTCAAATCTGAAATCAGAATCGACCCATCCCGTCAGGGTTTTGAGATACTATAGGCTATATGCCAGAAAATTCTTAATGAAAACAGTTTAAAAAACCTTGTGCGTCATTTATATAAACTCAAAAATTGCCCAAAAAGCTGTTAGTCGGTTAAATAACCTTAAATATCTCAAAATCTTGAGGTGATGTCAAAAAACAGTGTTCAGCTGTGTAAATAAGTCCCAAAACTTGAAAGAGCTCCGATTTTAAAAAGAAAAAGTTCGGATAAGTCATTCTTTTTTAAAAAAGATGAGAAATAAACATTCTTATAACATTTCAATTTGGATAAATTTGTTTTTTTAATAGTGGATCAAATATTCATATGTATTTGGACATGCTTAAGTAGAATACCCATAAAGATGAGCTTGTTAAACGTTACAATTTCATTTCGAAAAAGGTCAGTTTTAAAAAATTCTCTCTAACCCATTAATATTGAAAGCAATTCTAACCAATAACGATTAAGAAGTTACCAATAAGGAATCTAAAACGTACGAGTTAATAATCCCAAAGAATTTTTATGTATTTTTAACTCCATCTTATGTTCGAAGAAATGTTCAGATGATTTATCAAATACAGCCTTTAACTCCCCCAATCTATCAAATTGTTTCATTTGTTTCATCCTTTCTCAGTGAACCCCCTTCCCCTCCCTCCCTTCCACCTTTTGCTTTGTTGAACTCAAAGTGTTTTTCATTCTTTGCGCACTTTATGGGTTGCGATGAATAATTGCCGCCATTGGCGTTCAACTTTAAACAAACTCAGGAACAACCACAACCACAACTACAGAGTCCGTACTGACCTGACTGACTGCCTGACTGAAGCTCTATGGTTACTCTACACGTCCTGCTCCTCCGCACACACAGACAAATCCTGCCTGGGGCAATAAAAACGACTTGTCTGAACTCGGTACAAACTAGCATTTAAACAGATTTTAATTTATTATAGATACATTTTTTAACATTGCTTGAACAGTGTTGCCAGAAGAATATGCTAAGCTTCAAAGCGAAGAGATCGTGGAAGTGATGGAGAAGCCAAGGTAGCAAGAGTTGAGTTAAAAGATGCAGTCAAAATGCAGAAGTATGTATGGGCAAAATAAAGTTGAATTTCAGACAGAATGAGTCGCACTTGCAGACGTAGCATGACAACAAAGCCGAAAATTATGATGATTATACTTGCAAAACATGGTGCGAGAGAGAGAGAAAAAGACTGTTGAAGATGAGGGTGTTAGCGGTGCTTGCGGAGATACAGCGCGTTCAGCGTCAGGAGTTGAGCAAAGCCTGCAAGCGAAAAATCACTCAAAATCAGAAAAGCAGAGGGAAGTAAGGCTGCCAGACGTCGCATCGAGGCCGTGAGGCAAACGAGCGAAGTTTGCACTTGTGGAAATATAAATGCAGAGGGTACAACAAAAACAACAACTACAACAAAAAGTAAATTGCAAATTCACATATTTTCAATGGCCGCCTGGCTCGAGTGCGGTTTAAACCAAAAATAAACTAAAAAACACAAGGCAAGTTACTCGTTCATATAAGTTGGCAACCCTAAGGGTTGAAGTTGTCAGCCCAAAACTGAGTGACTTACGATGGACTCAAGCGTAGTTAAATGAAATGGATTGCAAACCTTGTTGAATGGTTGAGTGCAAGAAAATAAATAAAAAAACAAAAATTATAAAAAAAAATTAAAAAAAAAATAAAAAAGGCTAAATTGGCGGGCTGACTGACCGGCAGGATGTAGCTGTGGTGTTAAGCTGTTTGTTTTTTTTTTTTAATTTTAATTTTATGCTTTACTTTTTATCTTTCTCTGCACATCCCTGCACATCCCCAGGGGCGACAAATAAGCTTGGTCTAAATATTGCTTTTGTTAAATAGTTTTATTGCCAAGCGCGACAGGTGGCTTTGAATTGAGAAAAAATGCGAATATTTTCTAAATTTTTAATTTAAATGCAGTGTGGCAACGCTTAAGGGTTGCTGAAGCAATTAAAAATTGGAGCTTATAGAAAAAACTGACTTATAATAAATTATTTAGAGTTAAGAGCTTTCATATTTTGAACAGAAACTACAAAACAGACAGAAAAGACAACTAACAAAAAAAAAAAAACAAAAAATGTAAAAAAATATACAATTAAAAAAAAAATAGAATGAAGTATGATATAAAAATTAGTCGTAGACCATAAACACTTAATAAAAAATAAATATTTACCGAAAAAAAAAAAAATTAAAAAAAATTTAACGGAATGAACTATAAAAATTAGTTCGTAGTTCATAAACACTTGATAAAAAATAAATATATGTCGGTGAAAAAAAAAGATCAAATAAGGAAACTACATTCTTCAAGAGGCATCTACCAATAGGAAATGATGTATGGGCCAAAGGTTTACAAATTCAGAAGGACTTTAGGCGCTAAAAATCCAATATAGAATAGAGCCATCTTTCAATAAAGAATGATGTATAGGCCAAAGGTTTACATAATCAGATGGACCATAGACGCTAAAAACACTGTGCGACAGTCCAAAATACCTGGGAGATAATGCTATTTTTCTTGTAGGTCTTGTCGAGTTAAAGAATTTTCTATACTTGAAATTTGCCAGACATCCCCAAAATCTAGACTCACGGTCAAAAAACCGATTTTGCCTACCTTTGTCCACTTATTGGCGTATAACTTACCTGATTGCCAACCGATTTTAAAAATTTAACCGGATCCTGAAAGAAGATACTTAAAACTTTCTAACAATATAAATACTATTTGGGAATACTTCAGAAAACTGTGTGAATTTACTCTGCAAATACAATTTTTTTTCAATTTTTTTGACTTTTTTCAACTTTGTCGATTTTTCTATACACTAAATTATATTGAGACCACACTAGTCCTGTACGGATTCATAGAAAACATTTATTAGAAATTTTAACACAATTTAGTTTTTAAAAATTGGTTCGTAATTGACGAAGTTATTTAACTTTTAATGAAAAGAGATTTTTTTCCAAAAATACATTTTCGATATGACAACTCAAAAATATTTGCTTGATTTTTTTTTTTTAAGTCAGCATCATTAGTTTCGCGTTGTAATGATCAGCAATACTCCGAAATCATTTTAATATTATTTTTCCTTCAAAAAGTTTTTCTATTGTTGCCATTTCTTGGTGAAAATGTTCTCCTTGCTCATCGCTTAACTGGCCTAAGTTCTCTGGGAATAAGTCCAAATGCGAATGGAGAAAATTAATTTTTATAGACATGTTGCATCCCATTCCACCATATGCACATAAAAATTCATTCACAATTGCGACATAGTCGTTCTATGGTTTCCGAGGAAATCGGTTGGCAATCAGGTAAGTTATACGCCAATAAGTGGACAAAGGTAGGTAAAATCGGTTTTTTGACCATAAGTCCAGATTTTGGGGGTGTCCGACAAATTTCAAGTATAGAACATTCTTTAACTCAACAAGGCCTATCAGAAAAATAGCATTATCTCCCAGGTATTTCAACTTCGTTCCATTTACTCGCACTGTGAAATCAATCTTAGATTAGAGAGAGAACTGTAAAAAATAGCTGTATATCAGAAAAACAAAAAACAAAAACAAAAAGGTAAAAAAGATGACTAAGGATCAATAGAGTTCTGTTTTACATAACCTACATAACCTCACAAGTAGCTTAAAGAGGCATTTATAATAAACGAATATGAAACCTTTAAGTGACGGCCGTGGTCGAGTGAGTTAAACTCGATGTCAATGCGACCCCCAGTTGAAACAATATAAAGTTTTTTTCAACTGAAATTAATTTTACGGATCGATCGTCACCTCTCTGCAGACAACGGCAAACCACAGAGAGTATATAATGCCATGTTAAGCTTCTTGAGAGCTTGCACTTTACACATGAGGTTCAAGGCCCCCATAGTCAATTACAAAAGCCGAGGATGAATAAAATTCTCGATTCCAAAGCTGTGCTCTATTATCTGGTATGCAGTTGGTAGAAAAGGGTTAAAAAAACTTTGTGTCATCTGTACAAAATCTGAAAATTAGTTCAAAGAGTCAGTTTCAAATATAAAACCTCAAATATCCTGACATGATGGGTCAATAGCAATTTCAGATTTGTACCATTTAGATTTTAACCCATTTCTTCCCGAAAATAGAAAAACTGAAAAAATATGGTAGTTTTCATCCATTCCACTTTAGAATAATTGAAACAAGATAAAAAAATTTTTGTAAATATTGCCATTTGCACCATTTATAATGTTGCGCTGACGCAACACTAGGAGTTTTCTGGTAAAAAAAAAGAAAAAATGTTATTATTTCGAACATATGCTTTTATTTGCCCAAAATGTATAAAGTTGTTAATGTTGTTGATGTAACTAAAGTAGATGGCATCACTCGTGATATTTAACACAATCCGGGATCAATTTGACTGATTGAAGAGCCTGTTGCCAGTTGGTACATTTTCCAGGCATTGACAACAGCACTTTCAATTCCATTAGTGAATATTGGCCACCACTAATTCTTGTTCTCTTGTTCTGATGCTATAGTTTGCAATGCCATTGTCATGTAAATCCACACTTATCATACCTTGATTTTACTGGTGGATAACATTTGGTTGAGGGACTATTTGGCTGAGGATGTGCTTCTTTTCCTTTCGGTGGTATGTTTTTACATTCATTATCGGCTCAAGGATACCAAAGTTGGTAACAGCTGTTATAACATGCCAGCTAACAGCGAATATTTTGTGGTTGGTATAAAATCTATAATCAAATTTCCGCTTTGGGTTTTTTCGTTAAGGCCTCGGTTGTTTGAGGATCATGAACAACTTTTAATAATTTTGTAATTTTTATTAGTCTTCTGTGAAGCTCAACTATACGGGTCAAACTGATGAATATATCCTTCAGCTGGAGTTATATACTATAGTTTGAAACCAAAACTTACTGGTTTCTCTCTTATGAACATCTTAACATCATAAGATGTGACCATACAGACATCACTTCATCAATCGATATCGTATGGGAAAACATACCAAACTCCATGTACTGTTTATTAAGTTCACTGAAAAAAGTCCTTAGCTTGGAAATCTTATAAAATTTGTCTAACTTATCGTTATCAGAAAATGGATGGCACTTCATTATTATGTAATAGAGGGATTCCTTTATCTTTATCTCAAATGTACCCACCAAATTGATAATCATGTGTTCATTTTTTATATCTTCTTCATCAGTCAGTTCGTCAACTTTAGGAGGTATGATGACTGCATCAATGACTTCTGCTGTCTTTAATTTCTCAAGTACAGCTAAAATGTCCTCAGTTGTTTCTATTCTCTATTTATAGAAAGCCATTTTTCTAAGCTCTATATTTGAAAATAGGGCAAAAATAAATTTGAATATATACAATTTACTTACAATAGAGATCTGATGTTTTAAAAGTATTCACGTTAAAACACAAAGCCAGATGTACTTTTAAAACTTAGAAAGCTTGAAAAGACGTCCGAATACTTAAAACACTTAAGAATACTGTAGATCACTGTTTTTGTATTAAAAAAATTTTGTGAATTTTAACTTTGTGTCGAGTGAACGCAAAGCTGGGAAGAAATGGCTCAAGAAGTTATACGGAAATGCACCTCTCATTTGCCCAAAACATCGCAGCACATGTGTATAACATGATTTAAAAAAAATGAGTAAAAACTAAAACCACATAGTACTCGTATAACCCATACGTAGACTCCCTCAAAGTGAACATTGAAGTTGCCATCGCCGAAATAGAGCCCTAATTGTGCGAAAGAGTCAAACAAATTTTGAAGAAAGGATTAAGGTCTGAGAGCTTAACCGAGCCACCTATGTAAAAATTTGTATACTATACATATTCTCCATGCATTTACTTTATAATTCAATAAAAATTTAAAAAAACATTCAAAGAATTAATTGTTTTATTCAAAAAACAAATCTTATACCTAGTGTTGGTACACCCTAAACAAACTTCTATTTTAATTTTGCACACTTAGAAACTGTTATAAAGTCTCTAAGGGCCAGTTTTTCAGTGCTGGTTTAAACTCTAGTCAAATTAAACCGAGTTTAACTCACCAAAATTGGACGTTTAAACTCGGTTTAAGCAAAACAAAAACACATTATATGATAATTTAAGTCAATTCAACTTAAACGAATGCTACAATATCTAGTTAAACCGAATTTTAACGTCCCTTTTTGGTGAGTTAAGCTCGGTTTAATTTGACTAGAGTTTAAACCCGCACTGAAAAACTCGCCCTAAGAAGTCTAAATTTAATCCCCTGATATAAAAAAATTCTAAAACTCAATATTTTTTTAAAATTTCTGTTTATAAAAATTCCATATCGAGCTTCAGAAACGTGCTTTAAAAAATTTTTCTTAATTTTTCCTACTAAGGAGCCAAAATACATAGAATATTACAATTTACTGCTTGAAAATTTATTTCATATTACTTTTGAGATATAATTAAATTAATTCTTAATATTCATAAGCTTAACCTACGCAGTGCTTGAAAAAAAAACAAGGTTAACAAAATTCCTGGCTGTTGTCCAGTAAAAATCTGCATAACTACGTTGGCAAGCTGTCAAAAGTGTGTCATCATCATCATCATCCTCGTCGGCATCGTCGTAGTCTTGCACATGGCAGCACTGTCAAACCAACCGAATACTGAGCACATTTTTCCCCAAAACCAGCAAAAATTTAAAAAATTACAACTCTTTAACTTTAAGACAGCTGCTCGAGACTGCTTAGAATAAATGTTGTGGTTGGTCAAGACGAGACAATGGTAGCTATTATAGCTAAAACTACAGTAAGGTGAGGAAAACTGCTGACAAGCATAATGATTATATTGTTAACAATAAAAAAACAGTTAGGTAACACAAAAACAACAATAACAACAACAAAACAACAACAGCGTCTTTATTTTAGCATAATCATTAAAAGTAACTTTAGTTTTTTGCTCTCCACACGCTGCTGCACAGTGATGCGAAAGAGCATGCTACACGGAAAAAAATTCGAAAACGAATTTTTACATTTTGAACATGTTGAACTGTTAGGAAATATTCATTAAACTCATTAATAATTACACTGTGCGAGATCAAAAAATAACTAAAAAAACTCCAAAAAAATAATTGATAATTGAAAACTCCAATGGTTTCTGATAGCCATTGGTCCATAGAACATATCGTTCAAGAAATATTTTTCGGTTAACTCAAATAAACGATTTTTTCGAAGGTCACATTTTGTATTATACTTTGGGGCCGTAGTTAATTTCCTTTAACTTCTAAATTAAGCAAAATTTTGATTCAAGACCTTCAGTAAAATTCTTGAAAATGTAATGTCCTTTAAAATTGGGAAACATTATTACACTCTAATATTCACACAAGGGGTTCAGAAACCCCCTAAATTAAAAAAGTTTTATATCTCGGAAACTCTGGGCGATATAATTTTCATTACTACCAAAAATCAAAATTTCCAACACCTTATCTATAACTTCGCAGAACATCATAAAACAAAAAAACACTCTATTCAAAATCGCCATTGAAACTTTTCACCTTAAATATTAAAAAAAAAAACTAATAATAGGTTTTTAAACTAATAAAACTATAAGTAGGTTATAAGTTGTAGATCCTATACTAATTCAAACATACATACACACAAAATCTCTTGGACACTATGAACACTATGCCTCTCAGAAACCACTGGAATTTTCGCAGTTATTCAAATGACCGTTAAATTGCCGCACAGTGTTATTTACTTGCCTCCGCTTTCTACAGAAAATACAAAAATTCTTAAAAGTTGGCCCAAAAAGTCATATGTATTTGTGAAATTTTTGTTCATGAATTTTGTTTTTGTACTAATAAAATATAGCTACTTGATTATAATTTTTAAATATTTTTCAATATCCCAGAGTTGAAATTATGTTCTTTTGAAATAAAATAAATCCAATAACGTAAGTATATTTTACAATGTTGGCGCCATAAAACGATATTTAAGGATATATGTGTGTGAAAATAGAAAAATTGGTAAAACATTTTGTAAAATAATAAAAAAAAAAATTATTGCCTCATCTTTTCACCATACTTTTCTTTATTTAATCACTATTATGTCTACTTTAAGCACTGAGAGTTGCAAAGTGCGCAACTTTTAAAGAAATTTTTTTTCTCACCTATATTATGGTCCCAAAATTGGCCGTTTTGTATGAAATGTGTAAAATTTGAGGTCGATGAGATTGTATGTGAGGCTTGAATATTCTTAACACGACACACAATATTTTTACATTGAAAAAAAAACTATATCCAAATCCATACTATTATATGAAATTAAAGTGAACATTTTTTGTTGCCACTAAACTCCAAAAGTACTGGTCGGATTTTTATGAAAAAAGTTTTAAAATATCATATTTGTGCCGCAAAAGGATATAGGGGTATTTTATTTAAGAAAATTAAATAATATGTATCTTTAATAAAAGTGTAAAGTTTTTAAAAAAATCATCCACAATGCCATGTGTAATTAAGATCAAGGCCTTTAAGTGATCTTTTAAGTATTTTTATTTATTTTTGTGGAATTAACAAAGATTTTGGATTAATCATAAAGTCACTTTGTATGGGAGGTATGTGTGATTTTCACCAGAGTTGCCTCATTTTTCAAACTCGATCTTCAGTTTTTAGGTAGAAGCTTATATATTGAATTTCATTAGGATAGCGACTCGATTTCAAAATAACGACTGCAATCATGACGACAGTTAGACGTACATAAGGACATGGCTAAATCGAGGTGATGCTATAGTCGCGTTTGTACCTATCCTTTGTTCGATTTTAGTTGCATGTAAATGAAATTTCATATTAAGGGGGTTCTCTGGTTTGGCGGTCAGATTTTTATGCATTTTTTTGGATTTTTTGTGAGAACCAATGAAGCAAACCAAAGTTATATACCTCCCTCCAGGAAATCAGCTGATTGGCTTATCTGAAACTAAAAAAAAAGCGGTGTTTTAATTTGTAAGCTTATATCCACGAAGTGGACTATTATGAAAAGAAAATTTCGAAAATTGGATTTTTGACAGACTTCGGAACAAAAAATTTCGAATTTCATGTATTTTTTGTCAACTTTTTGTTAAAAAAAAATAGAAATATTTTAAATTTTGAAGTGATAATAGATTATTCCATGCGTTTATATATGCTGTGTTGACTCTATAAATTTGAACTGAATCGGCCAAGACGTTCTCGAGATATGATCGAGGAGAAAAGTTTGAAAAACATAGTATTGAGAAAAACACGTTAACTTTGGTTCTATTGAATATTTTAAGGTAAAAATTAGTTAACCAGCGTTGCTGTTAACGTTTCTCAGATACAGTGCAAAATGTGTTTAAGTTGTATGACAGCTGCCACGCCCACCTATCCAATAGCGTCGAAATAGTTATCACTTTTTGGAAATCACATATAAGACGGTCTACCTTTGATTTCGTTATCGTCGTTTATCTCATTTCTAAGATATAGCGCAAAATGTTCTTAAATTGTATGACAGCTGCCACGCCCACCTATCCAAAATAGCGCCGAAATTTTGATCACTATTTGGAAATCCCATATTAGACGTCTATTTTTGATTTCGTTATCGTTGTTTATCTCATTTCTAAGATATAGTGCAAAATGTGTTGAAGTTGTATGACAGCTGCCACGCCCACTTATCCAATAGTGTCGAAATTTTGTACACTTTTTGGAAATCACATAAAAAAGTCTATCTTTGAGTTCGTTATTGTTGTTTATCTTATTTCTAAGATATAGCGCAAAATGTGCTTAAATTGTATGACAGCTGCCACGCCCACCTATTCAATAGCGCCGCAATTTTGTACACTTTTTGGAAATCATATATTAGATGGTCTACCTTTGATTTCGTTATCGCTGTTATTCCATTTCTAAGATATAGCACAAAATGAGCTTGAGTTGTATGACAGCTGCCACGCCCATCTATCCAATAGTGCCAAAAAGTTTTCACACTTTTTGAAAATCATATATTGGACGGTCTACCTTTGATTTCGTTATCGTTGCTTATCTCATTTCTAAGATATTAGTAGCACAAAATGTGTTGAAGTTGTATGGCAGCTGCCACGCCCAATTGTCCAAAATTTCTGAAATATGTTACTTTCCTGCATACCATCGAAAATTGCACAAAAAAATAATTCTCAAAATAATATTTTCCATCTAACTTGTACCAATCGCATCACTGTGCACTGCTGGGTGTTAAATGCTGACAAAAATAAACAACTTTTTCAGCTTCCTCTTCTTCTTCTTCTTCATTTTCGCTTTGTTTCTGCTTCCCTCTGCTATTGTTAATTCATTAATTAAGGGTAAAAATACCTCCGCCCCCGCAGAAAAACATTAAAATGTTGACCCTTGTTTAATTTGTTTAATGTTCCTTTTCCCCCTCGTTCTTTTCTTCTCACCCAGTTTTTGTTACCGTTCTTAAATTGTTGGCAACAGCTTGTTGTTGTTGTTGTTGTTGTTTGTGTTGTCCATTTTAGGTTCCCGACCCAAATTTTTATATTCATGACTTTCACTTTGAAGCGGGAAAAAGGGTCTGTTTTAATTTCACTGTAATTTGCACACGACAGCCAGGGTTAAACTTGATGAGGGTTGTTTTGTTGGCAATTTTGTTTTTTTTTTTGGTTATTTTATCATTTCTTATAGGCAGTGAGTAGAGCAACAATTTTCATCATGTCCTGAGTGTACATTATGGTTCGAAAATAGCTGAAATGTTAAGACAAGAATGGTCTCCATAAAATCTGTGTTCTTTATGTTTCTTAAGTGAGCTTTGCTCAATTTTAAGATTGTCAAACCTTTTGAAGTCTTAAATAAAGAGTCACTCAGGAATATGAACATCTTAATATTCCGTAGGGACAATAAGTTGAAAGCGAGTAAAAGTAAAAAAAAATAATCGAAATGTTCCGTTCTAGTTTGGTTGAGAGATCCGTAGCTTTAATATTTTTGGGCACTTTCACTTGCCGATTATCCAATATCTAAGCATGGATTTTATCGATGATTTCTCGAGTAGTAATCTCAAGTTGACAGCCAGAACGCTAGGCGTTTTTTGGGCTAAAACTTCTACAACGAAAATTAGTAAACCTCTTGTGAATCATATCCACCAATGATAAGGAGTCCTCATAATATTACACAAGCGATGTTTTTGTTTGCGTAAATTCTTCCCACTCAAGGAATAATATTTAATCAAGATGCGAAATTCACTTTTTTAGGATTTCAGGGTTTCAGAACAAATATATTCAGGGATGCTTGCTTTCAATGGGTATCATTATATTTTAAATGCCTTCTAGTTAAATATGTTACTTCTAAACTGATGCATGGGATTTGCGATTTCAACATTTAAGTGATTTCAGAACAGCTGTCTGCCTGCAGAACATGTCTGAAGAATGCAAAAAAAACCCAAAAAAAAGTTAAAACTTTCCTCTACAAAATAACTTCCTTGAGTCAGTAACTTAAAAGCCAATCTAACGCAAAGTCATCTTCCCAATAAATCTTCAAGCTACATACTAACATTTCAGCTAATTGAAATCAATCTCAACTCTTAACTGCTGGCTGTCAAAATTATGAGTGCTGCGTCGGAGTTCGAGATACTTCATTCCAGCAGCTTCACATAATTGACGAACGTTTACGTTGCAATCACGGAAATGCATAAATCAATGCAGCAAACTAGATGTATCTGTGTCTGTATCTATGTATGGCCAACTACTATATATGCTGCTCGACATACACTCTGTTTCTAGCTGGCAACACTGCTTCCCATTAGGCGCTAGTTTATGACTGCAAATTGAAATTATTTTAAAGCCACCAACTGCGTGAGTGAATAAGCGTAAGTGTGCTAGTTAGTGTGTGTTTGTGTGCGTGTACTAAGATATTAGGTAACCAGGACGTGTACTCATATCTCTTAGATATAGTTTTGCTTGCATTGCAAAATCAGCATGTGTGCAGCTACGGAAGTCCAAACACTGATTGCAATTTCTACAACATTGTTGCTTGACTGCGTGTTGGGCCAACGACTGTGCCTGCCCAAAGCAAGATGATGCCGTGGAGTTGGTGTTTTTAAGAAAAAAAAAAAAAATCTAAAAAATTTATGTTATATGTAGCTGGGAGGGGCCGCGCCAGCTAAAATATATGCTAAACTATGCAAGAGGTTTATTGAAGCGAATGCAGTGTGGAAATTAAAAATTTTTTTTTTTTAATTCAAGCGTTCTTTAGAAGCTTTTCCTAGTCTTTTATGAAAGAAAAACAGCGTTCAAATTATTTCACTCTCACAACAATGACTTAAAATATTTTTTTTTTGTCGAAAAATTTCAGTTACAATGTCATGCGTCTCTTGCAAAAACGTTCGAAATATGTCGCATGCCTTTGCCACATATTTATTTATGTATAATCTGTAATGTCGTAGACAAAGTGTGTCAAAGCAGGTACAAAAACAGGCAAATAGGTAAAAATCATGATTTTATTATGAATTAAAAAGAGTCAACTTCTAAAATGTTTTCATGGCCGGTTCTTAACGGCTCTAGGCTACCAACAATATATCTACAAAACTTAAAACAATTAGTAAGATGATTACTTCGAAAATAATTTTTAATTAAAATGAAAATAAGTTTTTAAAATGTCGCATGAGTCTTGCGACATGTCGCAAGTGATTAAAAAGTGTTGCCAGCCTTATAAACATGCTATAAACAAAGTATAATGACGTAGTATGAAGTGTCACGAACAAGTCGCAAGTAAATCAAAAGTGTCGCAAACTTCAAAACATTATTACGTAAATTTTTAAGAGTCGCAAGCAATTCTTACTAATACATTTCAGTCATATAAAGCATATAAAGAAATTTTATTGTTCTTTTTAAAGATTATTTTTTTTATCTAGTGGAAGTTTTTAAAAGTTTTTTTTTTTAAAACACAACTCTGAGACAACTTGAAAGCTTTTGCTACATTTTTCTAGAACAGCATTAAAATTATTTCACTCACAATGGTGTGAAAAAATTGGTCGAAAAAGTTTATTCTCAAGTCCTTGCGTCTTAGTGCAGTTAAAAGTTACTAAGCAAAATATTGTCGCATGCCTTTGCGACATGTTTATGTGTGTCATAATGCAAAATTTGATAGTTAAATATAAAGCATTTGTTTAAAATAAGAAAATCTTGAATTATAAAGACAGTTAAACATTTTGAAGACTTTCACGACAAGTTCTTAACAGTTCTAGGCTATGTAGAACTGACAAATTGATCCTAAATATTTAAAAGCTTTCACGAAAGGTTCTTAACAGTTATAGGCTATGTAGAACTGATAAACTGCTTTTCAAATGAGCGGTGAGATAAATTCCTTCCAAAAAAGCAATTTTAAAAATGTCGCAGGCCTTTGCGACATGTCGCAAGCAATTAAAAACGTCTTTAGTAACTAAAAAAATGTCTTCAGCCTTATAAGTATGCTCCATAACATCGATTTAGTACAAATAAGTTTCGTAAATATTTTAAAGCTTTCACAACAGGTTCTTAAGAGTTCTAGGCTATGTTGACTGATAAACTGATTTTTAATCGATCCGAGAGATAACTTCCTTGGTAGAAATTAAATTTTAAAACTATCGCAGGGTTTTGCGACATGTCGCAAGCATTTAGAAAATGTCGCCAGCAATTAAGAAATCTCGCCAGCCTTATAAGTATGCTCAACAGCATAAATTTAGTAAAAAACTAGTTTCCATTGATTAAAAAATTGCTTGCCGCAAAATCCATGGCAACAGCTTTTCATGATAATTTTTGAACATTGAAGTATTTTATAGACAAAATAAACTTTTAAAAAAGTATTTACAGAGCTGTGGCTTAACCGTGTACCGTGTCGCAAGCAAAAAAAAAAAAAAATGTCGCAAATAAGATTTTTAGTAAAAAATAAATTTTCATTTTATAAAAATCGCTTGAGTCGCAATCCATGGCAACAGGTTTTCATGAATATTTTTTTTAATTTAAATATTTTGCATAACATAGAGTTTCTTAAAAAAGTTATGGCAGAGTTGCGGCTGCGTAAGGCATTGTGAAGCAAGCTAATAAAAAATGTCGCAAGTAAATAAAAAAGGTCGCAAGTTCATTAAAAAGGCCGCATACTTATTTCTTAAGCTCGCGAGCTTATTGTCCTATATGTTGTATATTTTCTTTAACGTTGCAAGCAAAATCCAGACACATTTCAGACTATACCAGAAATTTGTTCTCTGTATTTTTTTATGAACGACTAATAAATGCTGTTTTTGGGACATTTAAACCATTTTAAAATACTCAAAGAAGAATTACGCAATTTTTCAAGATCAAGAGCAAGATACATATTCACTGCATTCGTCATTACGACGACTTTTTTCACGGAATAAAAAAGTAGCAAAGCTAAAGTACAATAGCTCAAAAATGTGTGGAAGTTTGTCGCAGCAGATCGCAAGTAATTTCAAAAGCAGTGTGTCTCATGCGCTATAACGGAAAAAGCTTAATATTCTGTCAACAACTTTTTACTGCCTCTTCGCATAAGGCAAAAACTTTAGTCAGAAATTGTAGACAGCCATTTTAAAATGTCGCTTAGCATTGCGACATGTCGCAAACGCTAAAAATTTTGATTTAAAAACACATTTTGACTTATTTACATTACTTTGTTTTTAGCTCTTGAAAAAATGTAGACATTTTTGTGGAAGTTTAATAAAGTGACATTTTAAAAATGCTTGGGACTGAAATTTGATCTAAGAAAATACAAATGACTGCAAGTTTGACAAATATATTTATATAAAATGTTTATTTAACATAATATTTATTATTTTCTTATGACGTAATAGCTATTTCAACCATTTATGTAAACATAAAAGTATTCATTGAAGATTTTCTTCATCGTTATTATATATAGGTTGGTCTTGTTGCTGTCGCAAGCAAATAAAATATATCACAAGCTTTTAAATATTTCACTAAAGTTTCCTATTTAGCTTGTAATAGATTTTCTTTTAAGGTTGCAAGGCAAACATCACTGTTGCAAGCTATGAAAAATACTAAAAATAACAGGAAATGGATTTTTTGAAAATTTTTCGTATTATATTTATTAAAATTCACTTAAAATCTATTTTACATACTCTGATTTTTATATTCGATAGTTTTTATTTCTATTTTTTAATATTTTCTGATTTTTTTATAATTTTTTTTTGTAAAAAATATTTTATTTAACATATATTAGGTTTATTTATATCGTTACAAAAGATTTTTAAAAATGTCGCAAGGTTATGTGACATGTCGCAAGCAAATAAAAAATGTCGCAAGTGTTTTACCGTTCCTATTTAAACAAAACAATGAAAAAAAAACTAACAACAGTTTTTGTGTTTAAAAAGCTAAAGTTTTTAATTTTTAAACATTTCACTTAACTTTCCTTTTATGCTTGTTATAGATTTTCTTTGAAGGTCGCAAGGCAAACATCACGGCAAACGTGTTATTAGAAATACTAAAGTTGACAGGAAATGGATGTATTAAAGATTTTTTTCAATTATTTAAATTAACATTTACATAAATTCTACGTTACTTTCTTTTTTTATATATTCGATAATTTTTTTCCATTTTTAGAAATTTAATTTTCTTGTGTTTTTATATAATTTTTTGATAAGAAATTATTTGATTCCACAATTATTGTGTATATTTTCATCGTTAGAAAAGATTTTTAAAAATGTCGCAAAGGTATGCGACATGTCGCAAGCAAATAAAAAATGTCGCAAGTGTTTAATCTTTCATATTTAAACAAAATAGCGAAAAATAAGGTTAAATTTTTTCAAAGGTCGCAAGAATTAAATCGCTTTTTATTCGATACTTTTGATTTATTTTTATATATTTTCTTGTTTTTTTTTATAATTTTTTAATATAAATTATTTGATTTTACATTTATTATGTTTATTTTGTATCGTTTGAAAATGTTTTGAAAATGTCGCTAAGCTATTCGACATGTCGCAAACAAATAAAAAATGTCGCAATTGTTTTACCATTCAAATTTATACAAAATAACGAAAAAATTTTTTATTTATTAACAAATAAATAAAAAAAATTAACAAATTTTTTTTAGTGTGGCAAGCCTTAAACCGCGTTTCCTCACAATTTAAAATGTCCTATTTAAAAGCGGAAGTGTAAACATTTGCCTCTTTTTTACATATGCGACGTATTTGAACAAAAGCCCATAAGATTTGCAGATGTTTTTGGTAAAAATTATTTTACATTACCTTTGTTATGTTTATTTTTGTCGTTAGAAAATATTTTAAAAATGTTGCAAAGATATGCGACATGTCTCAAGCAAATAAAAAATGTCCTAAGTGTTTTCAACATTAAAATTTATATAAAATAACGAAAAAATGAAATTAACAAATTTTTTCAAAGGTCGCAAGCCTTGAATTGCTTTTCCTCACTATTTAAAATGCCCTATTTAAAAGCGGAGGTGTAAACATTTGAATCATTTTTACATTTGCGACATATTTGAACAAACGCCCATAAGATTTACAGATTTTTTTGGTAAAAATTATTTTACTTTATATTTATTATGTTAACTTTCATCGTTAGAAAAGATTTTTAAAAATGTCGCAAAGATATGCGACATGTTGCCAGCAAATACAAAGTATCGCAAGTGTTTTACCATTCATATTTACACAAAATAACGAAAAAAAATAAGATTAACAAATTGTTTTCAAAGGTTGCAAGCCCTAAATTCCGCAAAAATGGCTGCCTGCCATGCGTCAAACTGTCAGCATTCAAGACATGCAATTATTACTAAACAATATCAACAATTTGACAATTTAAGCCAAGTTAACGACGCATATAATCCTGGCATGACCAAGCTAGAAAAAAAAATTTTAACAGAAACTTGAACGCAGACGCCTAGAAGGCCTAAAACGCAAAGTTTTATACGTCAAAACAAAAACAACAATAGCAAAAACAACAAGCTTCAATACTCAGTCCGTCACGTTAGGCTGCAGCAAGGCGAAGCGGGAAGCTATCAAAATTGTGATGCTTGACATTAAATGGAAAATTAATTCGTCAAAATATATCAAGTTAGCATACGAGCCAGCAACATGATGAAGCAATCTATGGCACACAACGCATCTTCTGCGCTCAATGCTGCCCATATCGGCCAACTTGGCTGGAAATGTTGCTGCAGTCTACGCCGTTGTTTTTTTTTCCCCTGAATAACTATTTAAAATTAAAGTTCTGTTCTAGCTGTTGGAAGTGGAAAAAAGTCTTTAGCAGGCATTGAATTTAGGCAGCGTTGTGCATTAAGTGGCTAAGAACCCGTTTAAGCCGTTGCATGAAAAGCGTAGAGTCTGCTCATCTACTCCGTTAAGGCGACTTTTTTCCCAATTTTTCTTTATTTTTTAATAACAAATAACGCGCCAAGTCCGCCAGTTAGGTTGTTGTTTTTTGTGTTAATAAAGTTGCGCATGCGCAGTCGCTGGCAGTATGGCAACAAGTGTTGAGAAGTGGCAGTAAATGGCCCAAGTTGGTCATGTTGAATAGAATAAACAAAATAAAGAAAAAAATCTCAATTATCTTTGATGATTTACAGTTGGAACGTCAACGCTGCATTTGTTGATGCCGTTGACCAAAGATATGCTAAATTTTTAATAATTTTGCTTAAACAAAAGTTGAGAAGACACTGAAAAAAAGAAGTCCCAAATGTTTTTTACTACAACTTGTAGCTAAAAAAGATTTCTTGAATACACTCAACTATTTTGAGATCTTTGCTCGTACTTTTGTGTTATAAATAGTTTTACATAAAATTTGAATTTTTTTTTCTAAGTGCACTTAAATTTGTATGTTCAGCTTAGCCAAACAACGACATCACAGATAAAATTCATCAATAACGCTGGGGATGACTTAAAAAAAATATTGCGTCTTCTGCCTCCTCTTCTAGATACTAAAGCGTTGTTCTCTTCAACTCCAACTTCCATTTGAGATCGGCCACTTCTTCTGCTGCCTCACTTTCCTCCTCTTCTTATTCTTTATCACCATTTGATGCAATCGCGTACACATTAAATATACACCGTAATTTTCTAGGCTGACTTTCCATTTACGCTGAAGTTGTGGCGACTTACGACTCGCTTTGAATACCTGCTTGTCTTTTATGTACTAGTGGTCTGTGGTCTGTTGTGGCGGGCGGTGAGGGTTGTGCAGAGGCGGAGTTGAGGTTTTGCTGAGGTTGTGCTGCAGTTTTAAAGCCGTTTAGTTTTGATAGCGTAATTATAAGCCAGACATTGATGAATAATTTGTGTGCATTCGAGTCAATATTGAGAAGACGTGAAGTGCATGAAAAAGGGGGAACGGGGCAGTATGTTATGCAGGGATATCAATTTGCAAATCATCTGATGAAATCTTAGCTCTCAAGTGATGGTTGGATTTTATTTAAAATGGTACATAATAAATGGCTCAAACTTTTCTCGAGGAAGGCGTAAAAATTCAACAGAAAGTTCAAGAAATTAAAATCATATTTGTAAAATACTTTATAAATGCCACAAATATGCTTAAAAGCTTTTAAGCATAAAGCAAAATTCAGTAAGTTCTTGTTTCGGAATATTCGTATGACCATGCGACATGTTTTTTTATGGCAATATATTACATAACGCTTTAGAAAAAGCTTGCGACATTTTTGTAATATAATTTTTATTGCTGCTCAAAACTAAATTATGTTGTCTGGTAAAAGTTGCATGAGTTTGCGACACTTTTTTGTGAACTTCTATTCCATTGCGTAGTAAAACAAGCTGGCGACATTTTTTCGTATAATGTTTACTGCTGCTTAAAACTAAATTATTTTGTCTTTTAAAATTCACATGAATTTGCGATGATTTTTTCAGAACTTCTATTCTATTACGTAGTAAAAAAAGCTTGCGACATTTTTGTACTGATTACACTACTCAACAAGGTTTTCCACAACGAATCGCGATAACATTTTCTATAGTAAAATTTTCCATAGAATCCGAATATCATAATGATTTATTTCGATTGGCCCCAATTTTTTATTAAAATGGGAAAATTCAAAAAAATCCATTATTGGGAACACATACTTCACATAAATGATTGTAAAAACTTACATGTTCAGTCAATGAATTTTCATTTAATAGCATATAGTAGAAGAGAGTCAGATAAAAATTTGAAGGTATAATATGTGCCAATAGCATCAGTGATATGGCTGTTATGATCGAAAACAGGTGAAAAAATATCACTTTTTTTGTTTTTTTATAAACATTTTTTATGTTTGAAGCCCTATATCTCAAAATAATTATATCGAAGAGAAAAAGTTAGCCCTCTTATGCGAAAGAGAATTTTATTACAAAAATTTCAAGTATATATATGTCTAAAGAAAAGTCATAATTCACTAACTTTTTTAACATCAATGCAAAAACCATTTTTTGTTAAAAAAATATTTTATTGGAGTAAAATTAAGAAATGCAAGCATACAATGATTTGTTTTTTACCATAAGGTAAAAATGGGTCGCTGAATCCGAATCTGATGTCAGAATTTCAAAATTATGATATTTTTACAATAGGGTTGCCACCTAATAGTATATTTGTTAAGAGTTTTAAACATTAGATATCTTACAGGTTTAGGGGGTTGCTGATTTCGAATCTAATGTCAGCATTGTAAAATTTAAGATGGCTAATAGGGTTGCCACCTATTTTTTTATTTTTACGAATTCGGTGCTGGGGCAAACACTAGGTATAAATGGGTCGCTGAATCCGAATCTGTTGTCAGAATTTCAAAATTGTGAAATTTTTAACCCTATAGGGTTAAATGCTTTTAACCACCTAATAATATGCTTTTTAAGAGTTTTAAACATTATCCAATAGTTTAAGGGGGTAGCTGATTTCAAATCTGATATCAGAATTTTAAAATTTAAGATGGCTGATGGGGTTGCCACCTTATTTCTCTTATTTTTACAAATTCGGTACAGGGGCGAACACGATGTATCCGTAGAGGGTTGCCAGATTTCACAATTTTGACATTCTGACAAAGGATTCGGATTCAGCGACCCATTTTTACCTAGTGTTCGTCCCGGCACCGAATTCGTAAAAATAAAAAAATAGATGGCAGCCCTACTAGCCATCTTAAATTTTACAATTCTGACATTAGATTCGAAATCAGCGATCCCCTAAAACGGTAAGATATCTTATGTTTAAAACTCTTAAAAAATATATTATAAGGTGGCAACCCTATTGTTAAAATATCATAATTTTGATTCAGCGACCCATTTTTACCTTATGGTAAAAAACAAATCATTGTATGCTTGCATTTCTTAATTTTACTCCAATAAAATATTTTTTTAACAAAAAATGGTTTTTGCATTGATGTTAAAAAAGTTAGTGAATTATGACTTTTCTTTAGACATATATATACTTGAAATTTTTGTAATAAAATTCTCTTTCGCATAAGAGGGCTAACTTTTTCTCTTCGATATAATTATTTTGAGATATAGGGCTTCAAACATAAAAAATGTTTATAAAAAAACGAAAAAAGTGATATTTTTTCACCTGTTTTCGATCATAACAGCCATATCACTGATGCTATTGGCACATATTATACCTTCAAATTTTTATCTGACTCTCTTCTACTACATGCAATTAAATGAAAATTCAGTGACTGAACACGTAAAATTTTACAAGCATTTATGTGAAGTATGTGTTCCCAATAATGGATTTTTTTGAATTTTCCCATTTTAATAAAAAATTGGGGCCAATCGAAAAAAATCATTACGGTATTCGGATTCTATGGAAAATTTTACTATAGAAAATGTTATCGCAATTCGTTGTGGTGAAAGTTTTCGTAAATTTGTGGAGTAGTGTTATTTATTCGATTTTTTATTACTGATAAGCTTGTGACTATAAAGTTTTACTTGCGACTTAAGCATATTAATAAGAAATATTAATAAGCTTTCTTTATTTTGCATTCTCAATAAATGTCGCATGTTGATACGGCAAAGTTTGCGACTCATATACATTAAAATCTACCTTAGTTTCGAGGAAGTTTGCGTTGTTTTTTTTTCTTCGTCTTTAGGACATTTTTATATCCATTGCACAAGTAGATATAATTTCTTAAAAATTATAAAATTTTGTCCGCTGTTTCATAGGCTTGCGACACTAATTCTCTTAACTGTCAGTTGCCGATACGACAGAGGACATTTACACCCTTTAGCAATAAAAAAGACTTGCAACAGTTACGTTTTTTAAAAAAATAAATCAATATACAGTCAATATAAGACCTACAAAAGGCTTGCGACATTTTTTAAATGATTATTAATTACATTGGGTCAATAAAAAATCCTGTGAAAACTTTTTTATGCTTGCAAACTGTAAGAATATAATTATTTTTAGCGCTGCACCACTATTAAACAGTTGAGTGACTATGCGACATTAAAAAAAAGTACATTTTTTTTTATTTCAATCGCACAATCGAAAAAAATGGGCATCAGGCTTATTTTTCTTGCAAATGAATTAATTTTAAGCTTATGTTAGGTTTGTAAAGTCTTGCGACATTTTAGATTACTGAACTATATCATATACTTGAGTTGTAAAGCCATGCGACATTTTATAAAAAGCTCATTTTACCATTCAATGTTTATTTTAATCCAGTAAGTTGAGTTATAGAAACATTTTCTGTTAAAAATCAATAAAATAATTTTTGTATATTGAGACATGTTTACCCTTAAAAATTAAATTGTGTCTCTTTAATCAAGGCTCAGTACTAAACATGAAATAATGCAAATAAACGGCCGTTTCTTCGACTTACTTATAGTTTGACTTTATAATTAGCTTTGAAATAGGTTGCGACATTAACATTTTGCTTGTGTAGTTAATATTTTGCTTGCGACCTTAACAAATTCTATATAAGCTTTATAGTTTTGTGAATTTAGTTCAGCTGGCGACTCTTGATTTAGTTGCGACTTGTTGCACAAAAAACGTATTTGAAAGCAAGATTTTTAAAATTGCTTTTGGGTTCTTTCCACTCTTATTTAACATTTATTTGTGGTTTATTGAATGAGTTTTTTTTACCTTCCGAAACTTTTCAGTCGCTTGCGACATGTTGCGACTTTTTTAAAAGTTGTTACAATTTAATGTAAAGCAGCTAATTGAATTTTGTTGAATTTTGTTGAATGTTCGCTCAGAAATATTTTCTAACATAATTCTCACATAAATTTAGCCCTGAAGAACTTGCGACATTTTTGTAACGCCTGCGACATATTTAAAAACTATGCGACATTTTTGAAAAGTACACATATTACAACTGCTCGATGGAAAAATTATATTATAATCTGAAAAGCCGGTAATTTATTTTGTTTTTGTGCTATTTTTTAATTGTTTCTGTAGAAATTGTTGGCGACATATTTTCTTTGAGACTGTCGAAATTACCTGGGACATTTTATTGAGGTTTTGGTATTATACAATTAATGAGTTATTTCGATTGAGCTAGTTTTGAAATGTTACGAACTTTTTGGTCGCATGAGAGATTTCGTGGTATTATGCGACATTTCAAAACTATAAAAGCATTGAGTTTTTTTGATTGAGTTAGTTTTAAAAACTTCTGAACTTTTAAGTCGCATGCGATATTTGGCAAAACTATGCGACATTTTTAAAGATCTGGTGTGCTTGATGAAATATTATATTTTGGTCGAAAAACTCTGTCTTATGGAGCAAATTGTGTCTCTAAGCATTGCTTGCGACAACTTTTTAAGAGCTTTTATTTTTTTAACAAATTATTTGTCACTTCAGATATTTTTGAGCAACTTTTGAGAAGCATGCGAACATTTTTAATCATCTGAAACATGACGCAATACCCTGCGAAATTTTGAAATAAGAAATATTTTCAGTTGCGACTCACTTCAGGTATTTTTGCACTACTTTTAGAAGCATGAGAACATTTTTAATCTCCTGCGACATGGAGCAAGACTGCGATATTTTGAAATACGAAATATTTTCAATTGCGACTCACTTCAGATATTTTTGCGCTACTTTTAGAAGCATGCCAACAATTTTAATTTCCTCCGACATGGCGCAAGACCCTGTGACTTTTTGAAATAAGAAATATTTTCAATTGCGACTCACTTCAGGTATTTTGCGCTACTTTTAGAAGCATGCGAACATTTTTAATCATTTGCGAGATGACGCAAGACCCTGCGATATTTTTAAATAAGAAATATTTTCAATTGCGACTTACTGAAGATATTTTTGCGCTACTTTTAGAAGCATGCGAACATTTTTAATCTTCTGCGAGATGACGCAAGACTGCGATATTTTGAAATAAGAAATATTTTCAATTGCGACTCACTTCAGATATTTTTGCGCTACTTTAAGAAGCATGCGAACAATTTTAATCACCTGCGACATGACGCAAGACCATGCGACATTTTGAAATAAGAAATATTTTCAATGACAAATCAGATTTTATTTTTAAAAACTGTTTCTTTTGTTGTTTTTTGTTAAATCTTTGTATTGCGTTAAAAATATTGCGACATTATTAATATTTTAATTATTAATTAATATTGACTACTTAAGATGTAATGCTTAGCTTGTTTTGAATAGCTTGGGACTTTTTGCAGTGCATGCGACATGTTTTAAAACTATGCAATATTTTCAAATTGCTAAAGAGATAATAATTATGCAGTAAGAAATAAATTTTTAATGTAAAAAGACTTAAATTTGTTCTGGTTTATTTATTGAGTTGTATCTATAAAAACTGCCGGTGACCTTTTTTGTTTGGAGACCTTGGAAGTATTAAACGCATGAAGTGCTTTTGATTTCGTATTATTTTTGTTTGAAATGCTTGTGACCTATTTTTAATCGCATGCGACATGTCGCGACCTTTACGTTAGGAGAATTTGGAAGCATAAAACACATGAAGTGCTTTTGATTTCGTATTCTTTTTGTTTGAAATGCTTGCGACCTATTTTTAATCGCATGCGACATGTAGCGACCTTTACGTTAGGAGACTTCGGAAGCATAAAATACAAGAAGCACTTTTGATTTCGTATTATATTTGTTTGAAATGCTTGCGAACTATTTTTAATCGCATGCGACATGTTGCGACCTTTTTTGTTTGGAGATTTTGGAAGCATAAAACACATGAAGTGCTTTTGATTTCGTATTATATTTGTTTGATATGCTTGCGAACTATTTTTAATCGCATGCGACATGTCGCGACCTGTTTTGTTTGGAGATTTTCGAAGCATAAAACACATGAAGTGCTTTTGATTTCGTATTATATTTGTTTGAAATGCTTGCGACCTATTTTTAATCCCATGCGACATGTCGCCACCCTTTTTGTTTGGAGACTTTGGAAGCATAAAACACATGTAGTACTTATGATTTCGTATTCTACTTGTTTGAAATGCTTGTTACCTATTTTGAATCGCATGCGACATGTCGCGACCTTTTTTGTTTTGAGAATTTGGAAGCATAAAATACATGTAGTGCTTATGATTTCGTTTTCTGCTTGTTACCTATTTTGAATCGCATGCGACATGTCGCAATACCATGCGACATTTTTGCAAAAACTTTCAAATCGATATAAAATTGTCTTTTTCTTCATTAAACTCAATCAAAGACTATGATTCTTTGCTGTTCATTGTAACTCTGCCCACCTTTTTTTATTTTTTATGAGAATTGAAATAAAATCACCGAAACCATAAAAAGAATCACTGCTATACAAAACAATTCCAAAGTGTATCTATTACATTCGCTGCTTGAACTATCGCGATATCTGTGAATTATTCAAACAAGCTTTTTAATAACAGCATTGGTTTTGTGGCATTATTGTTTGCGCTTTGCCGTTTCCCGGCTTATTAAACATACGTAGACCACAATTCCACGCATTGTAAATGCAGACAACAAACAAAGCTATTGGGCTGAATTATTGCTGCTACTATGTTGTCGTTGCTGCCGTTGCTGTAGCTAGCTGTAATTGACCATGTTTTTGTCATTGGCACTAACGCATTTGTCTTCCTTGAACCTGTTCCAAAGTAACTGTACTTGTATCATGTCGTGTGGACACATGCTACTTGAACACCTCCTGCCTAAGAGCTACCGTTGGTACATTCATAGTTAATAATGATGAAAGCATAAAAGAAGGCAAGACAACGATGACGACAACAATGATGATGATGTTGAAGATGATGGTGAAGATGATGGCGCAGCAGAGCAGGCCGCCTGTTGTTTGCTGCTTGTGTGGGGCAACAACAACAGAGCGTATTGTTGCTGTTGTTGCATGCTACTGTATTGGCAATAAGCTGGCCAGAAGAACAACAACAACCGTCGGAACAACAGCTACATAAAACAACAATGTTAGCACCCAAACGCAATGAATTTTAAACATGACCAAGCGTACAACATGCGCACATTTTGCGAAAGTTCGAAGCTTAAGTTCGAAGAGGAATGTCTAACAACATTTGTAAGTATCAGATAACAATCACAACATTTCGTAGGCTGCTGCTTAAGTTTTTAAGATTTAGCAGAATTTATCGAGCACTTAGAAAATGTTGCTAGCTATGCAGTTGATAGTAATCGAATTTTTAGAAAATTGCCTGTGTTTTTTTGTCGTAAAATCTTCAATTTCTATAGCGACAGATTTACCGGTACTTCTGCAGCACTTCACCGATTTTATTTTTTCCACAATAAAAAATTTATAGACACATCTTTAATAATCTAAATCTTTGATGACCCATAAAAGTTGCCAGTACTTTTCTCTTATAACTCCAGATAAGGAAGGTAGCATATTTTTTAATGCTGAAAGTTTATGAATAAGTAGTAAAAATATTGCAATAAGATTTATGACGGCGACAATTTTATTTAAAGCAAACGCTTTCTCACAGTATTTTTTTTTTCGTCGCAAAGCACGCCATCAAAAAAATGCTTAAATTAAGGACAGTAGCGGCGACTAAGCGACACGCTGACTAAGCCAACGAATCTGCCCCAACCTACATCAAAGCGTACACAGCGGACCGACCATTCAGCGAGAAAATCAAAACAAGATGAAGCGGGAAAAAAATGCAAATAAAACAACTCGGATGACTAACAACAACAAGAAAAACAACATCTGCAGCAAAGAATTTAGTAAAGATTTTCCAAATTTCGGCACTGAAAAAAAAAAAATAAATAAAAACAAATTTCAACTAAAAATTGTGTTATGAAAAAATACGAAAAAATTTGTTGCATGAGAGAAAAAAAAAACGAAATGAAATAAATTAAATGAAACAAACGCAAACAAGTGGAATTTATTATAAACCATTCGGACCAACGACATCCGAAGGAAGGCAAGTGATGGAAGTCTCAGGCAATAGGTGTGAAAGAGATAGTAAAAAGTGAGAACCCTGAGCGAGTGAGAGTGGGTGGATGCATAAAAATATTTCATGCTAGATTTGGTCGATTGATTGATGAGTGCTCTTCAGATTTATTTTGTTTAATTTTGTGAGATTTATTTATCTTAGGGATAAATAAATAAAATTCAATTTATTTGAAAAAGTTGAAGCATCGAAAGTTTTTCAACTTTAACAGCGTTGTATGAATAAATATGAATTTTGTTGATACTATTTTGAATTTTTAAGCAATTTAGAGAAATATTCAAGTAAAACGAAATTTATTGAAAAATTTTGATAATTCTTAACAAGGGCGTCCACAGGGAAAAAAAGGGGGGACTTGCTCCCCCTACGCCCTGAACTCGAAAAATTTTATGTATTTTTATTTCCTGTGTGTATATGTTAAATTTTCATATAAGTGCAAACCAATGCATACCCTTGCTCCCCCCTCGAAAAATTCCTGCGGACGCCTATGGTTCTTGATGATTAAAAAATAAAATTTGCTCGTTTATTTCAACGAAACTGGCAGTCATATTTTTTGATATTCAACATAACATAATTTGTCCAGATAATTGTAGCCTGTTTTTAATTGAACAAATTTTATTAACTTTTTCATCTTAGATGATTTTATAGTCTCATATGTTTTGGATGGACTCGGGTCAAAATTCCTCTTTCCAAAATTTCTCATTTTCAAAATTTTTTCAAATTTTTTTAAAATACCCTTTCAAAAAATTCAAATTCCCTCTTTCAAATTAAGAAACCCTCTTTCAAAATGCCCCCTCTTAAAAGTTTCATAAACATTTTCATCTAAAACGAGTTTAAAGTCTCATGTGTTTGGGACGGAAGCGGGTCAAAATTACCCTTTCCGAAATTCGCACTTTTCAAAATTTCCCATTTTTTAAAATCCCCCTTTAAAATCGAAATTCAGTTTAAAACTTTCCCCCTTTTCAAAATACCCTTTTTAAAAAATTCCTTTTAAAAATTCCCCCTCTTTTCATCTGAAACAAGTTTAAAGATTCAAAATATTTGGAACGGAAAAGGGTTGAAATTCCCCTTCCCAAACTTTTGCCTTTTTTAAATTTCCCTTTTTTAAAATCCCATTTTCAAAAAATTAATTTTATCTTTTTAATAAACCCCCTTTCAAAATTGCCCCATTTAAAAGTTTCATAAACATTTTCATCTAAAATGAGTTTAAAGTCTCATGGGTTTGGGACGGAAGCGGGTCAAAAGGACTCTTTGCAAAATTTGCACTCTTCAAAATTTCCCTTTTTTTTAAATTCCCTTTTAAATCGAAATTCAGTTTAAAACTTTCCCCCTTTTCTAATAACCCCTGTTTAAAAAAGTCCCTTTCGAAATTTCCCCTCTTAAAAGTCTTCAAACATTTTCATCTTAAACGAGTTTTAAGACTCAAAATATTTGGAATGGAAGCGGATCGAAAGTTCCTCTTTCCATACCTTCACCTTTTTAAAATTTCCTTTTGTTTTAAATTCCATTTTTAAAAATTGAAACTCAGTTAAAAACGTTTCCCTTTTCAAAAGACCCATGTTTCAAAGAACTCCTTTTCAAAATTTCCCTTTTAAAGTTTTATTAATATTTTCATCTAAAACGAGTTTAAAGTTTTGTGAGTTTGGGAGAAAAGCGGGTTAAAAAGATCCTCTCCAAAATTCACACTTTTCAAAATTTCCCTTTTTTTTTAATCGGAATTCAGTTAAAAGCTTTCCCCTATTCAAAATACCCTTTTAAAAAACACCTCTTTTAAAAGTTTCATAAAAATTTTCTTCTAAACGAGTTTAAAGTCTCATTTGTTTGGGATTTTTTTTTTTATTTTTATATTTGAGACGGAAGTTCTTCTTTTTTTCAAAATTTCCATTTTTTTATATCCCCTTTTCTAAATTCCTATTTTTCAAAGTACCCGGTTTCAAATTTACTCTTTTAAAAGTTTTATTAACATGTCTCATATAAAACGAGTTTAAAGTGTCATATGTTTGGGACGGTAGGAAATCGAAATTCCCTTTTCCAAAAGCCCACATTTTTAAAATTCCATTTTAGTAAAAACTCCCTTTTCCCTTTTGAAAAATTACTTTTCCAAAAATCGACATTCAGTTTGAAATGTTTTCCTTTTCAAAATTCCCTTTTTTAAGAAACCCCCTTTCAAAATTTCCCCTTTTCAAAGATGAATTTTTACCCCAACCCGCTTTGGACATAAAATACTCAAGGCACTGAGGTCTAATTTTTCGCGATTTTTTTTTAAACATGTCTATTTTTGGGGACCTCGGTGATGTAAGTGGTGGCACGATATACGTGATATTTTTATCCCATTATTTCGCTGAAATAGGTGACCAGCCTTTGTAGAATATTTTTTGAAAGGAGAATTTTGTTAAGAAGAATTTAAAAATTTTTTAAAAAATCTTAAAAAGGCGAATTTTCTAAAAGGAATTTTTTTGAGTTTGTGAAATTCCCTTTCACAAATATCCATTTTTTAAAATTTCCCATTTAAAAAAATTCCCTTCTATTCGTTTTTCGATTCGTTCTTCGAAAGTGCGAATCGAAACGTTTCCGTTTTCAAAACACCCTTTCTAAAAAACCCATTTTTAAAATTCCCCCTTTTTGAATTATATGTACTCTCTTGGGCTCATCCTAGAAACATGTGCCCATTTTTGTGAAGGGAGAATTTTGTAAGGGTGAATTTTGAAATTGTTTAAAACCTCAGAAAAAGAATTTTGGATTACATTTCCCAAATAAAATCTTAAAGAGGCAAATTTTCTGAAGGGAAATCTTGTGTGAAGTTCAGTGTAAACCTTTTTTTAACAGGTGTCCTGGATTTATATGAACGGGGAATTTTTCAAAGGTGAATTTTAAAATTTTTAAAAATCTTAAAAATGGAATTTTTAAAAGAGAAATTATGTGAATAGAATCTTATACCAGATGAATTTCGACCACAACCCGCTTGGAACATTTAATGCGATTTTGCGACTATTTCTGAACATCCTGATTTTTGGGATCCTCGGAGATGTAAGTGATGTCACGATCTCTTTAATATCTTCATGATCTCTTCAGCTCTGAAACAAAAATCACGCCGAAACAGGTGACCGACCACCTTTATCAAATTTTGGTGAAGAAGTTTATGATTTAAAATTTAAAAAATTTTTTGAAAAATGCCAAGTACCCAACCAGATACCTTACCAGATATACAACTTGGGAAATTATGGGAAATTATTTGACTTTATCCAAATCCTGACGTTATGGATAATACTGGGTGCCAGATACATGAAATTTGGAACATTAGGAAGATAATTTGATTTTGAACCACAATTTTCTAAATTACCTTCCCAAAAACCAGACGTTATGGGTGATTTCGGGTATCAGATACATGAAATTTGGAAACATATTTGACCTTGAATTACGATCTTCTCAAAAATCGGATGTTATAAACTATTTCGTCTTGAATCACGATCTTCTCAAAAACCTGACGTCATGGGTAGTTTTTGTTGGCAGAGATACATGAAATTTGGAAAACTATGGGAATTTTTTGGACCTTGAATTACAAATTTCTCTAAATACGGACGTTATGTATAATATTAGGTTTCAAAAACGTGGAAATTATGGGATATTATTTGACTTTGAATCACGATTTTCTCAATAACCCCAAATTATGGGTAGTTTTGGGAAATTAGGGAGATAATTCGAACCACAACCACAATTTTGTGGATACCTTGAACCAGAATTTTTTAAAAACGGAACGTTATGGGTAGTTTTAGGTGCCAAATGCATCTTAAGGAAAGTATTTGAACTTGAATCACAATTTTCTGAAAAAAAATCGAACGTTATGGGTACATTTGGTTGGCAAATAAATGAAATTTAGAAAATTATATCAGCTTTAGTCCAGATTTTTTGGAGAACCTGTCGTTATGGGTAGTTTTGGGTGCAATACCTATGAAATTTAAATTTATTTTACCTTGAATCATAGTTTTCTCCAAAACCTGACATGAAACTTTAGAAATGATGGGATATTATTTCATCTTGAATCAAGAATTTTTCAAAAACCCGAAGTTATGGGTTATTTGGGAGGCAGATCCATGAAATTGGAAGTTATTTATAAATAAATGATTTCACTTTGATTACGATTTTGTCAAAAACCCGAAGTTATGGGTAGTTTGGAAGGTAGATACATGACAAAAGGCCTTGAAATAACTGAAAACAGTTCTTACGCGTTTTTACCCTCCCAAGAAAGGTATATTTTTGAAGTTAATACTGTGTTTTTGAGAACTAAGGTGCTTAGACCAATTCAACATTCTTATGAATAGGCTCCTGACCAACTTCAACCCTCTGCTTATTTCTTGTTGTTATTCAATAAATTTAATTTTTGAAATTTTTTCCACATGATATTGATTTATTTATTTCCATTTATTTTCAGGAAACGCGCGATTGTGGCGCACCCTGTCATGCGATGTTCTTTCCGGAAAATGAACGCACCGTGCTGCGTTATTGGGTCGGTTCTTGGGCGGCTGTATGTGTAGCTAGCTGTTTGTTTACGGTAAATATGATATTTATAATAAAATTGTTATAATTTCGCTTAAGAAGCTCATTTCCATTGATAAAAAAATTTCAAAAGAAGTTGCGTTGATGATAAAAAAAAACAAAAATAAAGTTTCTCAGATGAAGCTGAAAAGATAAGAAATGCTTTAAGGTATACAAAAAATATGCTTGCTAGAATGTTTACAGGTACATATACGTTGTCAAAGCAGTTTTCTACAAAATAGAAATAATGTAGGAATGAGAGCTGTAGGAATGAAAAAGAAGAAAGGAAGAACGTTTGAAGAGCAAAAAAGAAAATTTGAATAAATATCCAATTTTAAAATGATAGACAACAAACACAGCAGGACAGCAATAAAAATATGCTTAAAGCAAAATAAATAAAAAGAAATTTTTGAAAAAAAAAGAAATAAATCAGAAAGAAAAGAATGTAGGGGAAAATAACTTGAAAAGGAATAATAAAAATATGTAGAAAAATACGCAAGATATTCTTTTTGCTGAAAAAAATGCGTTGAATTTGCTGCTGCTTTATATGTAAAAGCTTGTTATGCTTATTTTGTGCTTTTTTTACATATTGGAAAAATTGCAGATAAAAAGTATCCTCGAATTGTTTGGGTTACAATAAAAAAAAAACTACACGTATAGACCGTCAACAGTGTTTTGAAGATGGCTTCAGGACTATGTCAGAAAAATGATGAATTTGATGGCTTACATATGTGGATATTTGTGTTATTTGGATAAAAGAATAACGGTGTTTTTATGAAGCTTTCGCAGTTGGAAGGGTTCTTCGCTTTTTTTTTGTTTGCCTTTGGCATGCTGCGATTTTTAGGGGGATACTGCGTCAAAAGCTGCTGTAAAAGAAATGTTAACAAATACAATACAACACGTATACAAAAAAAAGACAAGAGGGATGTTTTGAAAAGCTATGTCTTATATTTAAATTCAACAAGATGTCAAACAAGTTGAGAAAATTTATGGGCAACATTACTTTTAAGGCTGCTTCGTTGTAACAGTTCAATATAAAGTCAAGAAATTTGTGTATAAATAACATTTCTTTACTATCACCAGTACTTAAGAGCTTTCAACGGTCACACCAACCACTGATCTATATGGCTTGTTTTACTTTTTACTTTTTACTTTTCACTTTTTACTTTTTACTTTTTACTTTTCACTTTTCACTTTTTTCTGTTTACTTTTTACTTTTTACTTTTTACTTTTACTTTTTACATTTTACCTATTACTTTTTACTTTTTACTTTTTACTTTTTTCTTTTTACTTTTTACTTTTCGCTTTTTGCTTTTAACTTTTTACATTTTACTTTGTACTTTTTACTCTTTACTTTTTACTTTTTATTTTTTACTTTTTACTTTTTACTTTTTACTTTTTACTTTTTACTTTTTACTTTTTACTTTTTACTTTTTACTTTTTACTTTATACTTTTTACTTTTTACTTTTTACTTGTTACTTTTTCCTTTTTACTTTTTACTTTTTACTTTATACTTTTTACTTTTTACTTTTTACTTTTTACTTTTTACTTTTTACTTTTTACTTTTTACTTTTTACTTTTTACTTTTTACTTTTTACTTTTCACTTTTCACTTTTCATTTTTACTTTTCACTTTTTACTATTTACTTTTTACTTTTTACTTTTTACTTTTTACTTTTTAATTTTTACTTTTTACTTTTCACTTTTTACTATTTACTTTTTACTTTTTACTTTTTAATTTTTACTTTTTACTTTTTACTTTTTACTTTTTACTTTTTACTTTTTACTTTTTACTTTTTACTTTTTACTTTTTACTTTTTACTTTTTACTTTTTACTTTTTACTTTTTACTTTTTACTTTTTACTGTTTACTTTTCACTTTTCACTTTTTGCTTTTTACTTTTTACTTTTTACTTTTTGCTTTTTACTTTTTACTTTTTACTTTTTACTTTTTACTTTTTACTTTTTACTTTTTACTTTTTACTTTTTACTTTTTACCTTTTACCTTTTACTTTTTACTTTTTACTTTTTACTTTTTACTTTTTACTTGTTACTTTTTACTTTTTACTTTTTATTTGTTACTTGTTACTTGTTACTTTTTACTTTTTACTTTTTACTTTTTACTTTTTACTTTTTACTTTTTACTTTTTACTTTTTACTTTTTACTTTTTACTTTTTACTTTTTACTTTTTACTTTTTACTTTTTACTTTTTACTTTTTACTTTTTACTTTTTACTTGTTACTTGTTACTTGTTACTTGTTACTTGTTACTTGTTACTTGTTACTTGTTACTTGTTACTTGTTACTTGTTACTTGTTACTTGTTACTTGTTACTTGTTACTTGTTACTTGTTACTTGTTACTTGTTACTTGTTACTTTTTACTAATAATTTTTATTTCTTTACTATCACTAGTACTTAAGAGCTTTCGAGTGCTCTCATTTTAGACAATTTGCGGTAGTTAGTAACGTTGCCATGTGTAGGTCGCCCACGTACCTTCTTGCGTCAACTTTTGAGGACCGTCTTAAAAACAATTTGCTTAATTTAATGATGTTCTGCTCTTCTCGAATTTCTCCTTTTTTATGGATAACTTTAAAGCTCACTCAAAAACATAAAGCTCTAAGAAGACTTGTTTTTAATATTCCCGCGCCACAGCTCAGAATTTATGGCCATGTAAATCAATACTTATTTTTATGAGCTCTTCGAACTCACCACGCCCACACAGTTTAGGTGGCATATAAATAAAATATTCTAATTTATGTCAAAAATCATAAGAAATACGTTGGCATAGCTGTTGAGCAAACTGGCTCACACATCACGGTCTACAAATAACGCCCTGACCGTGTTATGAACCGAGTTGGTCCCTAATAAAGTTATGATACAGGTTTTTCATCATCTATTTATTGACATCTTGACGAATATAAACATTTAACAGAAAAGAACTTCATAAATAAGCGTTAATATTTCAATACCAAAGGATTAAGTAATAAATTTATAAATACAAAATAGGGTGTGATTGAATGAGTTTTCATTCTTGGCATAAATTTCATATGCAAATCATTAGAGTAACAACGACAGACACTAAACCTATAAAAAACCAAACGCTCAGCTTAGTTTATCTATACTAAACGTGGGCAAACGCACAGCAAACTAACAATTTTCTTAAATATAGACCACAAAAGAACACAGTGAATGCGGGCTTTTTCTATTACTTACTCATATTACAATACAACAAAAGAAGATAAAAAGAAAACAAAGAAAAAAGGAAACGAAAAGAATGACAACAACTTGAAGTAGAAGTGGTAATTATGTGATGTGGGAAGTTTTTCTCTTTGTGTCAATTTGGCAGATTTTAAAACGTTAAATTATAGGGGGAGAGAGATTTTTTAATTTTTCCTTCTTGATAGTTAACAAAGCGGATTTTAAAATTCAAATTCAAAATAGTGTAGGTGGAGAGAAGAATTAAAAAAAAAACTATGTGAAGGAAGACATTAGTTAAAAGCTTAATTTGGGCGGAATTTGAAAATTTAATGAAGTGGGTTATTATTTGAGACAATAGACCTGCGAGACAATTAAGCACAGGAAACATTATTATTAAAAAATTTTAGAAAGCGAACAAAATCTACTCTACTCTTTGTGAAAGAAAATTCTATGAGGTCTTTATATGTATTCTGTTAATGTATAAAATAATTTGAGCTCCTACTTCTTGTTTTTTATTTTTACCTTTTACTTTTTTTACTTTTAACTTTTTACTCTTTACTTTTTACTTTTTTTAATTTTTTACTTTTTACTTTTTACTTTTTAGTGTTTACTTTTTACATTTTTCTTTTTTAATTTTTTACTTTTAACTTTTTTCTTTTCACTTTTTACTTTTTACTTTTTAATTTTTACTTTTTACTTTTTACTTTTTACTTTTTACTTTTTACTTTTTACTTTTTACTTTTTACTTTTTACTTTTTAATTTTTACTTTTTACTATTTAATTTTTACTTTTTTATTTTTAATTTTTACTTTTTACTTTTTACTTTTTAATTTTTACTTTTTACTTTTTACTTTTTACTTTTTACTTTTTACTTTTTACTTTTTACTTTTTACTTTTTACTTTTTACTTTTTACTTTTTACTTTTTACTTTTTACTTTTTACTTTTTACTTTTTACTTTTTACTTTTTACTTTTTACTTTTTACTTTTTACTTTTTACTTTTTACTTTTTACTTTTTACTTTTTACTTTTTACTTTTTACTTTTTACTTTTTACTTTTTACTTTTTACTTTTTACTTTTTACTTTTTACTTTTTACTTTTTACTTTTTACTTTTTACTTCTTACTTTTTACTTCTTACTTTTTACTTTTTACTTTTTACTTTGTACTATTTAATTTTTACTTTTTACTTTTTACGTTTTACTTTTTAAATTTTATTTTTTATGTTTTTTACTTTTTACTTTTTACTTTTTTCTTTTTTCTTTTTACTATATAATTTTTACTTTTAACTTTTTACTTTTTACGTTTTACTTTTTACTTTTTACTTTTTACTTTTTACTTTTTACTTTTTACTTTTTACTCTTTACTTTTTACTTTTTACTTTTTACTTTTTACTTTTTAATTTTTAGTTATTTTTTTCTTAATTGTTTAAAACATTGGAAAACGTTCTGTTCAGAAGAATGTCAATCAGTAAATTATTTCCTCTATCTGTTTATTTTAATCAATTTGTTATATTCCAAACATAATTAACCTTGAACTCTGAGAACAACATGAACTCAAAATCTTGAATATCTATCTATCTGATAAAAGCCATTCAATAATTTCAACATTTCGATGTTTATCTTAATCGTTCTTAATGACAAAAAACAAAAAAAGAGCTCTTCACAAAGAGCTTTGGTAATTTATTTGTTGTACTGAACTATTTAAGCTTCCTAATAAATGCAGACCAAACAATTCTGTTCCATTTGGAATAAAAAAAAATATTAGTTCACATTTTTATGATTATTTTATTCAAAACTATGCCGAATTGAATCTTAAAACAATCCGCTTTAGACAACTTAATTGAGTCGTTGTCTTTTTCCCCCCCGAAGATAATTTAATGCAAAGATCGTTTTAAATTTTTTAAAATATCATTATATATAATTTATTACAATTAGAACGCCCATAACAACAACAACAACTACAATAAACTTAATTCATACAAATGCCTCATTAGCGCAAAAAACAAGTTTTATTCTCATGCTAGATAGATGTTTTCTTTCTGGCTCACTTTGTGGCTGGTGTCGCGCACAGATATAACCATCACAGATAGGCAATCTTAAAGGTATGAACTCTGTCATAAAACAGAACCGGTTAACTGTTAGTGTTTGTTTTTCTTATCGCAGCTCTAAAAGAAATTAAGCTTTATCTTAATTCTTCCGCTTGATCGGTTTTTTGTTCTTATTGAAAAAAATAGGTTTTAAATTTTTTTAAATAGCTGCTAATTAAATTCATTTCCACCTTTTGCAGCGAATATTATGTAGATACTATTATGTAGATACTAAAAAATTTTATTTTAATGATATGCAATTCATTTAGTTAATTCGGTTTTTATGAGTCAATAAACTTAAAACATGGTTTTGAGCGGAAAACAAGTTGGTTGGAAAAAATAATGGATCTTTTCATTGTTTAATTGCTTTAAAAGTGCGAAAAGAAACGTTATCGATGGCTGCGCCCATTTTTTTTTTAATTTGAAAAAAATTAGACTTTTTGGTCATGAATAACCATTCAAATTCACTAGAAGTTCAATAGATCAATTTTGACATTACTTGAAAGTCTATGGTTCTATGTCCTATGATACGGTCAAAATCTATTGTCGTATTAAAAATGAGTCATGCCTTATAAAAATAACCGTCAGCAATGACCAACAAGTTATTTCGAATTGATGATATGGATTTTATTAATTTTGACTATATTTTTGACTATATTAGCCTATAAGTTTTTGTTTTCTATGTTAGACATACATGCATGTCATACCTAAGTATAAAAATATATTTTTACAATATTATCGGTTATAAATAACTATGCAATTGAAATGGAATATTGTTGTTGGTTATAAATAACCAATAGTTATATCTTTTGGTTGTTTTTTTGTTCCATACGAAATAATTTGATCAAACGTGTACTTGTACCGGTTATATGTTGTAATGGTTATATATAACCATTTTTAATTTTAGTTGAAACTTTTCGAAGTTTTGGAAACAGACCATAACTTTTTTTATAAATAGTTAACATTTTAATGTCATACTTTTCATGTTGATTTTGACAAAAGTCTATATTTTTGAGTTTTCCATGTTGGACATAAATGTATGTCATACCTACATAAGTATTCAAATTTTTTTTTAATATTCATTAAAAATGTGAATTCGTGCTCAAGATATATTTTAGAACTGAATATTTCAAATCTGAACACGTTGATATAATTTTTTTTATACCTGTTATCTATAACCAATAGTTATATCATTTCAAGCAAACACTATTTTGATAATAATATAATGAAGTCTAACATAATATACAACCTGTACTTACATACCGTTAACTTAACTATTCTTTTTTAAAGTCATTTATTTTATACTGGTTATGTCTAACCATTAGTTCAAGAAAATATAATAAACAATCAATTCTGAAAATATGTATTCAAAAAAAGGATTTACGTTAGTAAATTTATACTTAAGTAAGGCTTTTAAGTGC
Source organism: Pherbina coryleti (assembly GCA_943735915.1). Taxonomy (NCBI): domain Eukaryota; kingdom Metazoa; phylum Arthropoda; class Insecta; order Diptera; family Sciomyzidae; genus Pherbina; species Pherbina coryleti. The sequence continues at coordinate 11,672,653 of OX030952.1, read as the reverse complement.
TGGTTATGTATAACGGGTAATAAATTTATACTGATAACAAATTTGAGTTTTAGACTAAGTATGTTGACAACAGGAAAACATGAAAACAATGAAGTGAACAACCAACAACAACAACAACGGCTCTGTATAGAGCAAATCTCACAGCAGACTATACAGACTGTTTCGTTCCAACTCATCTGACACCAACTCATCAGTAGTCTTCCATGACTTTTCACTGTGATCCACTCAAGCTACTTAAGTCCTACTTATACTGCCAATATGCCGAGAAAGTTACCCGGAAGTTTATTATTGACAGAGAGAACGCTTTTTATATAAGAAGCTAAGTTCTGACTTCTACTTATGATGCACCCTGTGCCAAGGTTAACCTTGATCGTGTCATACTTTTAGGCATAGCCTTAACTCATATGCATCTTCGAAAATTCGATCACAGTGGTTTACCGCTATCAGAGCATGTTAAGGTTGTGTTATTTTGTTGATAACTCTTCCCTTTTTCCACACTTCCGCCTTAGAAAATCAACATATAATAAATTTTAACTGTTTTCAAGGTTCAGGGGAAAAACGCCCAATAAATTGACACTCAAATTAAAAAAGGAAAGCCCAAAATATTTTGTATGAAAAAAAAAAGAAATATCACCCAAAATCAATAATGAAATAAAGTCAAAAAATAAAGAAATAATGCCCAAATGAAAATTAAAAAACACCCAAAACTTTTGTAAAGAAATAGTAAAAAAAAAACACTTTTTGACTAAGTCTTATCTTATAATGAAATAACGCCAAAAATTTGTATGGAACATGTTTGAGTTCTATTTCATATTTTATTTTGGGTCTTATTTCTACTAAAATATCGCCCAAAACAAAAAATTAAATAAAGCCCAAAATATTAAAAAAAAAACAAATAATAATTTTATTTTTTACTTTTTACATTTTGCTTTTCACTTTTTACTTTTTACTTTTTATTTTTTACTTTTTATTTTTTACTTTTTACTTTTTACTTTTTACTTTATACTTTATACTTTTTACTTTTTACTTTTTACTTTTTACTTTTTACTTTTTACTTTTTACTTTTTACTTTTTACTTTTTACTTTTTACTTTTTACTTTTTATTTTTTACTTTTTACTTTTTACTTTTTACTTTTCGCTTTTTGCTTTTTACTTTTACTTTTACTTTTACTTTTACTTTTACTTTTACTTTTACTTTTACTTTTACTTTTACTTTTACTTTTACTTTTACTTTTACTTTTACTTTTACTTTTACTTGAAACAGCTGATAGCAGAGATGAGCGATCGTCTATTTAGTTCTTATGCTGAAGTTAAGAGCGAAATTGCTAAATTAAATGAAACTGTTGCCCAGCTCACAGCACAAGTGCAAGACTTAACCGCCAAAAACGAAGAGAAAGATGTGCGTTTAACAGCCATGGAGCGTAAGATCAATGCTCTGGAGCAGCAGTCTCTAAAGGAAGGCATTGAAATAACAAATCTTCCCTTGAGAGAAAATGAGAACACAAAACTAATTGTAAAAGAGTTTGTGAAAAAATATAATGTTGAGCTGGCCGATAACGACATAACTGATGCTTTTCGCATAAAAAACAAAAACAACACCATTGTTGCAAAGCTCTCCTCTCTAAGTGTCAAGCAGAAGATTATGCAAAACACCAAAGGAAAATATCTAAACAGTGGTACACTCGAAGAAATTCCAAACGAACAACGCATGCGCGTGTTTATCAACGATCAGCTGACCGCTTCAAACCGGCGTTTATTATGGCTAGCAAAAACAAAGGCTAAGTCCGCGAATTGGAAGTTTATATGGGTGCGAGAAGGACGAATTTTGGCGAAAAAAATTGAATCGGCTTCCACATTACAAATTTCTGCAGAAAGCGATATCGATTTAATTAATTAAACCTGATTGATTGATTAAATACATAAACTAAAAAAAAAAAAAAAAAAAAAAAAACAATTATTTTAAAATGAACACAATTTCAACAAAAGAATATATTAACTACCAAAACATAAGCAAACAAACATTCGCAAGTTATCACCTATCCTGCATTTTTTTAAATATTCGATCTCTACGGAAAAATTTTACACCTTTCCTCGCTGCTACTAACAACATAATAACAATAGTTGATATTATAATACTTGTTGAAACTAATATTAATGATGATGAGAATGATTTGTTATTTATAGAAGGCTTCAACGCAGAATTTTTTAACCGTGCTATTAGCAGAGGAGGCGGCATCGCAGTTTATATAAGAAAAAACTTGGCATATGAACACGCGCTACACCCTACTATTGTCTCATATGAGTGCCTCTCTGTTAATATATGCATAAACAATCAGCCAATAATACTCCAAGCAATTTATAGACCGCCGTCGCAAAGCGTAAATACGTTCATAAATGAACTCGATGAAAACATAAATAAAATAGATGGAAGAACAAATATTATTATTCTAGGCGACATGAATATTGATTTAAATAAGACCCACTGTAGCTCAATTGCACACTACCTCGAGATGTTGTCTTCAAACGGTATTGAGAGCGCAAATAACAAAAACACAAGAGAAGACGCCAGCAGAGAAACAGGCAGCAACATCGATCATATACTTGTCCGATGTAAACAAAGCAAAATTCATGCAGGCGTTATTACAACAACTGTCTCTGACCACTTCTCTCTTTTGTGTGGAGTCACTTTCAACAACAACAACAACAACTCTGTTCAACAAAATATGCATATGTGTAAAAAAGCCGTCAGTTATAATAGGGTAAATGCGCAAATATCCGGCACTAACTGGGAACAAAACTTTGAATCAACTGATATCGACGAAGTTTATAATAACATTCAACAAACATTTAAAAACATTTACGATTGTGCAAAAATAAATGTAAAAAAATCCAAAAAGCGAAAATCTAATACGTGGTTAACCGAAGAACTTATAAAATGCTGTGACAATAGGGATAAACTTTATAAAAAATGGTTATCGAAACCTAAAAATAAAAACATTGAAAAAGAATACAAACAATATAGAAACATGTTAAATAAAAAGTTAGAACGTGCAAAAAATGAATTCTATAAACAACAACTGTACGAAAACAAAAATGACATTAAAAAAACTTGGCAAATAATAAATGAAATTATTGGAAAAAAAGTGTTAGTATGGATGAAACATTAATAAAAAACTTTAAAAACGAACAGCTTGACTCGCTTACAAATAAATTCGCAAACAATTTTAATGATAACATTAAGCGAACAGTCCATGAATATGACATTAAAACAATACGAACTTCAGAATTCACTCTACAGAACTCTATTTTTATCGAATATGTAAGCGAAATCGAAGTTTTTAATATAATTAATAGCCTAAATGTACAAAAAGGTCCGGGGCACGACGCGATTCGTCCAAAAGATTTAAAAAATAATGCTATTGTTATGACTCCTGTCATAACAAAACTAATTAATATGAGCCTTGAACAAAATAAGCTCCCACAAGCACTTAAGCTCTCCATAATCAGGCCAATTTTTAAAAGCGGCGTAAAATCCGATGTAGATAATTATCGGCCAATTGCAATATTGCCAGTTTTAGAAAAAATTATTGAGGAAATTGTATCCCGTAGACTAAAAACATATATTGAAAAGTATAACATCATTGAAAATAACCAATATGGCTTTCAAAAAGACAAAAACATTAATAAACTACTAGGCAACTTTGCTAACGATATCAATGGAAACCTGATCAAAAACTACCACAGCCTAGTGCTCTTCGTAGATTTTAGCAAAGCTTTTGATACGTTATCACACAAAACACTGCTGGAATCACTTCATAATGCTGGATTTCGAGGTAATTGCTATAAATGGTTTGAAAATTACCTGACATTACGTTCATATCAAGTCAAAATAGAGGATAAACTAAGCAGCGAAGTTGATGTAAAGCACGGTGTTCCTCAGGGGTCAAAACTGGGCCCGCTCCTGTACATCATATACGCAAATGGCATGCTGAGGGCGCTAAAAAACAGCAAAGCATACGCTTATGCAGATGACACGGCCATAGTAGTCACGCATACGGATGTAAATATTGCAACAAAAATCATGCAAGGTGAACTTGACATCATAACCAGATGGTCACATGACAACGGTCTAACTATTAATGCCGCAAAAACAAAATTAATGCATATACGCCCACCACACATCCAACGCATCGATATTATAATCAGATTTCACGAAACGTCATGTCTACATAACCACCAAACTGCAAGCAGTTTAAATGACAACTGTCGAACTATTATTGAAGTTGTCGACGAATACAAATACTTAGGCGTTGTAGTTGACTGCCATTTAAAATGGAATCTCCACATCAAGCAATTGCGAGCCAAATTGCGCAGAACATCGTATATGTTACACCACCTCAGCTTTGCATGTAGTTACGCCGTACTAAAACAAGCATACTTTGCGCTCTGCGAAACATACATTCGCCACGGAATCACAGCGTGGGGCTCATCAACTCACTGCCGTGATCTACAAAGGAGTCAAAATAGTATTTTAAAAATATTGGCCAAAAGAAATAACTTCAGCAGATACAACCACAATTCTTCACTCTGTCACTAACTTCAAGTCCTAACAGTTGAAAATTTATTCAAATGCAGCTTGTTGAATGAATTTTTCAATGATGCTCGCTTCAGAAATCCTATTCGACATGAGTACAACACACGACGCCGACTGGAAGGACGATTTGAAGTTCCGAAATTCCACAACAACTATGGAAAAAATAGACTTGATGTCACTGTACCAAAAATATTAAATGAACTCCCGCCAAACATCGTAAATATGAATCATGCTCAAAAACAATATAGAAATAAAAGCATAAAATTATTCTACATCCAAAACTAAATTGAATTTTATCACATCAAAATTCTTTATTATTTTTGTTTAAAAACTTATGTATCTATATTTTTCTTTTCAAAATTATTATATATAAAAATTTTCTCCATGTTATCTAATCTAAGCTAACTTTTCACAAAATGTTTAAGTATTTTCTTTTTTAATATAATTGTCTTCTTACTTGCAGACCAATTGCTAAATTCAATAATTTAATAATTTTTATTACTCTTCTGCTAATATTTTAATGAATTTAATTACCAATATTTAGTTTTTATTCAACTTTACTTTTATAATATTCTTATTATTTCAAACTTTCTCGCAGACAAGCCTTAAGGCTTCGCGGGATACAAGAAATCTTAAACTTGCAATTGTAAAAAGAAATATTGAAATAAAACTCAAACTCAAACTCAAACTCAACTTTTACTCTTACTTTTACTTTTACTTTTACATTTACTTTTACTTTTACTTTTACTTTTACTTTTACTTTTACTTTTACTTTTACTTTTACTTTTACTTTTACTTTTACTTTTACTTTTACTTTTACTTTTACTTTTACTTTTACTTTTACTTTTACTTTTACTTTTACTTTTACTTTTACTTTTACTTTTACTTTTACTTTTACTTTTACTTTTACTTTTACTTTTACTTTTACTTTTACTTTTACTTTTACTTTTACTTTTACTTTTACTTTTACTTTTACTTTTACTTTTACTTTTACTTTTACTTTTACTTTTACTTTTACTTTTACTTTTACTTTTACTTTTACTTTTACTTTTACTTTTACTTTTACTTTTACTTTTACTTTTACTTTTACTTTTACTTTTACTTTTACTTTTACTTTTACTTTTACTTTTACTTTTACATTTACTTTTACTTTTACTTTTACGTTTACTTTTACTTTTACTTTTACGTTTACTTTTACTTTTACTTTTACTTTTACTTTTACTTTTACTTTTACTTTTACTTTTACTTTTACTTTTACTTTTACTTTTACTTTTACTTTTACTTTTACTTTTACTTTTACTTTTACTTTTACTTTTACTTTTACTTTTACTTTTACTTTTACTTTTACTTTTACTTTTACTTTTACTTTTACTTTTATTTTTACTTTTACTTTTATTTTTACTTTTACTTTTACTTTTACTTTTACTTTTACTTTTACTTTTACTTTTACTTTTACTTTTACATTTACTTTTACTTTTACTTTTATTTTTACTTTTACTTTTACTTTTACTTTTACTTTTTGCTTTTTACTTTTTACTTTTTACTTTTTACTTTTTACTTTTTACGTTTTAATTTTTACTTTTTACTTTTTACTTTTTACTTTATATTTTATACTTTACTCTTTTTACTTTTTACTATTTACTTTTTACTTTTTACTTTTTACTTTTTACTTTTTACTTTTTACTTTTTACTTTTTACTTTTTGCTTTTTACTTTTTACTTTTTACTTTTTAATTTTTACTTTACTTTATACTTTATACTTTATACTTTATACTTTATACTTTATACTTTATACTTAATACTTTTTACTTTTTACTTTTTACTTTTTACTTTTTACTTTTTAATTTTTACTTTTTAGTTTTTACATTTTACTTTTTACTTTTTACTTTTTAATTTTTAATTTTTACTTTTTACTTTTTACTTTTTACTTTTTACTTTTTACTTTTTACTTTTTACTTTTTACTTGTTACTTTTTACTTCTTACTTTTTACTTTTTACTTTTTACTTTATACTTTATACTTTATACTTTTTACTTTTTACTTTATACTTTATACTTTATACTTTATACTTTATACTTTATACTTTATACTTTATACTTTTTACTTTTTACTTTTTACTTTTTACTTTTTACTTTTTACTTTTTACTTTTTACTTTTTACTTTTTACTTTTTACTTTTTATTTTTACTTTTTACTTTTTACTTTTTACTTTATATTTTATACTTTATACTTTTTACTTTTTACTATTTACTTTTTACTTTTTACTTTTTACTTTGTACTTTTTACTTTTTACTTTTTACTTTTTACTTTTTACTTTTAATTTTTTGCTTTTTACTTTTTACTTTTTACGTTTTAATTTTTACTTCTTACTTTTTAGTTTTTACATTTTACTTTTTACTTTTTACTTTTTAATTTTTACTTTTTACTTTTTACTTTTTACTTTTTACTTTTTACTTTTTACTTTTTACTTGTTACTTTGTACTTTTTACTTTTTACTTTTTACTTTTTACTTTTTACTTTTTACTTTTTACTTTATACTTTATAGTTTATACTTAATACTTTTTACTTTTTACATTTTACTTTTTACTTTTTACTTTATACTTTATACTTTATACTTTATACTTTATACTTTATACTTTATACTTTATACTTTTTACTTTTTACTTTTTACTTTTTACTTTTTACTTTTTATTTTTTACTTTTTACTTTTTACTTTTTACTTTCTACTTTTTACTTTTTACTTTATACTTTTTACTTTTTACTTTTTACTTTTTACTTTTTACTTTTTACTTTTTACTTTTTACTTTTTACTTTTTACTTTTTACTTTTTACTTTTTACTTTTTACTTTTCACTTTTTACTTTTTACTTTTTACTTTTTACTTTTTACTTTTTACTTTTTACTTTTTACTTTTTACTTTTTACTTTTTACTTTTTACTTTTTACTTTTTACTTTTACTTTTCACTTTTTACTTTTTACTTTTTACTTTTTACTTTTACTTTTCACTTTTTACTTTTTACTTTTTACTAAAGCTTAAATATTTTTTGCAAAAAAAAAAAAAATAACGCCCAAAATCTAAAGAGAAATAAAGAGAAATATTTCAAAAATATTGAAATAATGCCTAAATAAAAATGAAATTGCACCCAAAACTTTCATAAGGAAATCGATTGGTCGCTTTTTGGACAAATTTTATTTAATAATGAAATAACGCTCAAAATTTTATATGGAACAGTTTTGATTTTATATCGTATTTTATTTTGCGCCTTATTTCACCCAAAATAAAAAATAAAATAAAGCCTAAAATATTTTGAACAAAAAAAATTAAACATCGCCCAAAATAAAAACTGAAAAAGCCCAAAATTTTTAAAATGACGCCCAAATGAAAATAAAATAACACCCACAACTTTTGTAAAGAAAGCGATTCGCCATTTTTTTGGTCCAAATGCCCAAAATTTGTGTGAACAATCTTTAGGCTTCAGCCCGTTTTAAAAGGTATTTTTGTTTTTTTGTTAATGCTTTTCTTTCTCTTTTCAAACACAAAACTAATGTTTTTCTCTCTCTCTCTTCCAGGTGCTGACTTTCCTCATCGACTCCTCGCGTTTTCGTTATCCTGAACGTGCGATCGTTTTTCTTGCTGTCTGTTATTTAGTTGTCGGTTGCGCGTATGTCGCTGGCTTAGGTGCCAGTGATTCGGTCGCCTGTCGCGAGCCTTTTCCGCCACCAATACGCTTGGGGCGTCTACAGATGATCTCCACCATAACACAGGTATGCAGTGAGCCATTAAAAATAAAGCTGTAACTTTTAAGAGTTGCTCCCCCCCTCCCCCTCTTTCCCTCTCAAAACAACATTATTGCCAATTATTGCTTTTTATTAGTTTTTACTATAAGGAAGTAATTCCTTCGATTCCAATTTTATTTCACACGATTTATCTAATTCTTTTGCTATTTCTTACATTTTCAGGGTCATCGCCAGTCGACCGCCTGCACAGTGCTCTTCATGGCACTCTATTTCTGCTCCATGGCCGCTTTTGCTTGGTGGTCTTGTCTGGCTTTTGCCTGGTTCTTGGCTGCCGGCTTGAAATGGGGTCACGAGGCGATAGAAAATAAATCGCATTTATTTCATTTGGTCGCCTGGGCGGTGCCGGCTCTGCAGACCATCTCGGTGCTAGCTTTGGCCAAGGTTGAAGGTAAGTGTGTTTGTGCAGCAATTTCAAAAGACTTATTTTAATGTTTTTTTAATTAAGTTTAGGTTCGAAATTTTTATTTTTTTATACACTTGATTACCTGGTAATCAGTTGCTGCATTTCTTACACAAATCAGGCTTTTATATTTTTTCGTTTTTTTCTTCCTTTCTTATTACGTGCCACCTTCTGCTGTTCCTTACCAAGGTGGCAATTTATGCAAATTAAAGAATTAACGATTCTTCATGCTTCGTCATGCTTCGCTAGAATTTCTTTGTTCTCGAGTGCAAAATAAAAAAAAAAGTTCAGATAAAAAATACAGGCATTCCTTAGAAATTATAAAGCTTCATTCCTTGTCTGTGCGCAGGTGTCGGTGAGTGTTTGTTTGTGTGTTTCTGTTTGTGTGTGTGTGTGTGTTCAGTGTAAGCCATTTACACTTTAGCGTTTCATGGTTATTATTTTTAAATTATTCCAAGCACATCGAACACATTTTCCAACAAATATCAATAAAATGTGCTGAGGTACATGTTTGACGTTTTGCTCCACTGCGCGAGTGAGGGTTGCCATTGTAAGGGCCATATGTAGTAAAGTAAAGTAATCATTCAATGCTAGATCTTTTGGTTTTGTTAAAATTTTTTGTAATATTTCATTTTGAAAAATTTTTTTTATACAAAACATATAAAGGGTGTATCAACAAGAGGTGTAGGCTTGCAAAGACGTTTTCTTTAACATCTGTTCTCTACACAGTTTTTAAAGATATTGTATTACATACATAATCTCCATGTGTCTTCTTTATAAGGAAATACAAATTTAAGACACATTTCAAAAATGACGGGTTTTATTAAGAAAACCAATTCTGCATCTCTTGTTGAAACACCCTATTTATCTCTGTTATACACTTATATATTATTTACAACAAACTTTGCATGTATACAATAGCGTTATTTCGTTGCATATATGCTCAAATTTTGCATATAAAACTCCATTGGTCTATTTATAATCCGGTGCAAATGGGCTAGCAAAATTATGCAATTGCATCTATTTGCTATAGATGAACTACAAAGTATTTTTCTCATAAAACTTAACTTTGCAATGCTAAAAAAAAGTGGCATATCACGATAGGCTCTTTATATTGCATATTTGATAAAGTTTTGTATGGAAAACTCTATAGGACCATTCACGATCCGGTGCAAATGGACAAGCATAATTATGCAATAGCGTTTACTCATGCTCACTCTGCAATACTGCCAAAACAAACCAATATTTTCATAGCACAAGTGGATTTTTTTCGTTGCATATATGACGATCTTTCGTTACGATCCGGTGCAATTGAGCAAGCAAAATTATGCAATTGCATCTATTTGCTATAGATGAACTACGACGTACTTAACTCATAACACTATACTTTGCAATACTAAAAAAAAACTACAAATTGTCACAGGTTATGGGCTCCTTTCATTGCATATATGATATACATAGTTTTGTATGTAAAACTCTATAAGGTTATGTATGATGCAAATGGTAAAAATGAGCCAGGAAATTTATGCAATTGTATTTATGTGCTATAGATTGTGAACGATGTACTTAGCCTTTGCATTACTAAAAAAAAAAATTAAATATTGACATTGAGCACTCATTTTATTCACATCCATGAGCCATGTCACAGAATTCCTACTTTGCTCTAACTCTATAAGTGTTTCTTTCAAATCAGCTGTGCTTTTGATCTTTTGATATTTTAATCGTTGAATTATTTTTTCCTCGTTCTATTTTTAAAATAAGTTTGGCTTTAGTTTTTTATTTTTGAAGTGAGAGTATTTGCAATGGCGTGAGAGCATATTGTATAGCATATATGTATATGCATATATATACAATGCTATAGGCTTTCGGTATAGCATTTATGCAAAGGTACTGCAAATGAAAATGCATACAATTTGGCTGTTGTAATTGGAAAAAGTGCAAAAACATTTTACATTTGCTATGATGCAAGACTATTTGGACTGCATCGTGAACAGCCCCATTATTTTTTATAGCCCTATGTATTTTAATCTTTGAATTGAAATTATTTGCAATTAAATGAGAGCGTTTGTAAATATTTGCAATATGTTTTCGCTTGTGCATTTATGCATAGGCATTGCAAATGAAAATTATTGCAATGTTCTGTTGTGATTGCAAAAGGTGCATAAAAACCTCTCATTTGCTATGATGCAAGACTATTTGCACCAGATTGTCAACAGCCCTGTAGTATATTTTAGAATTTTTTTTCATTTAAGTGAGAGTAGTTGTAATGGTGTGAGTGCATATTGTAAATATATGCACTTTATTTTCGCTTAAGCATACAATTTGCTTGTTGTAATTGCAAAAGGTGCGAAAACATTTTACATTTGCTATGATGCAAGACTATTTGCACCGCATCGTGAACAGCTCTATTATTTTTTATAACCCTATATTATAGTCATTTTATCTTTGAAGTGAAAGTGTTTGCAATGGAATAAGAGCATTTTGTGAATATTTGCAATATATTGTCGCTTTTACATTTATGCATAGGCATTGCAAATGAAAACTTTTGCAATTTGCTGTTGTGATTGCAAAAGGTGCATATATATATCTCTCATTTGCTATGATGCAAGACTATTTGCACCGGATCGTCAACAGCCCTGTAGTATATTGTAGAATTTTTTATCATTTAAGTAAAAGTATTTCCAATTGTGTGAGAGCATATACTAAACATATGCACTATGTTTTTGTTAAAGCATTTATGCAAAAGCATAGCAAACATAAATAAAATTGAGTGGTTTTTGTGATTGGAAAAAGGTGGATATATACTTTATATTTGCTATGATGCAAGACTATCTGTACGAGATCGCAAACAGCCCTGAGAGTACTTGGTAATGGTGTGATAGCATATTGCATAATGTATTGCAAATAAAAATACATAAAATTTATTGTTGCAAAACGCAAAACGGTGCATACATATTTGATGTTTGCTTTAGTGGAAGTTCATTTGCATGGGATTGTTAACAGCCCTATAGTTTATTGTACTATTTGAGTATTTATATTACCTTTGAAGTGAATGTATTTGTAAGGGTGTGGGAGCGTATTATTAATAATGCAATTGGTTTTCGATATTGTATTTATGCAAAAGTTGCCAATACATTTAACATTTGCTAAGGTGCAAGACTATGCATCGGCACATGAACAGACCTATGAACTAAAGTATATTGTAATTTTTTTGTTGTTGAAGTAAGAGTGTTTGCAATGTTGTGAGAGCATAATGCATTGCAAATAAAAATACATACATTTTTGTTTTGTGAATGTAAAATGTTGCATATATATTTAACATTTGCTATTGAGGAAGTTTTTTGCACTGCATCGTGACCAGCCCTATAGTTTATTGTAATATTTTTTACCTTCGAAGTGAAAGTATTTGCAATTGCATCAGAGCACATTGTTAATATATGCAATAGGTTTTCGATGTTGCATTTATGCAAAAGTTTTAAATACATTTAACATTTGCTATGATGCAAGACTATTTGCGCCGGAACATGAACAGACCTATAGTATATTGTAATATTTTTCTCGTTGCAATGGCGTGAGAGCATATTGCATAATGCATTGCAAATAAAAATATATACAATTTGCTGCTGTGAATGCAAAACGGCGCATTTATATTTCACATTTGCTAAGATGCAAGACTACTTGCACCGGATCGTGAAAGCCCTGTAGTATATTGTAGTATTTCTTATCATTGAAATGATAATAGTATTTTCAATGCTGTGAGAGCATATTGCAAATAAATGCTATAAGTTTTCAGGTTTAGTTAAAAAAACTTACTTCTACCCAAAATTTAAAAAGAAAAATAATTGGTTAGTTTTATGACATACTCATAAATTTCAAAAGATTTCCCGGGAACGAGTTAAATCAAATTATTTGGTCTAAAGTCTACATTAAAAAGTATGTTAAAAGCTAATGCATTTTAAAATTAAAAAAATTGAGTTAAATTCTATATAAGCTTTATATTTTTATAACTCTTAATTGTTAGTTTTTTTTTTTATTGCATCTTTATTGCTTTCCCGGGAAAAAATTCTCTCAATGTTCTTGATAAAATTTCAGCCAACCGATGGACGGGTAGGTGAGTTAATAATAAGTAAAAGTTCTGATTAAGTTTAAAATTCAACAATTTTTCTCTTTAGGATTTTGTAAGTTGGTATTTTTTCAAAATATTTTTTTTCAGTTATTCCCTTGGGAAAAGAAAAAAACCAAAATTCCAACTAGGTTAATGAGTAGAAAGCGAATTTTATCATTTCTATAACAAATAGTTTTCGGCGTTATACAAGCTAATTACATTTTTTCTGCATGTTTCTTGCTGAACTGAGCAAATACTAATTTCACAAAAATAATTAAGACTTAAAAATATTTCCCCGGAAAAACTTCCGCTAGAGTGCTTAATGAATGATCTTTGCGCTCTTGCAACAGCTGGCGGATTTTTTTATAAAATATTTGTTAAAATTATTATTAATGTTGTGCATCTTGACCTATTGTTGTTGTTGTTGTTGTAATTACTGTTGTTGTTATTATTATTGTTGTTGTGTTTGTTGTTGTTAGTGTGGTTGCTGCTGTTGTAACAGCATGAATCATGCTGATGTCATCAATACAAATGGCCATTTCCTCTGTTGTTGCTGTTGTTATCGTTGTTGTCGTCTTATTGTTGAGTATTTGGTTGGTTCTTTATAAATTCAAATGTTGTTAAAGAAAAACGATTTTGTTTTTTTCTTATTGACTTTACGTGGTTGCTGCCGCTGTAACTTTTGTATTAGAGCGGTTTTTGTGTTATTTTATTTATTTATTCATTTTTCTCTTTTTTATATTTATATGCTTTTTGTCTTATTTTATTTCATTTCATTGATTTTTAAATATAAGTGTTCAGTTTTTTGTGCAAACGTGTTGAAATTATAAATTCCAACCACGTTGCGCACGTTTGCTGGTTTGTTGGTTTTTGTTGTTTTTTTTGCTGCTTTGTTGTTGATGTTGTTGTTGTTGTTCTTGTTGTTGTTATTGTTGTTGTTGGCACATTCATTGACTTGACTTCAATTTCATTGCATTGGCAGCATAAATGAATGAATGCTTGAATTGCTCCACTGTGCGTGCGGCAGGCATCGCACGTTGGCGAGTTCATAAGATGCTGTCTCGAGTTGTTTACGAGTTACCATTTTGAGTTTACCTAAGATTGTGGTTAGTATTAAGGGGGGAGGCCAATGCTTGCAGCAATTTGTAGTATTTTATTTTATTAATGTTTAGTAATGGGTGCACCGTGAAACATTTACAGGAAAAAAAAGAGAAAAATGTTTTAAAATATTTTTAGCATAAATTTTGTTTTTAGGTTTGCAAAAATGCAAGTTAATCAACAACAGTTCGAGACAAATTGAGTCAAATTCAGCACTTTAAAATTCGGGTTGTTGAATTAAAAAAAATAATCTTAAAAGGAATTATCTTCAACTGAATTTCTTAAGGTTTTACTATTTTGATGACGTCAGCTTGCATGGAGGATAGGCGTGGTTTTCATTCGATTTTGAAAAATTTCAAAAGTAGGATGCATATTTGAAATCAAAACTTATACGCAAAATTTCAATGTCTAAGTTTAAGTTTTGAGGAAATTTAACAGATTTTATTTATGACGTCACTTTGTATAAGAGGTAGGCATGGTTTTCATCTGAATTCACCAAATTTCAACTTTAGATTATATATTTGAATAAAATAACAAGGTCTTTAATTAATTTTTGTATAATTTGTGAAGTTTTTGATATTTTAATGACGTCAGTTTGCATGGAGGATAGACGTGGTTTTCATTCGATTTTGAACAAGATATCAAGCTTGATTGAAATTCAGAGTTTGCATTTTTAGAATTAAAGCTTATGTGCAAAATAATCAGGTCTCTGATTACTTTTTGTGTAGTTTTCAGAGATTTTATCTAAATGATGACGTCACGTTGCATAGGAGATAGATGTTAAAGCTTTTGTGCAAAATAATCAGATTTCTGATTAGTTTTTGTGTAGTTTTTAGACATTTTACCTTAATGATGACGTCACTTTGTATAGGAGGTAGACGTGGTTTTCATTTGATTTTTCTTAATTTCAATAGTTTGGAATAGAATTAAGGCTTATGTGCAATGTAATCATGTTTTTGATTAAGTTTTGTGTAGTTTTCAGAGATTTTACCTTATTGATGTTGTCGCTTTGTTTATGAGATAGACATGGTTTTCATTAGATTTTTCCAAATTTCAAACGTACACTGAAAAAAAAATGTTTTAAAATTGACGACAATTGTTATTAGTTTGACGATATTTGTGTTTAAAAAATAGCTTTCAACAAATTTCGTCAAAGTAAGAGCAAATGTATTTAAAAATTTTGAAAAAAATATGAAAAAAAAGTCAAATTAACAACACATTTTGTGAACACATTGTGTTTAATTTTAAGCTAACTTTTTTTTTTCAGTGTATAGTGCATATTTGATATTAAAGCTTATACGCAAAATTTAAACGTCTTGGATTAAGTTTCGTGGAATTTTTACTGAATTTATCATTCTGATGACATCATTTTGTATGGGAGGTAGACGTGGTTTTCCTCCAATTTTACCAAATTTCAAGATTAGATTTTGAATTTAGAATTAAAGCATATGTGTAAAATAACAAGGTTTTAAATTAATTTTGTGTAATTTGTGAAGGTTTTCATATTCTGATGACGTCAGTTTGTATGGGCGATAGACGTGGCTTTCATTAGATTTTCCCATATTTCAAATATAGAGTGCAAATTTGGAATAAAAGCTTATGCGCAAAATTTCAATGTCTATGATTATGTTTTGACGATTTTTTACAGAGTTTACCATTCTGATGACGTCATCTTGTATAGGAGGCATACGTGATTTTTGACCAATTTTGCCAAATTTCAAGCTTAGAATATGAGTTGGAAATCAAAGCATATGTGTAAAATAAGAAGGTTTTAAATGCATTTTTTTTTGGAATTTGTGAAGGTTTTAATATTTTGATGATGCCAGTTTGTATAGGGGATAGGAGTGATTTCCATTCAATTTTGAAAAATTTCAAATTGCTTTAAATTCAGATTTTGTTTTTAAAATCATGTGCAAAATTTCAAGTGTTTAGGTTATTTTTTTTTTTTTGGAATTTGTAGAGATTTTACGATTTTGATGACGTCATTTCGTACAGCTTGGTTTTAATCCGATTTTGACAAATTTCAAACTTTAGTTGCAATTTTGAAATCAAAGCTCATTTGCAAAACTTCGTGTGTTTGGATTAATTTTTGTGGTAATTTAAAGATTTTACCATTTTGATGACGTCATTTCGTATGGGAGGTAGACTTGGTTTTTATCCGATCTATACAAATTTCAAACTCTTAGCGCGTTTTTAGAACCAAAGCTTTTTTGCAAAATTTCAAGGTTCTAGATTAGTATTTGGGGAATTCTTAGAGATTTCGCCATTTTAATGACGTCACTTTGTTAGATAGATGTAGATGTAGGGTAGATAGGCTGGGTTTTTGTCCGATTTGGCTCATTTTCGAACTTGATCTACATATTTTAATAAATTTTTTTAATATCAACTAAATATAAAAAAACTAATTTTATTTCAGAATCGGAAAATTTTAATTAAAAAATTTTTTTTCAGTTATTTGTTATGAAAATAATTTCAAATTTCAGCTAAGATATCCTGACTAAAAATCCATCAAAGAAATATATCGTAAGAACAATTTTGTGGACTTTTGACAAAACAACCTAAGTCTATCTGAAATTCATAGACAAAACCCTTTAAGTTGATATGAAATGCATAAAGACTTAAGTTGTTTTATCTATGAATTTCAGACAGACTTAGTTTTTTTTTACAAAAGTCCACAGAATTGTTTTATTATATTTTTTTTTTCTTTTTTAGTCTTCAAAATTGGTCTTCAGAAGTTTAAAAAAGCAATTTTTTGAAAATTTTCGCTTAGCAGACATTTTAATTTATTGCCGTAAAAAATGTATGTGCATATTCTGGCAACTTTTAATGTTACTTTAATATATATTTTATTTGTAAAAATAATTATTTTTAAAGCTGCTCTAGTCGATCTAAAGCGTCCCCGCTAAAGCAAGGGCGTCTTGCGGTGGGTACGATATCTCTAGACTGGATCATCTGAAATGAAAGAAAAAATAAAAAATATATAATTAACATAAAAAAGACTTTGTAGACAACAACAAAATTTTTAAAAATATCAATATCGTCAAAATTTTGAAATTCATCAATTTGCAAAAATTCTAAAACATACAATTTTGTTTCGCAAGACTTATAATTCCACAATGGTTTTGTGAATTGATAATTAAATAAAGTCAGAAATTTATTAAATTTTTATTAACCCTTAAGTACTGTTGTTGGTGTGTGGGACCACATCCAAATATTTAAAGTCTATTTTTTTTTATTTTATCGATTGAAAAATTTAAAAAAATTTGTTCATCCTGGCATGAAAAATTGTATAATGTAAAGCTAAATATCAAGTTTAATTTTTCAAAACTTATATGGATGAGATCATAATTAAAATTTTTCTTAACTAAGGGATTTTTTAAAACCAAATAAATGGGGAAAAAATGATTTTTGAATAAAAAATCTATTTTTTTTCTATCGTGAACGAGTAAGACATTAAAAAAATAATATATAAATAAAATCAACTGGCCATTTCAGCCCTTGAGAGGACTTTGACCGAACTTCTTAAGATCAAATTGTGTCGTGTGTGTTATTAATTATTTAAACCCAATTAACCGAAAACTGGACCTACTAGTCCAAATTTCGGAGCCAGACTCCGAATGGCTAATGTGCATGTTCAGGAAGCTTTATATGGCAATATTTACTCTCTAGGTTTTGCCATTGTCTTCAGAGAGGTGAAGGCCGAACAGAAAAATTAATTTAATTGAGAAAAATTTCTATGTCAGATGGAATTGAACCAGGGTTCTCTGGCGTATAGGTCACGCACTCTACCCACTCCGCCACGGCCGCCACTACCGTAAGAAATTATACAATTAATAATAATTTTTTTTGCACATAAATAAGTTATCAACTTCTATCATTCTATGTATTAACACTTAATCATAAATTTTATCCTTTTATTGTTTAACTCCTTTTAAATTCTTTCGAAAATGAATCTTAAATGATACTTTTTGTTCGTAAATGAATTCGAAAATAAGGTTTTAGTGATACATTTTCGAATTCCTCCTGCATTGAATTTTATTAAAAAGTACGATGCTCTAGTTAACTTCATGGTCGAAATGGTCGAGTGGTGGTACAAATGGACTTTTAGTACGTTTTTTTATTTTGTAGGCTTATGACTTTTTTCTTTAATCTTCTCACTTTATTCTTCGACAGTTAAAGATGAACTGAACTGCCGATGAGTTCTCAAAATCTATGAAGCTACATTTTACATACAAGACTCGTTACAATAACTCGTTAAAATAGATGGTTCACAATAGATTGTTCATAATAGTTGGTTCACAATAAAGTCTTACGACAAGATATGTCAACTATTTACATATATTGCTCCACTATTTACATATATTGCAACAATTTTTTTTACAAGTATTACTCTTCTATTTTTATCATCATAAGTCTCACTTAATGAGAAATTTTATATTTTTATTGCTTTGTTCTGGAAATAAGTTTGAAAATGATTCAGAAATGATATTATTTTTTAACTTTTTCAATTCATATCATAATGATTTTGTATCACCATATTACTCACTCAATAATAAATTGTCTTTTTTTATTATATGCTTTACAAAAAAGATCGCAAATAAATCATAAATTAAACTTTACTTTATCGTAAATAAGTTCGGAAACGATGCTTTAAATATAAATTTTTTTACAACTTTTGTTCAAACTTTATTAAAAAACAAGTTGCGCTAATCATTAAATTTTTTTTAATTGAAAATGTGAAGTAGTAGCACAAGCGAACTCGTATGTTCGCACACAGAGAAGATGAGTTCAGTTCCCAGCAACGGAACAAATTTTTTTTTATATATTTTTTTATTTTTTTTTATTTGTTTTTGTTTACATACGTGTAAATATAGCGATATATGGATTCAAACAAGGGGGGTGCAGGAGGAGGGCACTTGCCCCTCTGGACTGGAAAATAGTTATGTATTTTTATTGCCTATGTGTATATGTTACATTTTCATATCATCATTTTCATATGCGTGCACACCAATGCATACCCCACCCCCTTGAAAAATTCCTGAGGACGCTTGTGGATTCATATATTCATAAAAGCTTTAGATAATTTGTAAAAATCACACAAAAGCAAACCATGTTCATAAAACTTTTTTCTTTTGATCTCGGAACAATACTCGATTACTTTTTGAACTCCGCTTGAAAAAAAAAACATAAAACCTTCGTTTTTGATTTTTTTACTAACAAAACGTGTATTATTTTTAGTAACTCATTAACAAAAAAAAATTCTTTTTTAAAGAGGCATTTTGGTTCGTTGAATGATTACAAAGTATAAATTTAATGAATAATAAAAACTTTCAACCTGAAAAGGTTCATAAAAAGACTCAAAAAGATACTTTTGTTTTACTGGGTAGTGTTCGAGTAATTTTTTTTTTAGTATTACTAGATATATTCATAGAGGTCACAAAGTTTTTTTTTGCTTCTCTTGGTTTTTGTTCTTTTTAAAACCGACCTAACTTCACTTTGCAGTTTTTATAACTTTTTTTTAGATAGCGGTAAATTTTTAACGACTTAACTTGCCCCATCCACTAGCTATAAAAAGTAGTGGTTATTATTTTAAGCACTTAAGCAAGTTCTTTTAATTTTAACCTCTCCACATTATAATGATTTTTATTTTATTTTATTTATTATGAGCCTAAAGTAACTTTTTATCTAACAACTTAGGTTGCCAAGTCAAGCAACTATTAAAAGTTCTGGTTCTAAATTAAAAATATTTTTATTTTTATTTTTTTTTATAACTTTTCTAATTAAAAAAAAAAACTTCCTTATGTTTCCTCATAGTTGCTCGTAATTGAATGAAACGTAAGCAAATTAAATAAAATCAAGTGAAATGTAATTGTTTTAAAAGACCTCATATAAAAGCATCCATTAGATACATCAAAGCGCTGTCAGCTGCTTAGGCGCACCATAAAAGCAATATAAGCTGCAAAAATAAAAAGGAAACATAAAAATAGCAACAAAAATAGCAACAAAACAACGACAAACATTGCAAAACACAAAAATAAATAAATGGCGAAACAACAGCAACATCTATGAGCTCAATAATATTGTAGTCAGCACACATCTGCAAGATATCCATCTTTATAGTTTAACACGCATTTAGCGCTTAGATAAACTCACTTATTTCTTACTTGACGCACTGCTGGAATTACATCAACTCATGTATATATTTAGACAGACATCACACATACGTTGAATTCGTGAATATATAATTTTTGTTTTTCCTTTATGGCTGTGCTGTTAGGCTTGGCTTGCTTTCATAGGTGGTAACGGATGTGACATTTTGAAATGACAGCATTTTTGTTAAACTCCATTCGTGGAAATACATACTTTATAGCTTTTCTTATTGCAGGCAATACTTCATAAAATACTTCATAAATTTTTGTTTTATTTTTGCATTTGTACCGACTGTTGGGTGTAGGGCCAAAGCCACTGGGTTCCGCCTCTAGCTTTTACAACAGCTCGCACTCAATTGGGTTTATTTTCAATCGAAACCTTAACACATAATTTTATTTCCGAAGAATTTCTTCAAAAATCAATGATATTTTCTTTCTAAATAGTTATGGAAGGGTTATTGCGTAAATTATTATATTGGATATTGTAAAAGTGGTGTTTAAGAGTGTGCCAGACATTCTCGATCGGATTTAAATCCGGAGAATTACCTGCCCAAGGAAGGATGTGGACAAAAGGAAATTTTTTACATGATGTGTTACATGACGTGTGACATGATGCACCGTCCTGCAAAAAGACAAAGGAACTGCTACTTATCCGTTCATCCTCAATATAAGGCAAAAACCACGTTTCTTAGAAGCTCAAATACTGATATTGCCGCATTGTCCCCTCTACAAACTAGAGGGGACCTGGGCCTTCAAGCTTTTTGCAGCCCAAACCATTAGTGATGGGAAATGTTTTATTTGGCGTATTATGCAGCCTTCTATTAGATTTTCACCTGGTCTTCTTCTGACGAAACTGACATGCCCTCCGTGAGAACATGAAGTGAACATTCATCCGTAAAGTAAACCTGAAAAAATTGAAAAGTCAAATCATAGATATAATGTAGGCAGTAGTATTGCATCGTGGTTTAAGACTTACACTGTTCCAAAAGGTATTTTTATATATTTGTGTGCATTCGCAAAGTTTAAGCGGTATATCTTCATCCTTTGGGTGAGGCGTGGCTTCTTAGTCGAACGATATGCTTTCACTCCCTATTGCTTACGCCTTTTTTTGCAACATACTATTAGATAAGTTGATTTCCTCAGCTTGCAAAGACTTCAAATGTTCATAAAGTGGTTGTGCGCGATTTTCCAAAACTGTTCGGATAAGTCAGTAACGCGGTCAATGCGTTCAACTGTTTTCCTGCCACTTCCAGCTCGAGAAGGGCTCAGGTTACCTTCAATCAACTTTTTGGCAATTCTTGAGAATGTGGGTCGACTTTCACCCTTTCGACTTGACCAATTTCGTTAAAATTATGACGTTCTCAAGATTACCGAAATGATATTTTTCTTTGCTGATGATAAGTATTTTTTGCGTCCCGTTATAAAAAAAAATTAAGATATTTTGGTTCAAATAATTGAATGCTACTGGTACCACTATCTTAGATAAAATTTAAATATATTTTTTTTTTATTCTTTATGTTCAATTTTTAAAACCAAACGAAACAAAATAACATTTAAGCGCAATATTAAAAATTTTTAATCTTATGTATATTCTTCAATCTTAAGAAATTTAGTATTTCTTGGTAGCTTTAGACCTGTAGATGTGCAAACTGGACTTTTAATTTCTTAAAAATTTATTTTTTTTAAGTTATAGATTATTAAAGTTTGCATTTAATTGCATGTAATTGTTGTTGTTATGTTGCTTTTTATTTTCTTAACAGAGCAGCTGAGAACAACGTTCTCAAACTCAGAGCAAAACTATTCGCTGCTCACATTTCGCTCTCTTCTTAATAGAGCGTCTGTCAGCAACAAGATGATAGTCAGAAAAATGTAAAGCTTTCGCAAACCTCACGCTGAACGCTCGCAACCAAGATACATACAAATTTTTTTTATTGCAATTTTCCGCTCACATTTCACTTTATTCTGTCTCTTCTTGATATAGAGCGTTTGCAAACAACGACAAAACTCTTAGAATATACGCTGAACACAATAAACGGCGTCAGCGGTCAGCGCCAATTATTATTATTTTTATAGTTGATGGGCATGGTATAATAATACATGGTAGCATTGACAACTGCTTATTTTCTCTTCAACAGGAAAACATAAAGTGTCAAAAACAGCTTTTTGTGGAAATACATCAGCAGCTGCTGTGGTTGTTGTTTTTTTTTCACTTCAACGTTTTCAACATTGCTTGTGTTTTCAATGGCGGATTGTGAGCGCTCTCTTTTTGAGTATATTTTTTGACAGTATATGATTTCCCAAGCAACTGTCAATGCTACCTTGTATTATTATACCATGGTTGATGGGTGCCGCAACGCGCACCAGTGGTCGTTATTTATTATAAATATTCCTGTTCAAAGTTTCTCGAGCAACTTACAAACAATGAGAGAAATCTTACTTCTTACTATTATATAAAAATGAAACTTGAAATATTGCCTTTTTGGCGTTGATGAAAGTAAACTCAAGAACGGCTGAACGGATGTAAATGAAATTTTCACTATTCAAATCGCAATTAAGGGGAGCAACGCAGCCAGAGGCCGAAAAAAAAGGTCATGTTTGTGAATTTTTTCAAGGAAACCTATGGGATATTTTTAAATGAGGGTTTTTATACCTAAAAATATACACATTGAAGAATATTTTTAGTTTTTTTTTTATTAAAAAAAATTTAATATTAAGGTCGATACAGCAGTTTTTGTAGAGCGCTCTGAAAAAAAGGTGAAATGCGGTGACCAAGATTGCTCCTCCTAAATTCATCTGAAACAAAAAAATGAAATATACTATTAAAGTAGATACTTAAAACTCGTACTTGTCATAGCCGTTTTTGAAAATATTCATTTTTCACAAAATGGCGGACTTTCGAACGTAAAAAAACGATTTTCGACCAAAAATTCGTCATAGTTTTGCCTATAAAAAATGAACGAATCTAAAAAAAAAAAAAATCCTATGACAAGTACGAGATTATTATGTGTACAATAAACCTGCGAAAAAATCAAAACGATCGGTTCACTGAGCTTCGAGAAATCTTGGTCACCGACTTTGAAAACATGGTTTCGAGAAAAACGCGTTTGAAAATAAGCGCCAGCACTGCGCGCTCTAGAAGGCGGTTCACTCAGTAGGCTATAACTTTGTTATTTTTTGAGATATTGACTTGAAATTTTCACCACATATTCTTGAGACTTAAGGCTTTAAGAAAATGCAAAAAAAATTTTTTGAAAAAAAGAAAAGTTCTGACTGCGTATCTCCCCTTAATTGTAGATTAACACCGTATACTTAAAATTTTAAATTATTTCAAAGCTTAGAAGTTATTGGCTAGGAAACTGGCGAAATTTTGTATTATTAGAAAAAGTTGGCGCCTTTTTCCATTTTCTGCTTAAAGCGTAAAAGATAAATGAATATGATATATGGACAAATGAATGATCTTGCCGATTCCAACAAAAAAGTCGATGGTGACGTGCATCTAAGATCAATAGTTTGGTCGTAAAATTAATATTTTATTGAAAAATTAAATCATTTTGTTGCAAGCATTGATTTGTTGATTGGCTTCGGCGCTATCATTGCTTGCAGCTAGCAGAGTGTTGCTTTGGTTTCGCTACAAAATGTTCAATGCTCAGAAAAGAGATTCTCTGCATGGAAGCAGAGATAAGCTATCTCTTTGTTCACGAGCAGCAGAATGCGAGCAACAGTTAAAATTTAAAGCATTTTCTTCAAGCGCGTCGTTTGTTGCTGCTGATTCAAAGTTTAATTATTCAGAGAGAGTTTTTATATTCAAAATGTTGAATAGCTGCGTGCAGAATTCTTAAGCTGCAAAATAGAAGTGCATGAAATTTATGGTAAAAATTTAAGCTTAAATTGAAACGCCGTGCGATGCAAATTACATCGCTTTGAAGATGCGCATTGGTATGGGTTGAATGGCTTTTTTAGCATGTTTTTACGGCATTACATAGCGTTAGTGTATAATTTCGTCACTGAAATAAGACCTATGAAAATATTTTAACTTAATTTTATTTTATTTATTAAAAGTGATAAGAAGTATTTTTAATTCATTCCATAAACATAAATTTACATTTGAAAAGGTAAGGACTTATTAAAACCAATATCTTTCCAAAACAATTCACGTGATCGAATACGAGTTTTATATAATTGAGCTACAAATTGTGTTAATTAGCCGAAGTGCATTGCATAAAATGTATTTTCATACCATTTAATAATATGGTTAAATAAGTAGGGGATTTTCTCCGGTTATTAGCCATGTTTAATATTAAACGAAAGTTAATATTTTAAGCTTACTTTTCCCCAAAGAGACCCTATCGCTTTAGTTACAAGCAAAAAAATTATGAATATTTGTCAAAATTTGAAAATATTGTGTAAAACCTTATTTTTTGCTTAAAAGAATTTGATCCTGGTTATGAACTACCCCAGAAAATCAGTTGGAAATCAAAAAACTTGATGTGAGATCGACACAAATGTAGAGACTATGAAAGAATTTTATTTTTTTATTAAAAAAGGAACATTTCAAAGCAATCTAGAATAATAAAGAAAAACTATTGAAGCGCAATGCTTGCAGGTGTACAAGCTAGCACGTGCATCAACAGATTTGGAAAGTTAGTAGCTAAAAATAACTAAAATGTATAAATAAACAAATAATTAACTAAAAACATTGCAATTTAATTTAATGACAATGCTTCATAAAAAATACTAAATATCAAATTTTGTAAGCTGGCTCACAGCCGGGTACTGGAGTGGCCTGAGTAGCAATTTGTACATGACATTGCATTATTTTATGATATCGTATTCGTTCTTATCAGTTAATAATGGCTGTGTTCGAAAATGTAAAAAAATGCGCAAGATGCTTTTACAGTGGAAGCATTACGTTCTGAAATGCAAATCTGACAGCACTGCGTACGTCATGTGTTTTGTTATGTCAATTATACATCAGCAGTTGCGCATTTATTGCATCATTTTTTATTACACGGCGTACGCTTGCATTGTTTCGCGTTGCACTGTTGCAGGTTGCGCATTTTTCTGCATTTCCGAAAACAGCCAATATTGTCCTACAAGTCCCAATCTATATTTTAAGCAACAATACTGATGTTTTTTAGCGAGTCACATCCAAGTCTACCGCTTTGAAAAAAAATTCAATATTACTTTCAATACCGTTTTTTTACAAGATATTTTGCTTTATATCAAACGACAGTCTATCCAGCGCGATGAAAAAACAAAAGTGACTCTATGAAAAGCGTTACCATTGACAGTACTAATCAGGGACCGTAACTGTTATGACTTTTTTCAAAAAAGTCAATTAATAATAGTTATTTTTTGACCGATTTTTTTTTGGTCAAAAATAAAAGTTAAAAAATTACTTTTATTTTTCCGGTCAAATATATAAGTTAAAATTTGACTTTTACTTTTTCGGTCAAAAATAACAGTTAAAATTTGACATTTATTTTCGAGTCAAATTCTCTGATGTGTAGTGATTCGACAAACAACAGTGACAGGGAACGCAATAAATTAACAGAGAAACGAAGGTAAGACAGAGTAGAATGAATAGAATGTATAGATTTGTTATGATTTTCACTCTTAACAGAAAAATAAAAGTCAAATTTGAACTGTTATTTTTGACCGAAAAAGTAAAAGTCATAATTTGACTTTTATTCTCGAGTGAAAAAATTAAAGTCAAATTTTAACTGTTATTTTTGACCGAAAAAATAAAAGTCAAATTTCAACTTTTATTTTTGACCAAACCGACTTTTGACTTTTTGAATTGAAATTTCGAAAATAACAGTTATTTTCGGTAACAGTAGAGTTATCGTATCAACTTAATAAAAAAGGACAGTCTCACAACCGGGGATGGCTCACAACCGGAGACATTCCTCTACTCGGAAAAAGTGTAAACATTCAATTGATATAAAAGTTGAAGTTTGTTAATATTAAAATCATTATATACAGTGCTGCCGTATCTTAACCCTATCAGGTCACACGGGGTGGAATCAACCCCAGCACTTCTTTAAAGCAATAATATGTTATGCAATTAATATGACATGGAAAAAATAAACCTATTAAAACAATAATTAGACAAATTTTTTACAAAAAATGCGTTACTTTATTTTAAGATACATCGCGGGCAAAGCCGTGGAGGGTTGCTAGTAAGTCTATAAAACTCCTGCTAGTGAGAAAATACTCTCTACTGTGAAAGTAAAAATACTCTTTACTGTGGAATTGTTGTTTAAAAATTTTTTCAAATTCATCCGCTGCTTGCAAAATTACTCGTACATACCCGGTAAAGCCAAATTTCGGTTTAAAACATATGCTTTCTATTAGCTTGACCACCTACTGTACATGTAGTACCCCGTTTTTTCCCTCGATGGCGAACTGTGTTTCCCAAAATAAAATTTCAACAAGATTTGAAAAGAAGTTCGCTGAATGACTGAACATTTTTCAAGTACAGACTGGCTTGTTTAAAAAAAAAATATTTATTCTTAGACTTCGAATCAGAGTGTTGGCGTTGGAAATAAAATGTTCATATTCTTATGTACATTAGACCGTTTCACCTCCAAAAAACATTTTTTTGTTTTGACCGAACGTATGGGTCGCGTATTTCAGTTTTTCTTCATATCTTCGGCATTTACAGTCGGAGAATAATATATCAATGTTTTTATTTCGAGGAGTCCAAATTTTTTTCTCTAAAGGTCACTGGGGTCAAGCACCTCGTTCTAGTACTTACTCACAAAATCCCAGTTTCTACCATCCTAATGTACCATTTTGAAAATTTTTTTTCGAAATTACCTTTAAAAAATGCTACAGATAAGATGGTGTGTGGCGTATTTTTTCAATTAGGTCTAATGCACATATAACATGATTTTTCTCTAAGATCCTTTTTTGTCACAGTTGATTTTGTAGAAGTTAGTTCTTTGGTATAAATTGCTTATAAAAGGCCAGTACTATCGCTTGCTTTTAAATGGTGAATTTCGAAAATTTGTCGAAATAACACAAAAGTGATTCTTCTTCAAAATATTGCGACTCTTATTGAATGTATTTTTAAGCCTTACCCTCACTTCCCCAGATTTAAGAGTTTGAATGGACATTAAAGAGAAATATTTCATCAAAGTTAAGTAACAGTGCCGGGCAAGGAATTTTTTTACAAAATATATGAGGAGGTATAAAGTGGTCTACCCACATAAGCAAGGAGGAGAGTCTTTTTTTTAAATTTAGTAAAATTGAATAGTTTTAGTTAGAAGGAAGAGTTCAAAATATTTTGCTGCTGAGACCTTCACCAGGATACTTTCGCATAAGAAGTTTTTTTTTCAATTTATTTGGGAAAAAAATATCAAAAAGCTTTTCTTGTTTCTTGTAGAGCAAACTAAACAAGAGGTAAACGTTTTTGACTAAATTTATAACAAGAGCCCCGAAGATTTGTGGCGATCGTGGCGCAGTGGGTAGAGTGCGTGACCCATACGCCAGAGAACCCTGGATCAGTTTCCATCTGACACAGAAAGCTTTTCGTTGGAATTAATTTTTCTGTTCGGCCGTCAGCTCTCTGCAGGCAATGGCAAACCTCAAAGAGTAAATAATGCCATGTATAGCTTCTTGAGAACATGCAGATTAGCCGTTTGGAGTCGGCATAAAACTAGGTCATATTCTTGATCAATTATGTACAAACATTTAATAACACGAACAAAACACAATTTGATCATAAGAAGTTCGGTCAAAGTCCTTTCAAGGGCTAAAATGGCCAGTTTATTATTATTATAGCCCCGAATATCTATACATTTTTTTTATATATT
Organism: Pherbina coryleti; assembly: GCA_943735915.1. Taxonomy (NCBI): domain Eukaryota; kingdom Metazoa; phylum Arthropoda; class Insecta; order Diptera; family Sciomyzidae; genus Pherbina; species Pherbina coryleti. The sequence continues at coordinate 11,644,693 of OX030952.1, read as the reverse complement.
GACATAAGTTATTTAGAATTTAAGCAGCCCAACCCAATACAACTGCTCAAAAATTCGAAACTCATTACTTCTGCCACATAATATATTTTCTCTCCATTACACAAGCTAGTTCATAGATATTTCAACGTCATTGTTCAATTCTAAAATTTATCCTATACTAAGTACCCCAACAAAATAAATTTACTCGTAACGCCCTAAAAATTTTGTCCATCTCTGTGTGGCTTTGTTAAAAAAAGATAGAAAAAAATATGACCAGAAAAACCACTTTTTTCCCGAGACATATCGTTAAAACACCGTTAAAATTTAGCTATTACAATGTCAGCCACTAAGACCCAACCCGTGATGATAGCACGCCAAAAGGCACGTCAACCAACCAAGTCAGCCAGGCAGGCAGCATCAATATACCTCGTCATGAGCTGGCATATGTTAAAACCAACGAAAACAAAATCAAAAACAATAGCGCAACAACAACAATAACAACTAAAAGGGCGACCACAAAACCGGCAAAACAGAAAATGGGCCGAAAAAGAATAGCTAACAACCTTAGACTAACAACAACAACAACAATGTTGTAAGAAAAACATTACAACTGATTTAATGGCTCAATCAGAAAAAAAAAATGAAAAAAAAAATAATGTTGATGATGATGATGATAAAAAATTGTTGTGCTCTACAAAAATTAAGTGCACTGCGGCTACGAAGCTTCTTTCAACAATGGCTGGCTGTTATGTCAAAAGCTCAATTAAGCTTGGGTATTATGCTCTAAGCTTAGGCTAGACAAAAATATGAAGAGCGTTTTTGAAATAGGGTGGAGATGGGCAAAGTAAATAAATTTTCTAGAAAAATTAGTCTTTCTATAATTTGATTATTTATGAGAACAATGAGAGCTTATTTTTAACAATAAGAGTTCATTGTGAGCGAACAAAAAGCTCATTATTATGGCCCTAAGTTATTAAGACTTTTGATATAAAGACTTTTTTGATGAAGTGTTATGAAGAGAGAGGGGATAAATAGACATTTTAATAAATTTTGCATATTTATTTTTTTTTATATCAGTCGTGTCCACGAAATTACTAAATGAGCCTAAGAAATCAAAATAATTTTTAAAATATAGTCAATATGTAGAAAATGAGCCACATACTTCAATTGAGCCACTAGCTGGGCACTATAGCTCTCTATAAAAATTGCATTAAGTTTTATGATTAAGAAGAAAACCTGAATATTTAAAAAATTTTTTTTTGCTTTTCAGGCATTACCACGAAAGATGATAGTTGAGCCAAAACTAGTTAATAAATCAAAATAATTATTATATATTATATATTATTAAACCTACTAATCTTATAGAGCCATATAAGCCAATTGAGCCAATTGAGATTGAAATCACTTTAAATAACTTTAAGCGTTACACCTATAAAGGTGTGACATATGCTTACAAAATTTTGACTCATTATCTAGACCAGTGGTGATCAACGCAAGGTTCAAATAACAACAAAGAGAGCTTTCCGAGTGCACAGCTTTACACTGAAACAAGAAGTTGTTAAAAGCTCTCACAACGTTTGGTGCAAGGAATTCTTGTCGAATGTTGAATTTTCAATATTATCATTTCTTTTTTATTTTTGTGTTTGTTTTTTGCTATTTTAACATAGAAAACATCAAGCAAAAATGTATAAATGCTTTTTCTGAAACATTGCAATATATTAACTTATATTTATAAATAAAAAAGCGAGCTACACCCTTAACACATGAACGCTCAAAGCATACTGACTTGAAATTTAAAGCACAGCAGAAAAAACAAACTTTTACGCAGTGTACAAACACAGCGAGCCGATTGCTACTTCGTGTGCAAAAGCTCAACAACACATGATGCCCGCGGGCTATGGGAAACCATGTAGTGAGCACCACTGAAATAGACCTTTCTTGTTTCTTACTAAGTACATAAAAAAATATTTTTAAACCATTTCCATGTTAGCTCTAAACTCATTTCCAACTAAGATTATATTTGGTGTGATGTGGAAGAGAAGGGAAAATAAATATTTTATATATTTTTGTTAAGAATCAAAATTATTTTAAAAAATATAATTCTTTTTTAACCAATTAACCAGTTAATAGAGGCAAATGAGCCACATTAGCCAATTGAGCCACTAGCTGAGAAGTACTACTCTCTGTAAAACATGTCAAAATTCTATTTTTTGTATTTTTTGTATTTAATCCTTTTTTGCATTAATCCTTTCCCATGTGCGTCAAATATTTAGCAAATCTTCATTCATTACACCTTGCTTGGTTGTCTTACTTTAAAATTTAATTTCCTGCCTTTTTTATCTTAGCTCTAAACCAAACATGCCCACGTAGTGGCCCGTATGGCCCGCGTGGCCCCTCATACAAATTTTGTCTATCTTAATTTTGTATTTGCGATGAGCCAAAATCAAAGAACGCCTGTAAAAAACAACAACACTAACCGCACTCGTTCAGTGTTCAGCACATTTTCCAGCGAACTTTACAAAAACAAATGCATGCAAAGTAAAATAAAAAACGCACACTCGATGATGTCGATACTGAAGCTGATTGTCCCGCTACTTGTGTGTCGGGCAATTTTCATGACATGTGATTTTATTGCATTGTAATTGTTTTTTTTTTCTTTGTTTGATTTTTTTGCCAAACGCAACTATGAGCAACGTTTTGTGTTTGTTTTTTGTTTTTTTAACAATTGGCCCGCGCTTAAAATTTCTTGGGCCCCACTGATCTTAACAGAATTTCTACTAATCAATAGGTGTTATGAACAAGAAATGATAAAATGAACATTTTGAATATTTTTTAAGGCACTACTGCTCTTTATCAAGCAAGTCAAAATGCTATAGGAAACAACTTTAAATAACTTTATGCCTTAATCCCTTTTCTTTGGTCCGCCTAATGTTTTCCACATTTTCACATTTCACCTCATTCATTACCTACACCTTACTGGGTTATCACTATATTCAAATTTCTCCTCGTTCCATATCTAATTAAGCTCTAAGCTCACATGTAGCAAATATTTCATAAAATCTTACGAACATGAAAATAGAAAAATAGGCATTTTTAATGTTTTTTCCTTTTTTTTTTTAAGAGTCATAACCACAAAAAAAAAATACTCTATAAATCAAAATAATTTTAAAAATAGAATGATTTTTAAACCAATTAAGCTAATTGAGCGAAATGAGCCAAATAAGTCAATCGAGCCACTAGCTGGCTCTTTAAAATCGCTTCTTTAAAATTTCTCTTCGTTCCATATCTAATTAAGCTCTAAGCTCTCATCCAGCGAAAATTTCATAAAATGTTATAAAGATGAAAACAGAAAAATGGGAATTTTTAACATTTTTTCCATTTCCTTTTTTCTATATCAGTCTTAATCGCAAAAAAATACTCTATAAATCAAAATAATTTTTAAAATACATTTTTTTTAAGCAATTAAGCTTATTGAGCCAAATGAGCCAATTGAGCCACTAGGTGGGCACAACTGCTAACTATCAAACAAGCCAAAATGCACTGAGATACAAGCTTACATAACTTCATGTGCCAATCCCTTTTCTCATTGCGCCAATGGTTATTCAAATTTTCTCTCACTAATTACACATTACTAGGCTGTTACTATTTTAAAACAGGGGTATTCTCTATGCCTAGGATATGCCGTTGCACGGTGCAAGAATAAGAAATGTACAATCCGCCATTGTTGTTTCTCAATTGCAGGAATTATACATTTCCTATTCTTGCACCGTGCAACGGCATATGCTAGGTATAGAGAATACCCCTAATGTCTTTTTTTCTTCGATTTCTATCTTAGGTCTAAGCGCACAACCAACAAACATTTCAATAAGTATTATAAACAAAAAAAAAAAAAATAAAAAAGTTGATATAAATATTTTTTGGGTTTTTTGTTTCTGCATCAGTCATGACCACGAGCTAACCAAATGAGCCAACAAAGCTTATAAACCAAAGCTCTTTAAAAAATATAGTTACTTTTTAACCAATTGAGTTAGTTGAGTCAATTGAGTTAAATTAGCCAAATGAGCAATATTAGCCAATTGAGCCACTAGCTGGCCACTACGGCTCTCCATCAATCAAGCCAAGAAACAACTTCAAATAACTTCATAGGACAATCCCTTTTCTAGGTGCGTCAAATGCTTATTTAATTTTAACTCATTACCTACACCTTACTGGGTTTTCACTACTTTAAAATTTCCTTTCCTGCCATTTCCATCTTATCTTTAAACTCACACCCAACAAAAAAATCAATTTGCAAAACTTGCTACATAACAAATTAAATCACTGATGCAGACATGTACATTAAAAAAAATCCCCTTTTTTCCCCCCACATCACAACACATTAATGTGCCTTCAGCTACATTGAACGCCCACATTTTTGCTTTAAGATGCTTTGCGAAAATCGTAAAATTTGTAATCTTACTCAAAAAGGCTGCACACAAAAGTAGATACACCGGAAAGTAAAAATAAGCCTCAATTGTTAAGCCAAATGCTCAGCATCTATTGTCAGCTTGTTGAAGGGGTGATTTGGGGGAGAAAACCGGCTTATACTGTTTTTACAGAGTTTTATCGACAGCAGCTAAAAAAGGAAAAAATAAAATGTAACAAAGACGACAACGACATCGTCAACGCAGACGTCAACAACCCATAAATGAGTGACAAGCATTGGAGATGCCTGGAAAAGTTTCAAATTTCAAATATTTTTACCCACACCATTTATTAAATCTTGTATAGGCTACAATTTGTAGCTATGTGTATGTTGAAATTTTAGCTTGTGTGGGTGCTTTTTATTTTCCTACGAAGGTAGGAAAATGAAAATCAAGCAAATGCTCACATTTGTTATGTTGAGTAATTTTGCAAAATAACTTCTTCAAAGGAAATGAAAAGAAAATAAGAAACAGGAGTCCATAAAAACTTTATTCCCTCGCCCACTTTTAAGCTACACAGAAATTAGTTTAAGACGCATATCGAGAGCAAGACATTGCTACGGCTTTTTATGTGTATGTGTGTGTTGGGTAAAGGGGCAAGGGGGAATGGTAAAAAAAGATAGAATTTTATGTTGATAAAAAAAAAGTTATAAAAAGTAGGCATTAAAGAAACATGTGGACATTATGCAAAAATAAGAAACTTAAAAACTTTTTAAGTTCAACAGAATTATTTAAACGTGCATTCGACAAATTCCGACGATAACTTTGAAGTCATGTCGAAGTAGAATTCCTGCAAAACAAGCTAAATTTGTAGAAATAAGAAATAGTTTTTATTATAGAGAAAAAGGACACGTACTTGTATGAAATAATTTCTGAAATGTGCAAAGATGTGTTGTTGTCATTGATGTTTTATTAAATTTAAACAAACAAATATTGAAAATTATTTCGAAGAAATGATTTAAGAAATAAATAATTATCTACAAAATGTGTCCAAAACTACATTTTTCCAGGAATATATGTTTTTAACTTTAAGTGTCTTAAAAATGTTGTTGAAATGTGCTTCGAAAGAAATGTGCTATGAAGCACATTCTTAAATTGTCTTGTAGGCATTAAAGAAATACGTTATTTCTTCTGAAAATTCATTACAATTTTGTGAAGATATATTTTAGGTTGTTATTTGACCCAAAGTCACTCATGAATTTTTTTTTCAGAATTCTTCCATTCTAGTGCTGTTGAGCTTTGGTGGCACTCTGACTATTACATTAGTCGGAGTTGTTTTATACACTGCTATGAAAGAACATACCTCGATACCCTCTCAAAAAATTTTATGATTCATCCCATTCGAGTATATGACATGTTAACCAATAGTGTATATAAGCCACCGAAAACTTTGATACTTTATCAAAATGTTATTGACTTGAAAGCTACAAGGTGGTCCAAAGGTCACAATGGAGTTTTAAAATTAAATAAATTATTCGTTTATATGGACAGTTACGGATAAAATAATATAATCACCTTAAGCTTATTGATTTAAAACTAAAAAACTCCAAAAAAGAACCAACATTTTAAATCAATGTTTGCTTGTATTGAACCCTTTTTTCATATATTTATCACATTTAAAAACAAAAGAACAAAAATTTCAACCACTTATTAATAAATTTATAAAAACTTAATATACTCGTTAAATTCAATGGACAAAACAATAGAATCATTTAGAAACATTTTGGTAAAATATTAAAATAAAAATATATAAAAAAACCATACTAATTACTATTAGTAATTAATTATCTAAAACAGATCGACATCTTTTTGGCATGACTCCACTAATGCCTTACAAGTACTATTGGGTATAGAGTACCAAGCGGACTTAATTTTTTCCCATTAATCTTCTTTATTTTTGGATTTTTGTGGTCCAATTTTGTCCTTGACAATTTTCCATAAGTTTTCTAGTGGAATTTGGTGATTGCGCAGGCCACAGCACAACATCAACGCGGTTGTCCGAAAACCACTTTTTAGCAAGATTCGCTGTGTGTCTCGGGTCGTTGTCTTGTTGGAATTGCCATTTCATAGGCATTTCCCATTCAGCATAGGCCAGCATAACCTCTTCAAGAATCCGTTTATACAAATTCTTATCCATGTTGGTTTTTATACAAAATAAGCCTCCGACACCATACCATGAGTAGCATCACCAAACCATTAGTTGCCCCCACCATGTTTAAATGTTTTGGTGGTGTAACGTGGGTTTAATTCTTGGTTTTTTGAACGCCTAACCCATATTTTTCCATCACTTCCAATCATGTTTAGCTTCGATATCGACCACAGAATATTGCGCCATTTTGTTACATTTTGTGGCCCATCCCAATTTGCGTGCAGTTTTGCGAAATTCATGCGGTTGGCTCTTTGTTTTTTTTTTAACCCTAGAATACTAAACATAGCCTGTGAGGCGAAGCAATTTTTTGTTTTGTTTACCTCAGATCCAAATATGTGGCCTGCAAAAAAGCCTTTAGTATATGTAATGTATTTTAAAAAATGAATTGTTTTTGTTAATTTTTTTTACTTAATATGTAATAAACATGTTTTTGTCTTTGTTTTAATATATTTTTATTTTTTTTAAAGTAAAATATAGATTTTATATAAAAATCGCCTCCCAGGCGAAGTTTAGCATTAGAGGACTAAAAAATATGTTTAGTATTCTAGGGTTAAGCATTGGAACTTTACGTGAGTGTCTTCCAAAGAGTTTCTTCTCCACTAAGCGTCGTCTCACAGTCCGAGACGAAATTGGTACTGCTTGTTGTTCTTTGGTAACTCTAGCGGACATAAAAGGATCTTTTGCCGAAAGAAGTTTGATGCGGTCATCATCCAATTTGGTAGTTTTTCTTGATCTGCCTGTTTTAAGGCTTTGTTTTTGAGGACCAAAGGCATTAAGAGCGAAATGCTGGGATTTTTGAATTGTTTTTGCAATCTGACGTTGGATTTGTCCTTCTTGCCTGAGTTTTTTAATAATATATCTTTCTTGATCCGTGCAGTGACTGGCGCGACCCATTTTATAAAACTTTCTGGAATAATCTGTTTTTTTTAATGCTTCTACTAAAACTATTGTTTAAGATTTTTTACTAGCAATAAATTTAAAAAACACGCTTGAATTAACAGTGTTATCGCACTTTATTTTCTTTTGATTCTATTCTTATGTCCCCTTCAAAAAAGACTTTGCAGCCTAACGCGATATTTCCAACAACTCATTGCGTTTGAGGCGTTGCCAGATATACTTTTTTTTGCATAAGACATAACTACAATAATTTACCGCAAGAGGTCGTTTATGCTTATTATACAATGTGGATACAAATTTAATTTTTGTTTTAAACAAATTGATGATTCTATTGTTTTGTCCGCAATGTATATATTTTTTCAGATTATAAAATACACAAAATGGAAATATTTTTCACTAAGTATGGAGAATAATGTCACTTAAATGACTCTCGTTTTCAGCTTCGCTATGATGGGCTCGTTTTAGAGCATTTTCCATAACATTTTTCAAAATTTATGGCTGTAGCGCTCGAATTTCTGTACCCTCGAGTTCAAGGACTGTTTGGGGCCGTTCACATATACTCGCTCCTTCAAATAACCCAAAAAACAAATAAAAAAAATATAGTCGGGTACTGACAAATCTGACGAACGCGCTGGCCAATTAATTTCCGAATTTCTGGAAATTATTCGCTCTCCAAAAATTTGACTTAAAAGTGCCATTGTGTCTCGGGCAGTGTGGGCACTGGCTCCGTCCTGCTGAAACCACATCACAGGTCTGTTTTCAAGAGTAGGTCGTAAAAAATGTTCTATCATAAACCGATACCGCTCTCCATTTATGGTTACAGCACTTTCATCTTCATTTTCTAATAAGTAAGGCCCAATGATATTTTCAAATGTAATGGCACACCATACTGTACACCTAATGGGGTGCAATTGGCGTTTATGAATGGCTCTTGGATTTTCAGAACCCCAGAACCTACATTTCTGCTTATTAACAAAGCCATTCAAATGAAAATGAGCTTCATCACTCATAATCAGATTTTTATTAAAGTTGATTTCATTTAAATAATAAAATTCTATTATTCTGGTTCTTTCTTTGTTCAGTTCCATTATTCCTGAAGAAATTATGATTCTCTCCATTATTTATTCTCCAGGTGTTATTTATATAATCTGAAAAAAAAAAATTAAAAAATATATCAACGAAAAAGTTATTAAATTTTTAAACACTATGGTGACTTTTGGCTCACCCTGTATGTTTGTCAGATTAAGCAAGCACGCTTATATAAACTGTCGAAGCCATAATGTATAAATTACAAAATACTTAGTTAATTTATCCAATTCAATATCGGTAAGTTAAAAATGTAATACTAAGATGTTTTGACGAAAAACTTAGGAGGCTGAAAACTGCCAAAGACATCTTATAAATTATACTAGGTGTTTTGTTAACCAAGATATCAAGATATAAAGATATAAAGATATAAAGATATGAAGATATAAAGATATAAAGATATAAAGATATAAAGATATAAAGATATAAAGATATAAAGATATAAAGATATAAAGATATAAAGATATAAAGATATAAAGATATAAACATATAAAGATATAAAGATATAAAGATATAAAGATATAAAGATATAAAGATATAAAGATATAAAGATATAAAGATATAAAGATATAAAGATATAAAGATATAAAGATATAAAGATATAAAGATATAAAGATATAAAGAAATAAAGATATAAAGATATAAAGATATAAAGATTTAACCAAAGTTTGAATTTTCCACTTCACAGATGGTTTAATAATCGACCTTCTTTTCCAAGGAACCCAAATTTTGCCAACAAAAGAATACAAAACGCTATTTCAACCCAATGTTACATTTATTGTAAGAACTTTGTTACGGAGTGGAATTTAAATTTTTTTTTTTTTTCATTTTTAAAAGTGTTAAGAATAAAAATCTGTCAAACATAAATTGTTTTAAAATTTCAGGAATGCTCCTTAATCCCTATCCGTCACATTCATTGTTGTGACATATCATCTGAAGCACATTTTGAACACACATTTTTCAATTTCCACTCGTAAATGTGCCGGTAGCTTGTTCTAGAAACGCATTTAAGCAGACGAAATTTTTATTAATTTCTATTTCTAAGCACATTTTCTTTCAAAAGCACCCGTTTCATTTCTTTTCATTTCCTGGGCATGCACATTTTCTTTTCTTTTCCATTTCTCTTTGACTTCATCTCTTCCTTCTTATAATAATGTTTGCTTTGTAATATTGATTGGAAATATGTCGTTGCGTGGGTTGTATTTTTAATACAAACTTATCTCCCTTCATATTTTCTATAACATTCTCTTCCTATGCACTTTTCTATTTTGTTTTCGCCCATACGGAAACATCGAAATCACTTCCGGTCTTTGACATGTAGAGAAATTTGTTAGCCATAGTCTACAAATACTTCGAAGGGCGTTTAGTATAATGAACTTACTCGACCCTCTTTCTTTTCTCTCAATTTATTTTCTTTCCCGTCCAGTACCAACCACTTCTTATAGCATTCTTTGTTTTGTTTTCTTTTTCTTTTTTTGTTGCTTTGAGCGTTACATTTTCGTCTACCAAAATTTAATATTGCTTTCGTTTCCAATACAACGCAGCATAGACTAAAGCGGTTGATGATTTTTGGGTCTAGTGAGGTGTACAAAAAATTACTTTTATGATTTTTTCGCCCTTCTCATAGTTGTTGTGCTATTGCATGAGAGCATTTAAAGTTTTATTAAAAGATTTAATATTTGCTGGGGTGGTAAATAGAAAAAGAAAAATACAGCATCAGGATGAGTCAGTAAAATGATTTTGGGTGGTCCATCGAGCAAATTGGCTTCAGTCTACCCTCGACTGAAGTTTACGCATTTATTTTATAGTTGATGAAAATAGAAAAAGTTTAAAAATGCAATTGAGATGATGGGCAAAGCATCAGTTTTGTGGCTCGGTTGAAGTGGATTAGAGATTTCTAGTGTTCTGACGTGAGGGGTTTGAAAGACATAATTTTGAGTATTTTGGGAAAGCGGTTTACAACCATTTAATGCAGTTTAAAGGGATTCTCATAATAATCTCAGTGGTTTAGGGTGATTTAAGGAAGTATGTATAAGGCAAGAAATAAAAAAAAGTTATGGTTTCCCCCCTTATACTTAGTTCTAAAAATAAAAATACTTCAAATCGCTTTAATTATTTTCGGGTCGCTGAAGATTTTTGGCTATTAAAAGTATTGCGGTGTCTGAGAAGAATTTCATTCTTAAGAAATGGGCTCAAGAGCTTTATAAAAGTATTAAAATTACTAGAATTTAAAAGATTTACATAAATTCACTTTTCTGATTTTATTACCTTTCGTGCCTCATTCCTAAACGGTTCTGTCAATAATTGAAAAATGTGCTATGCAGCACATTTATGCATTTTCTTCTGAAGACCAAAAGCTTTTTCTGCAAAGTCATCTAAACTTTGTGTAGACATTTTTTAAGGTTTTTATTTGAACAAACACACACTCACACTCCCCAATTTTTTATGCTGTTTCATTGTGTGGTTATTTTTCTTACTTGGCAGACAAATATTTTAATGGTCTAGTGAATTTTAAAAATCATGAAAAGGAAACGAAAAAATAAAAGAAATCATGAAATCGTTGCCAGCGTCAATTTTAAATTAAGCTTAAAGCAAATTTTCCTTAAAAGCTATCGTTTCATGCATTGCATACACTTTTAATTTTATAGGATTTATGGCGCAAAATATCCGACAAAGCTCTAATTGTTTCGATTTTAGTGTGTTTGGGTTAAGTTAGATTAAAATTGGTTTAAACGTTCAGTGGTCTCAGTGGTGGTTTATAATCACTGCAAATTGCCTTTTGTGTTTTCTTGAAGGATACGTGTTCTTCCAACGTCTTGTCTTAATATTTTTCAAAAACACGTTGTTTTTATTACTGTTCCCAATTTGTGGTGCTCATGAATTTATTACCTACTCATTTTGTTTCGTTTTTTCTCTATTGAAGTTTTCACGATTTCTTTCAAGTTTTTATGATTTCCTTGTAAGTCTAATGCTTGTTTTGCTTTGTTTTGTTATTTTTTCAGTACCTTTTCAGAGTATTTAATAGTATTCTCTTAAGCGCAATTCCTAAAAGCATTCCATATCTACAAGCAATAGATAAAAACACACCGAGTAGAACGTGTCTCGGGGAAGCTATTAAATTTGTAACTTGGCAATAATTTTTGCATTTTATCTTAGCGAACAACAGCAACTTGGAAGGTCATAAAAAGAATGAAGCACATTTGCAGATGATGTGCTGTAAAACGTCGTTAAAACTTCTTTAAGGAATGAGTTATTTCGTTGTTTGAGAAAAAGAAAGATATAGTTCAGATTTAAATGATAAATAAAATCATAAATTTTGATATAAGTTGATAAACCGAAGTTTTAATAGACAGTAGCAGATATATGTGTATCTTGTAGGTTTAAGAACTCTATTGTTGCGTTTAATGACTGGAGGTGAACTGAATTTTACTTTCAGGATAAATTTTTATGGAGAAACTCAGCAATAACTCCATTAAAAAAAATTTTATGATGTTCTTGAAATATGATCTTTATCAAGTTTAGTTAAGAAAACTTTTTCTTTACTCAAGCTACTTTTAATTTAAAATTAGTTTGTTTTTGTACTCACAATTTCCAACGTTTTAAGAAAAAATTGTAGATGCTATTTACGAATATGAAGTTCATTATTCTCCATCACTTCATTAGTCTCCAGTACTCCCACTATCTGGGCTCAAAGTCGTAAAATTGGTATCTAAGCAATGAAGAAAATAGTTCTTATTTAAAGAGATATGTTTTTGGCGCTTTTACACTAAGGGAAATAACGCATATTAGCATTATCTACGCCTGAGTATACATTTTATTTATATATTAACGTGGATAAATCAAATGTTTTCCTTAAAACTCGTTTTTTTACCGTATTTGAATTTTATTTATGTGACACACGTACACACATATTCCATACAAGCAAGTAGCAACAGCATCGCACATGTACAGACATATTCCGACAAGCAGCAACAGCATTGCACTCTGTTCCTGCAGTTTATTTCTTGCAGTTGCAGGTTTCTTATAGTTCTTATTTAGTTATTGTTGCAAGGTAAATATAGCCTGGATGTTTGGCCTAGAAATGAAATGATTTAGGGTGGAGTGGCAACTTGATATTTTCTCACAAATATTTTGCACCGGTTGTCATTTACCTACATATTTTGCTTCTAATTTTATATATTACTTTTTCTTCCTCTAGTATATACTATTTTTGACATTTGGTGCCCTAATATTGCACAAACTGTCAAAAATAGTATAAATTAGACAACGAAAAAAGTGAAACAGAATAAATAATACAGGCAAAAGAGAATTGATGGACTCAATATTCAATTTAAATATGTTGTTTTTTAAATTAAATATTTTTACATATATAAATTTTTTTTAAAAGCGATAGTTTTATTTTCAAATAGTAAATATTTGAAAGATATTTTAAAAAACTTCGTGCATAATTTTAATGTATTTTGTATTAATTCTTTTTAAATATTTAAATATTTTATTTAATTAAAAAAGTATTCAAATAAATTTTAAATATTTACGTAGTCGATTTATGCAAATGCGTTATTTGTGCAAAATTGACTCGCTTTTTGAATAAATTAAAAAAGTTTTTGGATAAACTTGATATTTTTTTTTTCTCTTAGTGTAGAGAAGTCGTTAAGTGGAATAAAATAAATTTTTATCTTGTAAACTCACCTCTGTTTCTCCTAAAAGCTGGTGAGTAAGCCGTCCATTTTTCAAAAATTTTTATTGAGAGAACGATTAGTTAAGTATAATACGATTTGGGAAGAAAATGGTCCTTGTTAATAAATACACAGTGTGTCAAATAATATCCCAAACATGCTCTAGAAAACAATTTAAACATGATTTCTGTTTATTTTGCGGTGTTTTTATTCAAAATATTCTCCTATCGATTCAACACTTTCACTTGTACACGATACATTTGTTACACCGATTCAATAGTGATTCAAATGCCTGCTTTACCTCATTTTGCGGAATTGGCTCCAGTGCCCCTGTCGTAAGAAGGTCGCAATGTCGTTAAAATAGCATCCTTTCAACTTAATTTTCAATTCCGAAAATTTAATGATTTCAATTTTCAAATCTTTTGAAAATTTTATTCTAAACATATATTATCACATGTTTGTCAGAGACGTCAAACAAGTCATATAAATCTAACTTAAAAGATTTTTCTCGATAGTTTTGACTCTTAAGCTAAGACTTCGTAAGTGCTTCAACCAAATGTGCTTCACAAGCACATTTCAAATAACAAAATATGCTGCTTATTTACAGTCAACAGATTGAGCGAGTATTTTTTTTTTTTAATTTTATTAACTTCATTAAATCTAATGAAAGCCATAAAATCAATAAGCCTAATAAACAATTAAATTTATGCAAATATTATTTAATTTTGCGCTATGGGTGGTCAGATGAAACAATTGGCAACTCTTTATGATATAGTTTGAGTGCATTTAGCAGCAACAGGCAGCAAAAGCAACAACAACCACAATAATGACATATCCACGTATTAAATTTCCTCGCCTGATACTGCATAAATTCCATTATTAGGCATTTGTATGGCTAAAGTGGGTTGGGTTGCGGCCACGGTGATGGTGACGAGTTGCGACTTTGGGTTAATTTCAATTATGCTCAAAGTCGTTATAATTATAGCAAATATCTATCAAAATATGTATAAGCTTCAGAATAATGGCTGTGAAATATATGATGCGATACGGGCTATTGTAGTGGTGGTCTCGAAATACTTGTTTTATTGTTAACGAAAAGTAAGAAAAAACCAACCCCTATGTTGTTATGATGCTTAGGAAGGGGCTGAAAAATATTATTTTTATGTTAAACCTCTTCGAGTGGCACGCTTTTGCAGATAATTGAAGTTGAGGATAAGGAAATGGCAAGATAGAAAACATCACTCTTAAATAGTGTCGTTGAGTTTTGACAAGCGTGAAAAATCAATAAATTAAAGTGTATTTGAAGAGCTTTCTTGTGGTTAAATAACTCAAAATTGCGCATTTGGGTAAGTTTGAATCAATCATCAACTTGCAACCATATAAGAACTTAAATATATATTTTTTTGTTGCAAAATAAATAACTCCAAGCTTCAGAAACAGTTAAGCTTACAAAGCGGAAAATTAGACATACTGACAGTCACTCTTATATGACCTCGAGTCACACACACGCGCTACGATTTAGCTGTTAAATTAATGGGCAACATCAAAACTGTGCTTGCGTTAAGGGGTGTTACGCCGCCAAGTGACCAACATTTTTTATATTGCTTTCAAAATGACCATATATTTATGCACAAGCATAGAAAAGTCCACGTTCATACGACGAATAGTCTTCAAGTTACACGTACATTTGTAAAGTCTTCTCGGAGTGTTTGAAAGTAGGCGGCGCAGAGGTTCAGGTAAAAACAAAATTTTAACATAAGTTTTTTAAGTATATTTTCAAGTAATTGATGTAATATTTTCCTCAGTCACAAATATTTTCCATTTTATAGAGATCTAAGGCCTAAATTTATATAAAAAATCGAAATATTTTATTGAGGAGCTGCCATTTTGTCAAAAATTACTATTTTACTTACTATGTTATTGAATTTTGTTTATTATTTCTATTTCAGATGATCCAGTTCAGAGATATCGTACTCATCGCAATATTTCTTTTTTATAGAGGGGCTCACAGAGATCGCCTGCAGAAGCTTTAAAAATAATTATTTTTACAAATAAAACACATGCAAGAAAAGCTAAAAGATATCAAAATATTTAAATAAATGTTTACGTTAGTATATTAAAATGTTTTCTCAGGAAAAATTCTTGAAAAATCGATTTGTTTGCATCTTAACTACGCATAACCACTTAAAGTTGCCAAAGCGAAATGTCTACGAGCATAAATAACTTTTTGACTTTTACTCAAATATCAAAAGACTAAAAGTCAAAAAGTCATTAGTAAAGGATGAAGACAGCCATGCATGCAGGCAGTCAAAGATAAAGGCAGTCAAGCGAATAGTCAAATATAAGACGAGGATGATTTGTGTTGTTTTTGCCATAAAATTTTGATGGTTTCTGCGAATTTGCAATTCATTTGAAAGCTTTGAATATTTGCCTAAAAAAAAAAATTTGTCTTTATTCAACTCTCAAAGGAATAGTTTGCCTCTAGCTAAATAAAAGCAAGTTGTGTGGGAGATATCATAAAAGTTAATAAATAGAAAAAATAGTGTTGAAAAAATTAAAATTGTAAAAGTAATGCCAGCATTAAAAAAATCTAATTAATTTTCTTGTTGCTATTTTATTGCCTGCTTGCAACAATTAAAATAGCAACAGCTACAATTGGCCTGCAGCTAAGTTATGACAAAATGATGAAGTAATTACAAAGAACAACAAGTTGGCAACACTTAATAAAAAATAACATGCCACAGTGTTGCCATACAATTAATTACATGCACGAAACAAGCAGCACAACAAAAAAATTAAACAAAACAATCAAGATACAATCAAAACAACAGTTTTAATCAAAAGTCAAATAAAACCGAAGCTCAATGCAACAACTCGTTTTGACCAAACAGCTGACAGAAATGTCAATTTCGTTTTTTGTTTTGTTTTATTTTATTTGCACTCGTGATTGAATTCGCTTGACAGCCTGCACAAGCTGACAAAGTGACGAGCTTTACGATAGGCGACATTTTAAGGCGTTGCAGCTTGCCAGTTTTTATTTGGCTAGATATCTGGCCCACTTATGCGGCTCACTCAGCCATCGCCAGTTGGCGGCTGTCACAGTTAAGCTTTTTTGTAAAGGCATAAAAGAAATCACCTTTCAATTAAAAGCGTAAAATAGTTAATATAGTTATTAACTGCTGCTCGAAAATGCAGCAATTATTTTGTTTTACGCTCAATTGATAGCAAGCTTTGATTGCAAATTGAAAAAACATATATTTATAAAAACTAGTAAGAAATGATCTTCGACTGGGCCGAAGTTAAAATACCCCCACGTCCGAACCGAAGTATATTCAAAGTCTTAAGCCGTCAATAAAATGTTTATTTGTATAAAACATTTTTGTTATACCTTCATAGTTTTAACAGAAAATATTCGCTTTCATTTTTTATAAAATCACTTTGTATGGGGGGTGGGTGTAGTTTTCACTCGATTTGGTGGAATTTTATACACAAAATGCATGTTATATATCAAAGTTAATAAGCAAAATTTCAAGTCCATATATTATTTTTTGTGGAATTTAAACAGATTTTACCTTTTTTATGAAGTCACTTTGTATGGGAGGTAGGCGTGGTTTTTATCCGATTTGGTTGAATTTCATACTTAGAGTGCACTTTAAATATCGGAGCTCATATGCAAAATTTCAAGTCCATATATTAATTTTTGTGGAATTCTAAGAGATTTTACCGTTTTGATAAAGGCACTTTGTATGAGAGGTAGGCGTGGTTTTCATCCGATTTGGCTCATTTTCGAACTTGACCTTAGTTTTTTAGATAAAAGCTTAAATATTGAATTTCGTGATGATAGCTTGAAAATTACGGCTGTAATCGTGACGACAGACGGACAGACGGACAGACGGACAGACGGACAGACGGACAGACGGACAGACGGACAGACAGACGGACATGGCTAAATCAACTCGGGTGGTGATGCTGATCAATAATATATATACTTTTCTATACCTACCACGCCTCCTTATGGGCGTTACAAACGGAGTGACAAAATTAATATACCCCCATTTACGTTTTTTAAACGTGGGGGTATAAAAATAATATTTGCTGTAAAATAACAGCGCGCTGTAGTCAACTTTACTTGTAACATTTTAAATTTGATTGGTTTTTGACTATTTCCTAATCAATTTAAAAAATTTTTATTTTAATTAAAAAAATGCATTGCTAACTTTATTTGCTTAAACAAATAATAAACGTAAACCAAATTTCAAAGTCTTAATTAATAATTTGTCTATGTGAGTAACTTGGCTTAAAGCAACGTTTTTATGGCACTTATAAAATTTTAATTAAAATAATTGCCATTGGTTGGCAGCATAAAAAACGTGAACAACTTTTCAAAATGTGCTTCATAGCATTTTAAGTTAACGGCACATGAGTTGTAGTAAAGGTTTTAATTTAAAGTTTGTTTAATTTTTTTTTAAACCTCCACCGAGGATTTGAATTTTAATCCTTATTACCCAAAATCCAATTAAAAGGGTGTATCAGCAAGAGATGTAGGGTTGCAAAGACGTATTATTTAATAGCTGATCGCTTAGCAGTTTTGAAAGATGTTGTATTTCATCTCCATTTGTCTACTGTAAATGCGACAAAAATGTCAGATACACCCAAACAATTATTCGTTTTATTCAAAAGAGAGTATTCGTTTTATTCAAATTTATTTGGACAAATTAACTAAGTATTTTGTAATTTATACATTACTGTTTCGGCAGTTTATATACGCGTGCTTGCTTAATTTGACAAACATAGTGTTCAATTCCATACCATTTTGATAAAGTGTCAAAATTTTAGATGGTTAACCTACACTATTGGTTGTATATTTTATATAAGGTGCGTTTCATATTTATCACCCACTTAATACGCTTTTGTGATTTCTTTTACAAAAATTAAGAAATCAGTTTCCGATTAATAAAGAACAAAATAGTAAGCACTGTAAGGCTAGTAGCTTACAATGTCAGCCCTGTTTTGTCATGTTCTTTGAAATCTCGTTATATATAAACAAAACGTGTGATTTGTCGTTTTAAGGTAGTACAGTTATCGTTTCATAACTATAGCCCAGTCGCAGTTTTTTCTAATAAAAAATAGGTTTGTATTATGTAACATTTTTTTAAGAATTACAACTAATAGTGTTATATCTGATTTAGGTATGCCGCATGGTAAAATTTTGTGGGAAGTAGAAAACATTTCAGTGAGTGAAATTTCAAGAAAACTTGGACGCAGCCGACACGTGATCGCTAATGTTCTTAGAAATACGGAAGAATATGGTAAAAAAAGCGATCCGGACTTAAGAGAAAGATATGCAAGAGGGAGGAGCGCGCAATCATACGCGAGGCAAGTAACTCGACAGCCAGTTGTTGTCGCCTGGGAAGAAGTTGCAACTCGAAAGTGTCAAAAACAACTGTTTGGCGTGTGTTGGAAAGAAGCCCTGATGTTTGTCTAGCTAAAATGAAAGCAATTCCAAAGCTCCTTTAACGGCATGAGACCGCGAAACTGGAATTTGGTGAACAAAATATGGATACTGATTGGTTCTCTATAAGTGAAATGAATTACAGAAGTGTTATTTGCATAAAATTTACGTTTCTGCTTGCAGGTCATATTTTCTGATGAAAAGAAATGAAACCTTGATGGACCAGATGGCTGAAACTTTTATTGGCGAGATTTGCTAAAAGAACCTCGCTACTTCTCAAAGCGTAACTTTGGTGGTGGGTCAGTAATAGTCTAGGGAGCGTTTTCAGCGCAAGAGACTCTGGAAATCTAGTCTACGTCTTCTATGATGAATAGTGCCGAGTACATCACTGTGTTACAAAGCAGTTTACTACAATTTTTACGACAACATCATGACTAAAACTGGATTTTCCAGCATGACAGTGCGCGAATACAAACTAGGGTGGAAACAATTTAAAAATTTGAATTGGCCAGCGTGCTCTCCAGACCTAAACCCAATAGAAAACCTATGGGGATATTGGATCGTCGCATTTATGCTGATAATCACCAATACAACAAACGTCGGTGAGTTACAAAATGCCATCATTAATGCCTGGGAGAATGTGGACGCCGATATTTTACAGAACTTAATTTTATCCATGCGTAAAAGAGTTTTTGAAGTAATAAAGACTAAAGTCAGATCCTTATCAGTCAATCCTTATAGAAAAACGGAACAGCCTTTAGAACTTAACAGCTTAGATAGAACTTAGAACTTAAAAACAGCCTTTAGAACTTAGAGGGTCTTTGGAGGAATCTTTCGTGATTATGTTAAATGGATCGCGACACCATTAACATGTAGTAGACAAAATATGACCTCCAGATCTAAAAAATTCTTTGGTTTTGTGTGACTGTGTAATCAAAAGAGTATAAAAAAATTGCGCTGACCTCAATACAGTTGGCTCAATCAATCTTTTCTTCTGCACTTAATTCACATTTCTCTGCCCTGAATTCATTGAGTGGGTTGTCTGCGTCCGATAAACAAACAGCTGAGGGCGATTTTTTATAGGTTGTTCAAATTAGAAATGTTAATTTTAAAATAAGCTCATTAATCATGCCATGTTTATGCAAAAATAGAATTTTTTTTCACAAGTTAAGCTTGTCACTGACATAATATTAAATAATTTGTTAGGATTGAGTGGTTTTAACAGCACATTTTACTTAAGTTTTGATGAAGCGTTCTAAGACAATTTAATGCTAGCTCTTACAGCCAGTTAAGACGCAAAACGTGCTTTTTTTATGAAAAAAAAAACATTAAAAATTAACATAAATTAATGACAGCTGTCATAATTAGCATGACAATAAATGTTGAAAAATTCAACATAAATTTTAAAGCTATAATAAATTAGAGATCAAATCTAAGCAAACGATGAACCCGCTTTGAGCATGGACAACAACCTTAGTTTTTATAATTGAGCGGAAAAAAATGTCACCACTCTAAATTATGCTAATATGACAGTTTGATGGGGAAAAAAAAAATATAAAAATAAAAAATAAAAAAAAAAATAATAAAAAAATAATAAAAACTAAAAAAAAATAAATCATTAAAATCAAAGAATGACAATGAAGCTTAAACAAGGCTTTTTTTCCAATTTAACTTTGACTATTATGGCCAAAACAAGTTTCAAGTTCAATTGACCATTGTTTGCGAGTCATAAAGACAACAACAAAAAAAAATTGACTTTTATTAAGCGGATCGTCGATATATTACGACAGTGCCAAGTAATCGATTTCAATGAAAACAATAAAAACAAAGAATGGCTCAGTTGCCTCTCAGTTGTTGTTTGTAAAGCTTAAAATACAGCCATTATTTATTTTGGCAAAATAAAAAAAAAAACAAAGCAAGAGGCCAACAAATCAAGCTTAAAGCCAGGCTTTAACAAATCAAGCCAAAGCCGCAGTCAATGGCAGAGTTTCTGCAGAAATCGTAGAACCATAGAAAAAAGAAAGCTACAAGCCTAACGAACAAGAATTTCTTGTTTCTTGACGTTATTCAAATTTCAAACCCATGCCAAGCTTGCACTGAAGACAAGATCAACGCTTGATCGAGCTAAGATCAGGCCAGGCTCTAGCTGGCTTGTTTGCTTCATGTTCTGCAGCATGTTTCTGAGCAATGAAATGGCGCAAAAAAAAAGATTGTTCTAGTTTATCTAATGCCCAAAATCGTGTGCATTTCTTAAGAAGTTGAACTTTTTTCGCGTTGATCCTTTTAGAAAAGCTTGCAATGTTGAGCTTCGATCTTGTTACGTTGTTTGTTGTTTGTTTCTATTACGTCTATGATGTTGTAGAGAGAGTTTTTGTATGTTACGACTTTTTGTTGTAACTGTTGTTGTTTTTGTTGTTGTTGCTGTTGTTGTTATGGCTGTTGTTGTTGGTTATTCTGTTGATTTCGGGTTCATTGAGTTCAGCTGAATTTATGTTCGCTCATTTAGCTCTAACTTTGAATGTGCGGGTGTTTAACACCCCCATGTCCCCTCCCCCTCCCACCTTTGTTTTCATCTTTTGTATAGCATCCATTGTGCTAGCTTCGCTGTAGCCATGTTTTATGAACCCATTGTATTTATTGATCAAAGCCCTCTGCTTTTGTTAAGGTTATTTTTTTTCGTTTTTTGCCTTTGTTTTTGCCTGGCCCATTGATTGATGTTGTGTTGTTATTAATCAAGATTTTTCTCTTGCATTTTGTTTTTTCTCTTCATGTTTCTTCCATCGTGTCGGTACTTTTATCTTTCAAGTTTTTCGCTTTGCTCGCTCTTTGGCTTTATCTATTTTTAGGATTTATTATTTGAGGTTTTATCGGCTCGATTGCGTGTTTTAGCGCAATCTTTTTTCCTAGCGCTCACATTTTTGCCCCGTTTAAGCCATCTGCATTTGGGGCTTAAAGTGCTTCTGGTTATGCGCACTACAAATGAACATACAAAAACAAATGAGCGAATGAACGGCTTGTTAAGGTTATAAATTGAAATTTTATGGGAAAAATATTTATGCCTTGTATCGATTTGTATTGTTTTGGGAATTGTGGCGCACAACAAAAAAATTAAAGATTTTTCTTAATATATTTTACCGTCCGGTAATACTCGTACTTGTGTGTCTTACATGGTTTATTTGACCCTTTCAGGGAACAGCGTGTAATCGTTATATTTCTTTACTTTATTCGCTGTTTTTCGGTGGATTAGGCATGTACAAAAGAATCTTAGGACTATTTTTATTGAAAACGAGCGTAATTTCGTGCCTCATGGTAGAAAATTTAAAAGTTGGCAGCCCTGAAATTGAACATTCGACGCCATATTCGTATTCAACGATCCCGAAAACTTTTGTGTACGAAATTCTACCAAAATCCGTGGATTAGATTTCTTTTAATTTCACATAGTTTATCCAATAGCAAGCAGATTAAAAATTGGCAGCCCTGGAATTGAAATTTTATTTATATATGTGCAATTAACGATATTCTAACAGAATTTTACCCAAATTTATCAAAGTCCGTCACTAAGATATTTATCTAACACTTAAATCTATCCTCTGTGGAAAGATATTTGACAATTGGCAGCCCTGAAATAGCAATTTCGAGCACATATTCATACTTAACGACCCTAAAATCTTTTGCGTTAAAAATTGTATCGAATACTTACTCATATTTTACCCCAAAGTAAGTAATTGGCAGCCCTGAAATTAAAATTGTCTCTATATATGTGCAATAAACTAAATTCTTAATTCTGTTATACCCAATTTTATTAAAATTCGATATAATTCCCAAGTCTATCCTCTATAGTAAAATATTTGACAGTTGACAGCTCTGAAATTGAAATTCCGAGCACATATTCCTACTCAGTGACCCTTAAAACTTTTGCGTTAAAAATTTTACTGGATAATAACTCATATTATACCCCATAGTAAAAAATTGGCAGCCCTGATATTAAAATTTAATTGATGTATGTGTAATAAACGATATTATCAATTCTGTTACACAAAATTTTATCAAGATCTGTCGATAAAATTCAATTTAACACTCAAATCTATTTTCTGTAAAATATTTAACTGTTGGCAGCCCTGGAATAGAAATTTCGAGTACATTTTCGTATTCAGCGACCTTGAAAATATTGCGTTAAAAATTTTTTCGATTAATTAATCATATTTTACACCATAGTAAATAAAAATATCAGTTGGCAACCCTGAAATTAAAATGTAATTTATATATGTGTAATAATCTATATACTCTATTCTGTCAT
Source organism: Pherbina coryleti (assembly GCA_943735915.1). Classification (NCBI taxonomy): domain Eukaryota; kingdom Metazoa; phylum Arthropoda; class Insecta; order Diptera; family Sciomyzidae; genus Pherbina; species Pherbina coryleti. The sequence continues at coordinate 11,621,694 of OX030952.1, read as the reverse complement.
ACCCAATTTTATCAAGATCCGTCGGTAAGATGCGATTCAATACTCAAATATATCCTCTATGGTAAAATATTTGACAGTTCATAAATTGGTAGCCCTGGAATGAAAATTCGAATAACATATTCGAAATCAACGATCCTCAAAATTCGTTTTATCAATAATTTTGTAAAATTTTATCATAACCGCCTATTGGATTCGATTTAATGCTCAAATTGCGTCCACATCTTAAAAAATTCAACAGTTGGCAACCCTGGAATGAAACTTTCAGCTACATATTCCTCATAAGTGACTCCAAAATTCATTTATACAGAATTGTATCCAGATCTTTCTATTCTATTTAATTAATTCCTCATGTTTGAACCTAAGGCAAGAAATTTGACAGTTTGCAGCCCTGGAATTGAACAAAATTTCAATTTGTGTATTGGTGACCAGCGACCCTTGTATGGGCTTATATATAATCTATACACAAAAATGTAATAGATAAAAAAAACACAGGTGCGTCACTGGACACACGAGAGAAGCGAAGCATTTTCGCAAATTCATAGATTTGATAATTTAATAGCGTTTCTTCGATTAAAATAATTTTTAAATTCAAAACTTTAAAATAACAAAGTATATTTATCATATATATTAACCCTCTTCGGCCCTCCCTTAAAGCCCCCTGTTCAGTTGTAGGGAATAAATATACAAAAATCATTAATTTTGTTACAATTTAATCAAGTTACAGGTTGTTTATTTTTAACGATATTTATAACGACATTTAGTAGGAAGTAGAAACAACATCTAATACACAATCCTTAGTGAATATTTCTTTTAGTTCGTTCGTTTTTTTAGTTCGTTCGTTTTTTTAGTTCGTTAGGTCTTTTAGTTCGCATGGACAAACCGAAGATTCAAACCATAGCTCGGTAAATTTAGTTATCTTTGCTCTAGTTCGTTTTGTTTGCTACTTTTGTCGGTTGGCTAGCCAATACACAGTCCTAGAATAGCCAACACACAATCCTTTCTTAAAGTAATAGATTATAGTGATCTGCTGAAACATAGCTTTAGCTAATGTTTATCACTTAATCAACAAAATTATGAAAGAAAGGGTTTTAGCATAATGGTTACAGGAAAGTACCAACAAACGATAGAACTGTGAGTTGTGGGTTCAATTCCTGCAGCGGGCAAGAAATTATTTTTAATTTAACATTTTCGAGTTCAATTGATGCAAGCAAAATACAATATCAATTCTAAGAAAAAAGGTGTCGGAAAAAAGTGTCGTTTTTTCTGATTTCACTCTAGCAAATCGCAGAACGAGGCGTAAAAAGCTTCGCTTCAAAAAGAATTGAAAACATGACTAATTTAGAAGCAGCGAAAATAAAGACCAGTGCTTCAGTAGGATAAAATTTTGAAGTTAAATTTTCTTAGACACTCAAAATCTATGAAAACTTCGAGAGTAACTTAAACAAAGAGAAGGCTACGGTTCCTTCTATAGCCTTTCCTCCTCGAGATGGGTTAAAATTTAGAAGTGTAACTTTTTTATGCATGGATGTATTGGGATTCAATATGCTTTGAATAATTTTCATCTGTTTTCTTTGAAATCTTCAGAGAATGTCAAAAACATGTCTTTCAGAGTTACACGGCGGGGATTTTCAACTATCTAAAACTATATTTTTACCTGTTATTACATATTATTTAAAAAACTAAATATTCATTAAAAAAACGCCTTTCACTTCTAGTTAAATAAGCCACAAAAAAAATCAGATGACATTTTGGGAATAGGACTTCAATACAACTCAGTCCATTTCCATACAAATCACATGGAACTACTAGAATAGCTTTATAACTACATTCCTTTAAGCCATAATCACATGGAACTACTAGAATAGCTTTATAACTACACTCCTTTAAGCCATACACTGAAGTTTTTCTTAAAATTTTCTAAAAAATATCTAAAAACCTTGCGATGGCTCATGTTTTGTTTCTTATCACTCACCCAATTTTCATGTGTTTCGTTTGAAATTTTAAAATATTATAGAACAAACTTTATAGAGTAATACAATCAGGATATTTCAGAGTTAACATTTTTTGTTTTTTTTTAATATTTTTTTCATTTCTTTGATATGATTTCTTACAGAATTATTTAATATATCTCTACCAAATTTCGTCTGATTTATTAAGAATCTTCGTAGAATGCTGTAGAGTTGATTTTTCAGGGCTATACGACTGGATTTTTTGATAAAATATTATTAATCATACCGTATGTTCCAAAACGCTCACGAAGGATGGTGGTAAAAATTTAGTTTGTCCAAACTTTTTGTTTTTAGTTTTTTCGATGGTTAAGGTATGGTTTTTCAAATTGATATTTAATATAACTCCACCAAACTTCGTGTGCTTCATTTAAAAACTTCAGCGATTGTTCAGAAGTGGATTTTTCACGGCTACACGTCGGAAATTTTCAAAAAAATTTTATTAAATCATATCGTATGTCCCAAGGAGCTTACGAAGTAATATGGTAAATATTAAGTTTGTCAGAATGTTTATATTCTTAGTGCCTTTTTATAACAAATTATGATTTTTTGATACTCCAATTTAAAATAATTCGATGAAATTTCATCCGACTCATTTAGACACTTCAGAGAATTTCCGGAAATACACGACGGAAATTTTTGATAAAATTATTTTTAATCATTACAATAATTAATTAAATTCTTAAGCTTAGAACATCCTATACATGTTTCACTTGATTGGCTCTTCCCTGCTACTAATCTATCACCCGATTTCGAACCGAGGCAGACTTGACTGAATAGGTATTACACCTGAAATCCCTGGCTTAAAGTTAAAAAAAAAACTCAATCAAATTTCTCCCGATTCATTAAGATAGTTCGGAGAATGTTGAAAAGTTCATTTTTCAGGGCTACACGATAGGAATTTTCTATCCTTTTTATATGGTAAGGTATGATTTTTAATATAAATATTTAATATTACTCGACTAAATTTCATCCGATTCTTTTAAAAACTTCAGAGAATGTTCACAAGTGAATTTTTTGAAGTTACACGACGGGAATTTTTGATAAAATTATATTAAATCATATCGCACGTCCCGAAGTGGTCATGAAGTAAGAAGGTTTAGTTTGTCAATTTTTTTTTTTTTTATTTTTGTGAAAGAGTATGGTTCTTCATATAAATATTTAATATTCCTCTACCAAATTTCAACCGATTCATTTAAAAACTTCAGAGAATGTTCAAAAGCATATTTTTCGGCGATACACGACGGGAAATTTTCTTAAAATTATTTTATATCGATATCGATACATTCTATTGTGCTCAAGAAGTATTATGGTATTAATTAAGTGGGTCATAATTCTTGTTTTTAGTTTTTTTTTTATGGTCAGGTATGATATTTCATATTAATATTCAATATAACTCGACCAAATTTTATCCAATTCATGCAGAAACTTCAGAAAATATTCAAAAGGGTTTTTTTTAGGGGATACACGACGGGAATTTTTGATAAAATTATTTTTAATTATATTGGTGCGTTTCAGTACGCGCAAAAGTATTATGATTTAAATTTAGGTTGTCACAATTTTTTATGACTTTTTTCATATTAATATTTAATATTACTCGACTAAATTTTATCTGATTCTTTAAAATTTTTCAGAGAATGTTCAAAAGTGAATTTTTCGAGGTTACACGACGGGAATTTTTGATAAAATTATGTTAAATCAAATCGCACGTCCCAAAACTTTTTTAACTGCCATCTAAGGTTAAAATTTATACAAAACAAAAACAAAACGTCAAGATATTTAATTATATAATCCTTTAACAATAGATGTATTGTGTAATGAATGGCTCAGAACTGGTTTGTATTAATAAATATGTCTAAAATTGCGTAGGCAAAGTAAATGTGACTTTTGTTCAAATTCTTTGATTTTCGTCAGTCTACAGCACCTCTTCGATTAATATTAATGCCGTTTGCTGCATCACGGGAGGTCTTGTTTTGACAAATGCTATGATAACCATTTACGTCACCTGGTGTGTCGTTGGGGACGATCACCTCGATTTTTTGCCTTTATTTTCATTTATATTAACCACAAAACATCATCATATATATTGATGATATATTTTATTAACGCTTTTATTGCTTTGCCTATAAATTGAACCTCTTCTATTAACTGCTTTATTATAATCTTCTAGCTTATGTATTGCCACTCGCGCATTTGTCGCGAGGGATTAATTTTTTCCCGCTTAGATAAAGGGAATACCGCAACATTTTCATGGTGTTTCCTGCATATAAACTAATGTAGTTATTCTGTTAAATTTATGTGCAGCGAATTTATGTTAATACTTAGTTTTAGTTCCAAATTTTTATGACCCTTTTAAGAGCTACATCTCATGATTTATGAGAAAAAACATTTCCTAAAAAGCTTTATCTTTGCATTCATTCCTGTCAAACTCCAGAGAATAAGTCACAAAACAACTATAATCCACTGTGGTTAGAGTATAAAATTTGAGTTAAGCTTCGCTTGGGCTAAGCATTTATAGCCTAGGAAGAGCGCACTTTATGTGTGAGGTGATAAAAAAATCATCGGGTTTGACATTCTATAGTTAAATATTTGATTTATAGCTAATTTCTTTATAAGAATTTAATACTCGTAGCGGAAACTAATTATGATTTATATTTATATTGACAGTATAATTTAATAGTGGAAACAATAAAATAAAATCAAATGATAATCATTGTTTGCTTATCGAAATTCTAAGAGCAATAAGGAAAAGGGATATAAAGAAAACATACATATAAAGTTATAACAGTTTCTACCAATTTTCATTGGAACATTGTTAAGAATTTTACAATTTTCTTTTCATTTACACGGTGAAAAAACTTGCCTTTCAATGTGTTGTGAAGCTCAACACACCATGTTTGAAAAAGCATTGCAAGCACAACATGTTTGCAATAAGCAAGAATTTGTTTGAACGCAATATAAAGCATTTATTTGTAATTTTAAAATTGAGAGATATTTAGAGAGACCTAGATGAAAGATAAAGAGAATTTTTAAATTTGTTTTTTGATTAGTCTTAGGCATTATCTCTACAGAGAGTTGAGCTTATTAATTGCAAAATTTAATCGTTTCTGTTCACACAGAGATCAGCCACCAAAATTGAGTGACCATTTTTTATTTCCCATTTGACTCACCTAACTCTTATTTGTTTCGTTTGAAATCTTCAAATTTTCACTAGAATATTTTTGAGAGTAACGGTACGAGGATTTCTAAAGAGTAAACATTTTTTGTTTGACGAAAAAAAAAAAATATCGAAAAATGTTTTTTGGTATGATTTTTTATTTTGCTTTTCAATATAATTCGATCAAATTTCATCCGATTCTTTTAAAAACTTCGGTGAATGTTTAAAAATGAATTTTTCGGGGATATACGACAGGAATTTTCGTTAAAATTATTTTATATCGATATTGAAACATTCCATTGTGCTCAAGAAGTATTGCGGTATAAATTTAGTTGGTCATAATTTTTGTTTTTAGTTTTTTTTTTATGGTCAGGTATGTTATTTCATAGCAATATTTAATATAACTCGATCAAATTTCATCCGATTCATTTATAATCTTGAGGGAATGTTCAAAAGTGAATTTGTCAGGTCTACACGACGGGAATTTTTGCAAAATTATTTTGGGTCACATCGTACATATTGGTCATAAGAAGCTCCATCAAAGTCCTTTCAAGGGCCGAAATGGCCGGTTAACTATTATTATTATTATCGTAAATATGTCACAAAGTGCTCACAATGTATTATGGTAGAAATGTAGTTTTTCACAATTTTGTGTTTTTAGTATTTGTGTGATGATCAGGTTGTGATTCTTTATATAAAAAATTAATATAACTCGACCAACTTTCATCCGGTTAATTTAGAAACTTCAGAGAATGTTCGAAAGTGAATTTTTCAGGGTTACACGACGGGAATTTTGGATAAAATTTTACTACGAAGTATCATAGCAAAAACCTGTTTGTCACAATTTTATTTTCTTTAGTTTTGTCGATAGCTTAGATGATACATTTTTCAAATGTGGGATCAAAAAATTTTTTAAAAATAGAGTTAAATGGGTCAATAGTTCAATTTTGTAAGATTAAAAATTAAAATAAATTTAGAAGGATATAAATTAAGAGAAAGTCCATTCTGTTGGAAAAATCGATCTGGTGGAAACCAAATGAGTGTTATGATCAGCTCAGATCTAATCCAATCCACTTTAGGTTGCAGTCAATCCACTTAATTAATCACGCATACCCACAAAAATTTGGTCGCACGTTAGACCCAGAAACCAAACTATTCTCTCTTAGTACTATTTTGTGCAGGTTCAAGGCGCACTTAGTTAAAATCCAAGGTGAAAACGTATGATTACTTAACGAAAAAAAATTCTTGGGAAATTAACATGTATTTTCTGAAGGTTTGAGGCATACTTAGTTCGAAACCAAGGTCAGAACGTATGATTTCTTGGAGATAAAAAAAATTTTTTGAAAAGTCAACATATTTTCCAAAGAGAAATACATAGTAATTATTTCGGACTTCACTGATATAACAAAACATCAAAACAGACCCGTAGCCAAAAGTGGGCTTAACCCAAACACAACCCTCCCACCCCTACCTCCCTATAGGGTCGAAAAATATACAACATATCTATGCAAATCAGGTTATTTATCGAAAGTACGCGATTTGGCGACATATTTTCGATATGTCTCTCTCCAAGGAAAATCTTGGCCTCAAATCTTTTCAAAAATCGTGATTTTGCCACATTTAGGCTAGAATTACCTCTCGAAAACTAGAGCCATCAGATATATTCTGACCTCGGATTCGAATGCGGATTCGAAATCAAAAATCTTGTAAAGATAAATAGACACATTAAAACGAAAATTTTTTTGAAGATGAAATATCCTCCGACCCAGAGACCAAAATATAGTTTTCCGAAGGTTTTGGGTGCGCCGAGTTCGAATCCGAGTTCAGAACATATGACCTCTTAAAGATAAAAAAGATATTTAGACATATTCACATGCATGCGACATTTAGCTAAAATTTAACTAAAACCAAATGTACTCCGACCGAATTCCGATTCGAATTCAGAATGTAAAAATTTTGTAAAGATATTATCAAAATACTTTTTCTAACTGGAAGGGTAATTAGTTTTGTACTCAATAAATTTAACATAACCTCAAATAACCTCGTAACGTTTGAACTTTTAGGTTAGAATATCTCGAAAACTAGAGCCACCATATATTATCAAACCGCGGGCTCTAATTCAGGACCTTGTGTAGGTATCTAGACACTTAAAAATTTTTTTTTAAGAGAAAAGGGTGGATATTACGGACTCCTTTATATAAAATTTAATAATTTTCTCATAAAACTGCCACTTTTCCACTTTCAGGTTAGAATTTCACGTAAACTAGAGCAACCAGATATTTACTGACCTCTGATTCGAATTCAGCGGGTCAGATACCTTGAAAAGATATCTAGACACATAAAAATGTTTTTTTAAGAGAAAGAGTGCATATTTTGGAGTCAATTTATTCAACATAACCTTAAATATCTAGAAAACCCACGACTTTTTGGTTAGAATATCTCGAAAACTAGAGCCACCAAATGTCAAAAACATTAGGTAGAATATATTTTGTTTTCTGGGTCTAAATTTTGTTGGCCTACATAATATGATAAAAAAAGCCAAAAACATTGGTGACCATGTGTTTTATCCTTTTTATCTTACTTATCTCAATTTCTCCTTCCTTGGTGTACATCGTTATATGAAATTTTTTTTTCAGAATTTCGCTTATTGAGGTGTATAGGGCTTCTTTTTTTGTATAGGGTATGTACCATGAAATTTGGGCACTGTACTGAGCATTAAGATACAGGGGATCACTTAAATCTTATATAATCCTATGAAGAAAAGGACCTTTACCTGAACGTTTTATTATGAATTTTGGCTCAGATTAACTTGAAAACTACGTAAAAGTTATGAAATTTTAAGCAAAGACTCCTCCTATAAACCTATTTCGTCAAAATTTTTGATATGACATGTACTATATTAAAAATGATATGATTTTTTTTTATCCAAAAACCACTTATCTGAACCACATATTAATCATTTCTTAAAATTTATTTCTTTTCAGGTACGTAATAACTAGTGCTAAAAATTTTTCGTGAGTACAAAATATTTTACAAAAATTGCTATAAATTAAAAAATATGTCTCAAATTCACTTTCGCAGCCTTAATTGAATGAAGTGAAACGTTATTCTGTTAAAATAAATAAAAAAAGTCTATTAAAATTTAACCGAGCTAATCATTATCGAGTTGATAGTTTCTAAAATTCACGCGTTTTAATTAAAAGCGAAAAAAACCAAAATCAAAAATCGTTTGAAAAGTCGTATTTAGAATAAAAATAAAAATAAAAAACCCAAATTTAACAACGAACACATAAACACAAGTCTATATCTAAACACAAATGAAAAAAAACTTAGAGGGGAAGAGTAAATATACAGCAATTCCTTTCCTAAAAATTCCTTTGAAATTATTTAGCTTCCAAACTGAAAATGAGAAAAAAATGAAATCGAAGTGAACGAAAATTTCTCTGCGGCAAGATCGACAGACAAAGTTGCAAACACAAACAGACAAAAAGACAGACAGACAGACTACAGGCAGACTCACAGACAATGAGTGCCAGATTCCGACAGTTGAATGGTTGCGGGTCTACTTTTCAGGATTGAAACTAACAACAAACAAACAAATAATTAACATAAACTTGCGGTTTGTTTGATGTTTCATTCGTTCGGCATTTAGATGCTTATTTGTTCCGCTCTTTAAAACCGAAAATAATGCCATTTCGAAATTCCAACTTAAATAGATATTTCGAAATTTATGTGGTCATTACTGGTAGTCGGTCGTACCTACTTTAAAATAGAGCTTAGAGCAAACGAACGTAGTCAACGTGAACGAAGGACTTAAGTCCGCGTGAAAAAGTTCAAATAGTTTGGTTAACAAAGTAACAATTTCAAAGAAAAAAACCTTTAAATTCTGATGAAAAACGCTTACAAGAGAATATTTCCTTTTGCAGAAAATTTTTTTAAAAAACCTGAAATTCCGTTGAAAAGCGCATGTAAGAGAACAGCTACTTCCGTAAATAATTTAGCATGAAAACCACTTATTTCATCAGTAAAATATATAATAAAATCCATTTAAGCCTCAATTCTTTCTCAACAACCGCTTTTACTGATAAATTTAAACTTTTCGCATAGAATTCCGATGAATTTTTATCAATTACGAATGTAAAACGGAAAAAAATTTTGAGAATATTCTTGCTACTAAATTTTAAAGGAATCGAAGACATTTTATAATAAAGTCTTCATGTCCAATCAGCTGAACATTCCAAAAATTCTGATGAACGACTTTTTGTCGGATTTAATAAAAAGTTATATATATATATATTTTGTCAGTAAAAACTGATGAATTGCATATTGTTGGATTTTGCTTTTGCAAAAAAATTCGATTTCCAAACTTAATGTTTATTCTTCTTGTAATAATCATATGGATTTAAATTATTTCTAATACACCGGATGAAAAACGGATGAATTCATTTCAGTCTCATTCATTAAATTGAACATAAGCATTATTTGTATTCTATAGAATTTTAATTAATTTTAATCTATAACCATAAATCTGATCAATTTAAATTTTTCGTATGAAAATCCGATGAATATTAATATTTTTCGAAAGCAAAACGGATGAATTTTTTTTTAATGTTAAATTTTCATGGATAATTGTAGAGTATCTATAAAAATTAAATGCTTTCAATTTTCAAAAAAAAAACATGCTCTTACCATTAAATAACGAATAAAAAATCAATAAAAAAAAAGCGAAAATAAATTTAGTTCACACTCTTCAATAAAAAAGGATGCTAATCAAAAATACATCCGAAAATTCTGATTAAAATCGTACTCATACCGGATGAATATTAATAAAATTTTGTAGGAAATGAACGTTGCTCAATAAAAATTAATAAAAGTTACGTTAATATTAGCAACGTTTATATAAAGTACCGTAAAACTTATCAAATCTTCAAAATATTGTATTAAAATAAATAAATTTCACTTGAATTCCTTTGAACATCCGTATAAATTGGTGGATATCGTCTGCAAATTCATTGTAAAACTCTTGGGAAAATCGGGAAAATGGATCGGAAACTATTGATAAATAAAGCATCTATCCCGAATGACCAAATTTATATTTATTCTTTTTAAAACTTGATTCTTGTTTTTTTCTCACATGAATTCATCCGAACATACTGATGTATTTTGTGAATATCGTCAGCAAACGTATTATAAAACTCTTGGAAAAATCGCGTAAAGATCGTTTAGTAATTAATAAAATAAAGGTAATTACATCCGAAAATACTGATGAATACGTTGCGAAAGCGAAATTATTGTCTGTTTGCTTTTACATCCGAAAACACAGATAAATATCGGAACATAGTGTTAAATATTGTATTGCAATAGAACAAAAACTAATAGATTAATCTGAACTAAAAAAACTGAAACCGAACTAAAAAAACTGATGAATTTTGTTTTTAAACGAGAAGCAAATTAACATAACCTAAAATAATAAATCTGAGTGAAAGATCTGAAGGTACTAATGAATATTTTATAATTAGGCGAAGAAAATCTCGAGTATTTATGGTATTGAGTAGAGCTCCTAAAATAAAGAAATCGTATTCCTGCTAACTCACCAATTATATCGAAGAATGAATAAAATTCATCCACATTACATTCGGATGTTTGCAACTACCAGTTCGAACTCGGCAAATAATTTTACCGTCATCGTTAAGGCTACCGGAAAATCTGGTGATTTTGGTACAAACTTCGATCCAAAATTGAAGCTAATTTTTAATGAATAAATCTGATAACAAATGCAAAGTCATTGGATCCGAAAATACTGATAAATGTCATATTTAAATCATGAACAAAATTGATATTAATGCTTATTGATCCTCGTGGATACGTACGTGTTCATTTTAAAATTGTATTATTTTATACTCACGTGAATTCATCCGAAAATACTGATGATTGTCGTAGTGCAAACGGATGTAATCCTCAAACAATTTGCACAATTATTCAAATCATCCATTTACCCAGTCAAAATATGGTTAGTAATTTTAAAGTCCACCTTAAAGCATCAAGAAAAAGACAATTTGGATGAAAAAATAAAACTTTTTCTTAAGAATCAACATGATAATAAATGCGATCTGAATGATCCCTAACTTCTGATAAATATCAAACTTAACCAAATCAACAAAATTTATATCTATGCTCATGAAAATGGGTTCTTTAAAAAAATTGATAATTTTTTTGTTTTTGAGTTGAATTCATCCGAAAATACTGATGCATATCGTAGAAGAACGGATCTAGTTCTGAAATATTTTGAATAATGAATCAAATTCATCCGTACTACCAAAGCCAAATACGGTGTTTTTTTTTTGTATAATCAACGTTAAAACATTCAGGAAAAGAAAAATGTGATTTCAAACTACAGTTTATTTATAAGAAAGAGTATGATAAATGAGAAGGAGAAAAGAAATGTGAACTGAATTGATCCCAAAATTCGGATAAATACCGCATCCAAACAATATGAACTTTAACAAAATTTATAGTAATGCTTATTAATGCTCATGAATATTGGGGTCTTTTGTGGATTTAACAAATGGATTATTTTTTTTTTCTCACATGAATTCATCCGAAAATGCTGATGCATATCGTAGAAAAACGGATGCAGTCATCAACTAATATGAATAATAATACATTTCGTAGAAAAACGGATGCAGTTATCAAATAATGTGAATAATGAATCAAATTCATTCGCACTACCAAGTCAAATATGGTGGATCATGTTATAGTCAACGTTAAAGCATTTAAGAAAACGGTTGTTATCCTCTTATAATTTTAAAAATGAATCAAATTCATCCACATTTAAGTCAAATAAGGTTTATACTTTTATAGTCAACGTTAAAGCATATAGAAAAACGGATAATTGGTGATGAGTACTGAAAAAAATAGGATGAAAAGATAAACTTCATTTTATAGAATGAACATGCTAATAAATGCTTAGTCAATGGATCGGAAAATACTGATAAATATAGGATCCAAACCGAATAAACAAAATTTATAGTTATGCTTTTTAAAACAGGATTATTTTTTCTCTCACTTGAATTCATCCGAAAATACTGATGCATCGTAGTAAAAACAGATGTGATCCTCAAAAAATTTATATAATGAATCTAATTCATTAACATAACCAAGTCAAACATTTGGTCATTTCATCAAAGTATTCAGAAAAACGCTTGTTTTCCTCAAATAATTTTAAAACTGAATAAAATATTATAGGCACGATAAAACAGAGGATTTTAGAAGAAAATCGGATGAAAAAGAAGTTCATTTTTAAAAAATGAACATTATAAATATGCATATTATAATTAACTAGCTGGTACCCGACGCGTTGCTGTCGTAGCGGAAATAATTTCTATCTCTATCTGAATCTCAAACTCAGTCTCAATCTCAATCTCAATCTCAACCTCAACCTCAACCTCAATTTCAATCTCTATCTCTATCTCTATCTCTATCTCTATCTCTATCTCTATCTCTATCTCTATCTCTATCTCTATCTCTATCTCTATCTCTATCTCTATCTCTATCTCTATCTCTATCTCTATCTCTATCTCTATCTCTATCTCTATCTCTATCTCTATCTCTATCTCTATCTCTATCTCTATCTCTATCTCTATCTCTATCTCTATCTCTATCTCTATCTCTATCTCTATCTCTATCTCTATCTCTATCTCTATCTCTATCTCTATCTCTATCTCTATCTCTATCTCTATCTCTATCTCTATCTCTATCTCTATCTCTATCTCTATCTCTATCTCTATCTCTATCTCTATCTCTATCTCTATCTCTATCTCTATCTCTATCTCTATCTCTATCTCTATCTCTATCTCTATCTCTATCTCTATCTCTATCTCTATCTCTATCTCTATCTCTATCTCTATCTCTATCTGTATCTCTATCTCTATCTCTATCTCTATCTCTATCTCTATCTCTATCTCTATCTCTAACTGGAAAGACTCGTGGAAATTGATAACCAAATATTGAGGCTGTGCTACTTACAATTCCAAAGTTATTCGATATCGCAAGTTTGGCTTGTATGGGCGGAGCTACACCTCCTTGTTCAATGACGTCTCAGTTTTCTAGTAGAAGAATATCACCCAATATTAATTCCATACTGAATTTCGTTGTTAAACGACATTTAGTTCCAAAGCTATCTGATATCAAAAATTTAAAGTGTATGGGTGGAGCCACACCCCTTTTTTCAAAACCCATCCCAGTTTTATAGTAGATATATCACCAAGTGGCAACTCCATACTGAATTTCATTATTATACGGCATTTACTTCCAAAGCTATTCGATATCATAAATTTTAATTGTATGGGCGGTGCCACACCCCTTTGGCCTATACTGGCTCAATTTTGCAAGTCGAAAGACACGACTAAATAGAACGTTCTAACCGAGTTTCATTAATGTGTGACTTATAGCTTGAAAGTTATACTGAAAATTTGGCTGAAAAATTGCCACGCCCCACATTCAACGCCCATAAAATTTTACGTGTGGAACGGCTCTTGTAAATTGAGATAGAACACCGAATTCCGATACTATGCGACCTATAACTTCAGAGCTATTCGCTACCGTAGATTTGGGTTGTATGAGAGGTGCCACGCCCCCTTATTTTAGGGGGATGAAAAATAGATGTTGTTCGATTCTCACCCCTGACTAATATCCTCGCTAAGGATCACGAAAATCGGTCGAGCCGTTTCGGAGGAGTTCGATCACGCACCCCGTGACAGAAGAATTTTATATATTAGATGACAATTCATCAGTAAATACTGATAAATAGCGTATTTAAATCGAATGAATAAAAATAAAATTTTGGCTCATTGATACACATGAATCACTGAATCATTCCAGAACTGAGTTGTTCTATTCGCACTTGAATTCATCCGAAAATACTGATAAAAAACGTAGTAAATACGGATATAAATTACTAAAGTAAAGGAATGTGATTATTTTGTGAAACAACTCGTTGCTTTAATATTGTTAATGCTTTTTCCTTGCAGCTTACCCTGTTTTTACTGCCGTGCATTTTAGTCTTGCTCAAATAATGTGAATTTTTCCGGTAATCCGGAAATGCAGTAGAATTAAAGAGTTGCAAAATATTCGTATGGGGCAAAAGCGTCATGTTCGAAATCATAGAAGTTTTTTTTTTGTACGCAGTTGTTTCATTTGCTTTTTTTTTGTTTTTTTGGATTAAATATTTTTTTTTTATTTTACGTTGTTAATGTTAAACTTTAGCAACTGCAGAGCATAAAACATGCTCTGCAAAAATTCATTTGTTTCGCTGTCAGTGTTGCATGTTGTTTTGCATGTTTTCGTGCAATTTTCAGTGTCGAAATGTGGACAAAACAACGAAAGGAACACCAAAAAAAACAACAACAACACCAACAACAACAACAACAACAACAACAATAACAACAAAAACATTAAAACAGTTACAAATAAAATACTGCAAAAATATATACAAAAGTACCCTTTATAATGACCCTGTTCTGTGGCATGTTGAGGATGTTTTAACTTTGACTTTGGACTTGCAGCATGTTGCATTCGTGGCTCAACATTATTTATGTTTTTTTTTTTTTTTTTTGTTTCTGACTTTTTAACGATTTTCAACATGAAGTTTGCATATTTTTTGTTATTGTTGCTTGCCCATGCAGGGGCCTCCGCCACTGACTTTGTACTCTTTTTTTGCAGGCTGAGCTTATTTTATGTGAAGGTATTTAAAACTGTCGTCGTCTATTGTCGTGCCACAAAGGCAGCCACTGAGGAGGCAGTCTTGTGACTTGCAAGAATTTCAGGATAATGTTAAGTGTTGCACTTAGTTCGTTAGCTTGAATTCAAACTTTGCTTGCTTCAAAGGCAATTTAATGAAGCATGATTTATGGAGCTATTGTTTTCAGTGTGTACTTTGAGTGCAAATGTTTTGCTTGTTTAAAAACAAACTTTTTGTTTTTTTCTATAAGAATGAGCATTTTAGTTCACATAAAAATAAAAACCTTAAAATTACATGTTTTTGCGACATTTTCCTTTGTTTTCTTAACTCAAACGAAAAAGGAAACAGCTGCCTGTCCTTTGAACGATTTCACGGGTTTAAAGGCAAAAATGGAAAAGGCAGTGACCGAGATTCGAACCCATTAAGTGACATCAAAGCGCTTTACAGAAGCCGTCAGGCGCATTTTGGCATAAATGCAATAGCATGCATGAAAGAACCTTCGCCATATAAATAGTCAGTGAAAGCGAAAATACTGATGAATATCGTTTTAAAATGTGTAAAGATAACTTAAGTACATCAGAAAATACTGATATACGCAACCTTAAAGTTCCCTAAATTATTCTAGAATCCATTCGAAAATACTGGTAAATATAGAAGCAAAACAGTTTGAAATATGTGGAAAAAAAATTTTTATTTTTAATTTCTAGACATTCTAATTTTAGTTAAATTTCATTTTCTATGAGTTAAAAATCTGCATCACAGCCCCAAAGAAAGAGAAATTTCAATGCCGTTGCTTTAATTACACTTTCATTTTTGATTTTCATTTGCATTTCCCACGCTAGCATAAATTTTCATAAAAAACAGTTGTACGAATTAATTAAACAGTGTTGTCATTGCGCTAGAGAAAAAAAAAACGTAATTATTTTTCTTTTCATCCGCACAGACTCAGAGGATTTATTTTTGCGCACTCATGTGTTGCTGAGTTATGTTGCAATTTATTTTATGCTGTTATGTGCAAAGCTTTTTGTTATTCATTATTTGTATATTTTGCAGTGTTTTTTCTTTAACACATTTTTTCGTTCATTTTATTTATGTAGTTTTTAGACATTACAGTTTGATGGGATTTAATAAAAAAATAAAAAAAAAAATAAAAAAATGAATAAAATAATACATAAATAAAATAAGTAAGAAGTAATTAAAAACAAATTGGTGTTTATTTATTCCCGAAATTAAAATAAAAATAAAGGAATAATAATTAATTAACATTATTGAAAAAAATTATTAAAACTTAAAAATAAAAAATTAAAGAAATTAAAAAAATTAAAATAATAATTAAAAATTATGAAAAAGAGAAGCCTTAAAAAATTTATAAAAAATTATAAAGTCTTCAAAAAAAGTATAAAAAATACAAAAATAATACAAAATTAATAAAAAATGATGAGTCATTCAGAAAAAGTAAATAATAAAAAAGTTATAAATACATAATAAAAAAAAGTAATATAATGAAAAATAATATTATATAAAAATATTTATTTAATAATAAAAAAATCATGAAGAAATAAAACAATAAAAAAATATAGAGAAATGATGAAATTTTATGAGAACATAATAATAAAATAATAATAATATAATTAAATATAATTAATACATTAAAATAAAAAATAAAAATAAATAAAAACAATAAAAAAAAAAAAAATAAATTGAAGGAAATTATAAAAAAATGAGAACCAAAAAAATTTAAAGCAACGCATAAAAATGATAAAAAATAACGAAAAAAGCCGAAAATTTAAAAAAAGGATGAAAATAATGAAAAAAATAATAAATTTTGAAAAATAGTGGAAAATAATAATAAATATATAGAGGCTATGAAAAATATCAATACAATTATAAAGCATAACACAAAATGAATAAAACAATTATAAAAAAAAATACAAAATTAAAAAAAAATGTTGATAAATTCATAAAAATTGAAAAAATAGTAAAAAGAATATAAAAATATAATAAAAAAATTATAAAGAAATGAAAAATAAAACAAAATATAGGGATTTTAATAAAAAAAAAAATAATGAAATTTTATGAAAACATAATAATAAAATAATAAGAATGTAATAAAATATATACATATAATAAAATAACATATAAAAATAACAAAAAAATAATAATAAATAAAAACAATACACAAAGAAAAAAATAATTTTAAAGAAATTATAAAAAATAAAAAACAAAAGAAAAAAAATTGAAAACAACAAATAAAGATGATAAAAAGTAATGAAGAAAAGCCGAAAATATAAAAAATAATTATGAAAATAATGAAAAAATAATAAATTTAAAAAATAATGAATAATAATAATAAATATAAAGGGCTATAAAAAATATTATACAGGGGCTATATATATATAAAGCATAAAACAAAATGAATAAAACAATTATAAAAATAATACGAAATTATTAAAAAAATTTGAAAACTTCATAAAAATTTAAACTATAGTAAAAAGAATATAAGAATATAATAAAAAATTATAAGGAAACAAAAAAAAAATAATAAAATATAGAGAAATTATCAAATTTTACGGGAACATAAATTTTTTAACTCTATTCAAAAGTTATAACATTTGTAAGTAAAAGTTGTTTCAATTTTACGCAAAAATTAAAAACCATTTTTGTGATTCAAAAAGCAAGGCCTGCCCCTTGATTTTTTCGAACAAATTTTTTTTTCCAATATTGTGTTTTTATATTTTTGAAAAAATAAACAAGCTAAAAAATTAATTTTTTAGAAAAAATTATCTTAGTATCTCTTACCAATCAAAAGTTATAGCCAATAATCTATATATACAAAAAGCAAAACGCTGTCTGTGTGATGGCTGGAAACTTCAAAATTAATTAGCCGATAGAGCTGAAATTTTGGCAGTACATTTTTTTCAAGTACGAGATGGTTTAAATGTCTGTCACACCCCTTTTACCGCCCACAAATCAATAAAAATGCTATATCTCCTACGGTTTTCGTCGATTGGGCTACATTTTGGTAATTTAGTCTGTATGCTTAGTGTCGGCAACTGTACTAAAACAGGGTAATGTCCATCTACTAGAAAACTGGGATGAGCATTATATAAGACGGTGTGGCTCCGTCCATACAGTTAAAATTTGTATTATCGAATAGCTTTGAAAGTAAAAGTAGCAATACTTACATACCAACTCAAAATGGAGTTACTATTTGGTGATCTCCTGCTACTGGGAAACTGTAACGGGCAGTGGAAAATAACAGTGGTGTCAAAGTTTGAGTCTAAGAACGTTTTGAATACACCTATTATGTTCCCATATAGTTGCAGGGTGCAGCAACGCGCGCCGGGAAAAGCTAGTACAATATAAAAAACAATTTTATAAAAAAAAATTAAAAAATAACAAAAAATTTATAATAATAACTACTTATTTTCTTTCTACTTATTTTCCTCGTCTTTATTTTTTCCTTCGAAAAGTAAAGTTTAAAAAGTATTGCAGATTTTGGTAAAATTATATTTCTTTATAATTTTTGGACTTTGCCATTTTACACAAATTACAAGATCATTAAAATGACCTCCACGGGAGTTTTTGCGCTCAGATTTGGGCTCGTTGATCGTTTTAAAAAAAAAAAAAAACGGATCAATTACATCACCAGACCATAATGCACACCAACAGTCAGTTTTTGGGGATAAATGGCTTCTTCGCAAGTGCTTGTTGATTTTCAGAGACCCAATAGCCATTTGGATCAGATTCAGAGGATTTACATTAAAAAACAAAAAACAAATAATATAAAAATATATTAAAGAATAATAAAAAATATACAACATGAAAAAATAAATAGAATGAAATTATAAAAAATATTAAAAAAAAAAAATATTGACTGTATATTATAGTAATAATAATAACAAAAAACATATTTATTAAAAAATTATAACTACATGAAAAAATTATAAAAAGGTATGAAAAGGAATAAATAAATTTAAAAAATATAAATAATAACAAAATTGTAATTAAAATATTTAAAGTTTGACTTGCTACACTTTTGCGCTTAGATTGCGTTGCTTATATTCGCATTCATAAAACTTCAACTTTTCAGTTTCTTTTATTGTTTTTGTGCAATAAATTGTTATAAATTGCATTTTAATTTCACTTTTTCGCACGCACAAACAATTAAATGTCAAGATTTCCACTCTAATAAAAAAATCAGATCGTTTCGCTTGAGCAGCAATATTAATGAAAGTCACAAGAGTAACATTAGCAACAACAACAACAACAACAAAAGCCACATCATAATTTCTACAACATCAAGAAACTAGCGCGGAAAAACGTAGCAAAAAGCTGCATTTCGTTATAGCCAAGCCGCTAAAGATTCGCTTTTCAAACAAAGAGCGAAACGCATTTCAACAGACAAGTCACAAGCAATGTTTATAACAAAGACGACGAATAAAGAATGCAACAAATCGCAGACAGACAATCAAAGAAAAAGATAGACATAGTAGTGACAGTCAGAGCAGTATTGCATTCATTTAACTTTTTAATAGAAAAAAAAAAATACAATCATAATTTTACCCAACAGCCTTGTCTGTCAGCTCAACCTAGACGTGTGCAAAGTTCAGCTAATTAACGCGCTTTGCGCCTTTTACTGATTACAGAGCGGCTCTGTGTGTTGTTGAGCGGCGGCACATTTTCGTAACAATTTTTGCAAAATACTTTAAATGAGAAATGATCAAATTAACAGCAAAATATAATGAAATAATGTGTATTAATGTTAAGCTAAGCGATTTGTTACGTTTGCAAGTTTTTAATGCCGCTGTTGTTGTTGTTGTTGTTGCTGTTGTTGTTGTTATTGTTGTTGTTGTAGCCACTGATGCTGATTTGAGTTAAACATGCAATCGACGCATTAGGCGTGGCCGCATTAGCAATGTTGATGGAATACTTTTATGGTCAAGCAGTGTAGTGTTGGGAGGAAGTTAATGTCTAAAGCGCTGCAGTGTGAAAGTTTTCATGAAATTATATAATTTTTGTTTTAATAACTAGCGATACCCGGCGCCCATTGCTACACCAGGCAACTACATTGGAAAATAATAAGTACAAGTATCGCCTTTGGTCGAAATTCGACCATTTAAAAATTTACTTTTACCATACGCACCACCAGCAGAAAATCACAAAATAGTAATTCCATTCTGAGTTTCCATTTTCTGTGACTTTTACTTTCAAAGCTGTTCGATATTAAAAATATGCGGAGCCACACCCTTTTGTGCAATGCCCAGTACCCTACTTCCCATATTATACTTTCTAGTAGAAGGATATCAGCAAGTGGAACTCCGTACTGAGTTTCATTGTAATACGGCATTTACTTCCAAAGCTATACAATATAAAAACTTTGAATTGTATGAGTGGTGCCACGCCTTGTCTACTGCTCGTTCAATTTTTCCAGTCGAAGGAAGTCGAATAGGAAGTTCCCACCGAGTTTCATTGATTTGTGACTTACAACTTGAAAGGTCTAACGAAAATTTGGGCTGATGAAAAGTGCCACGCCCCTCTTTCAATGCCCAGAAAATGTAACCAGCCACATACCCTACATACCCTACCATATGTGTGATTTGAGGTCGAATACCGATTTCCGAGACTATATGACCTATAACTCTAAAGCTATTCGATATCGCGAATTTGTGTTGTATGGGAGTGCCACGCCCCATTGTGATATTTCCTTCTTCCTACTCTTACTAATTTAAAAAACAAAAAAATCAAAATCGGTTGAGAAACTCGAGAGAAAATGGTTCTTTACTGTTCTGCCTACCTCTATTTATGTATATATATTCAAAACTTTTAGCAGATTCTTATTTTGACATCACGTTGACCACTCGGTGTTCAATGCCCATTCCAGATTCCTAGTAGCAGGATATCACCAAATAGTAACTCCATTCTGAGTTTCAATGTTCTGTGACTTTTAACTCCATATCTATTCGATATCAAAATTTTGGGCTGAGCCACACCCCTTTTCCAATGCCCGTCCCAATTTTCTAGTAGAAGAACATCACCAAGCGGTAATTCCATTCTGAGTTTCAGTGTTCTGTGACTTTTACTGTCATAGCTATTTTGTATAGAAAATCAAGCCACGCCCCATTTTCCTATGTCCGTGACAATTTTCCAGTAGAAAGGCCTGGTCAATTAGTAACTTCATACTGAGTGTCATTGTTATGCGGCATTTTGTTTCAAAGCTTTTTGATATCAAAATTTTAATTGTATGGGCACGCCTCCTTGTCCAATGTTCGCTAAATTTTGCTAGTCAAAGGACACGACTAAATAGAGGGTTCTTACTGAGTTTAATTTATATGTTGACTTATATTTCGAAAATTATAACCATAATTTGGGCTGCTGAGCCACGCTTCTCGTCCAATGCCTATAAAATATTTCCTGAGGAACGGCACGTGTAAATTGAGATCGAATACCGAATTCCGAGGCTGTGCGACCTATAATTCCAAAGCTATTCGATATCGCAAATTTGAGTTGTATGGGAGATGTCAAGCCCCCTTGTTCAATGCCCACCTCACTATGCCTATTACCTTCGCGCAAGTGCCAACAATAAGTTTCATCGCAAATCGGATGGACGATATGCAGAGCATAAAGGACAATGTTGCAAATTCTGAAACGCGTTAGATAGGCTTTGAACAGGTCCAAATTTTTGTGCTGAAATTGTGGACTTATAGAGGTGTTCCCGTAAAAAAAAAAAATCAAACAGGCTAAAAAACTTTTGTTTGTCTGCTTCATCTGAAATGACCCATATTTCGACGATGCTAATCATGATTTTCAATTTTTCAATTTTTCTTTATCACTCGTATTATTGAGGGTTCGAAGATAAAGAAGGGCCAAGCACAAAAAGTTTTTAACAAAGGATGAGGGGTCGATATGGACGTTTTACGACCCTGAAAAGATTGATGGCGTAACATTTTTAGCTTAATGTTTAATTTGTCTCACAGTGTACTTCATGAAAGAGTCCAGTTTTCCGGTTTTTTAGTAGAAGTCCTGCTTTTCACGTGTTTCGAACTATATGGACTAAAATTGGTGGATTTTTCGGAAATACGAACTCAAGCTACTCGTAAAGTTGAAAAAGTTCATATTCACATGTTTACGCGTTCTCGTGTTAACGTTTTCACGACGTCACTGGTTCGTGGATACAGGTTACGACTATGATACATCTTAGCTTCTACCCCTAAAATTTTTTCTGTCATTGTTACTGTTTTATAGCTATTTTGGTAGGTACATATTGTGACTTTGGCCGGACTTTTTGGGGCTACATGGGTGTTAATGGCTGGCTAAAGTCGTGCTTATCTTAATTCCTAGGTAGGTCGTTAGGACTTTAACGAATTCTATGAGATCCCAGCTACTTCCCGCAGATTTTCTCCCATTGGATCTCTTTTTAACTATTTAGCTAGGTACAGATTGTATCTGTACGATTTTTTGAGGCTACATACGAGTAGGTTTCAATGGTCAATGGTAGCTATAGGCTTGGATAATCTTAGATCATAAATGGAGAATTTTATGGACAATCGAATGGACTGGGTCTATCTGAGTATAAAGATGGGTTATAGGGTCATTTATGGCTTTCAAAATTGGACAAAATGGTTGAGTATTTATGTTAAAAGGTGGGTTATGGAGTCAATTGGAGTCAATGGAGTGGAACCATTGAAAAAAATAATCATTAGTTTTTCAATTGAGTGCGCTGGACCGTCCTCAGCTTATAATAAAATAAATAAATAACTGGTGTCGTCAATTTTTTGAACCTCACTTTTTGCCAAGGGGTATCGTAGAATTCGATAAAACCACAAGGCAGGTGTCTACGATAAACACGAAAAGGCTCTGTCAACTAGGCTTGAGCATTTTAGTTCACCACAAAGATCGTTCTTTTTAGTTGAATCTAAATGAACTAGTTCGTTCATTTAGTTCTTTTGTTTGTTCGTTCTTTTTATTGGTTGCTTGTTTTACTTCGTTCGTTTTTTTAATTCGGTATTTCTTTTAGTTCGTTCGTTATTTTAGTGCGTTAAGTCTTTTAGTTCGATATGTCGTTTAGGTTGTTTCGTTAACTCGTTCATGTGCAGGTATATAAAAATATACAGTGCCTCACACGTCTAACTGAGAGATAGGAATCTGCCAATGTGACAGCCATCAGCTCCACCATTTCTACAGTGTCTCAAACCAAGGACTCAAACCATAGCTTGTTAAATGTAGTTATTTTTGCTCTCGTTCGTTTCGTTCCTACTCGCTACAAAATCAATTGAATTAAAGTCAACTAAAAGAACGAGAAACACTGAACTAATTCACTTAGTTCATGAGTGAGAATCGTTCAATTGAACTAGTTCGTTCATGAACTACCCAAGCCTACTGTCAACGTTAGGATTATTTGTCCTTACATTGGAACTAGTTACATTATGACTACTTCAATTGTAGTGCTTTTTTTCACTGGCTCCAATTGCACTAGAAATGAACTAGTTGGTTTTACCAATTGACTCCAAAATAACGTGTGGGTAGTTTTTGATATGGAGTTTTCTAAGAGATACTCCTTATTTTGTTACTCTACGCTAGAACTAGTCTTTAACTAGTGTGCTGGAAAAAAGTGCACATGTTGTATGTTTGTTCTTTGATGCTATCATCCATCCTGCCGGCTGATTGTTCATTCAGCCGCCATTTAGCGCTAAGCACTTCGCTTTAAAGTGCACTCAATTAAAAACATAACCAGGCGCCCGCATAAAAGAGGAAATGAAATTTATTGTCTCTTTTGTACGTCTGTCTCTAAGTCTGTCTGACTGTTTGTTTGTCTATATCTCTGGCGCTGTTGAATGTGTGAATCCTTTGTGTGAAACATTTCATATGGAAACCGATAAAATCCAATTAAATGCTGACTAAGAAAAGAAACAACAGCCAGAGTCAGCCAGCTACTGTTGTATCCGCTGCTGAACGAACATATCCACAACAACAACAATAACAACAACAATCACTATAAATCTTTAGTCATTGTTTATTGTTTTCAGCGTGGCGTCTGTGCCAGGGTAGTGGAGTGTGGAAGAGTGGGTGCTATAACTCCATGTTCGTATGACTGCAACAAAAAGGCAATAGCAACAGGAAGCTGTTGTTATAAATCATAGAGCAAAGAAAGCAGCAGCGAGAAAAAGACACCCAATCAATTGCCAACAAATGCTTTGCTATAGATATTTAAGCTTCTCAACTCGTCTAAATTGTGTCGCATAATTTGAAAAATGTTTATAAAATTAGCTCTAAATGATATAAATACGTGCTCAGCATGTAGTAAATGCACTCAATTGGTTTGTTGCTTGTTCTCATATCTGCCTGCTTTCGTTCGTCGATACATCAAATAGTGCGACTAGATACTTTTAAGTATCTGTATCTTGTTACTTAACTGTAGCGCAGAGCAAAGCATAGAAATAAATGTGTCCTCACTCACCGGCGCACATTAATTTCAATTCATTTTGCTATAAACTAGTTTATCTAAAAAATTGTTTGGAATCTTCTTTCCGCTGTTGCTGTCGCTGCCGCCGCAGCTAAACGACAGTTACAAAACGTTCTTGCAACTGTCAGCTTTTTTTAAGGCTTTCTTTTGCTCCACTTTTACAAATGTTTTGAAGTTTTCATGTCCCAAAAAGCTACAACAACATACAATAAACTTGTTCAACATGTTGTTGCAACTTGTGGATTTGCGCCGTAGTAGAACAGCATTGCTTCCTTTCTTCCACTCTCTTTCAAACAAGCTTGAAGCAGCGCAAGGCGTTATTTACATGCAAAACCGTTGCATAAAAAACATTCATTGGCCAGCACCTTCTTTCTCGGCACCTTCGTTCCTGCTTCACAACTCAACACTATATCCTCTTCTCATCCCAGCTTAATAATGTTTTCGCTCGTCTGCGCATGCACACGTCTCACATTCTGTTAAACATTTTAATTAAGTATGCAAGCCGTTAGTACAAAAAGTTGCAGAAAATGTGGTTGAATTATTAAGAGAACAAAAAAAAAAACACTCGATATTTTCCAGTGAATCTCTAAATGTTGCAAGGCATTACCAAGAACCAGGTGGGGTAAGTTGCGCAGTAAGCAACGATTATTAATGTGCATTTTCTATGCCCAGCAGTGAGAATAAAGCGCAAGGTTGTTTCTTAACCAAATAGCAGCTTTTCCCAAACAGCGGTTCAGCTTTACTCGTCAAGTAAACAAACTCTGCCATTTTTTTTTTATTATAATTTAGAATATATGTGCCACCGTGGGCGCAATGTGTGCTATCATACCTCTCATTGAAAACTTAAAATTATTCTTATGCCATTACTTTTAGGAGTTTTGAAATAAGCGCCGTCATTAAGTTTTTCCAAAAATTTGGAAATTGTACTGTTTTACGTTTGATCTTTTTGCAAAATTTACGAATTGAGGCAAGCGCTTTATAAGTATTGTTGGGATTTGCACTGCGACCTTAAGATCTATTGTGCTCCTTCATGAACCAAAAAAACCTTATTTTATCCCTAACTCTGAGATAAATGCCAGCATGCGCCTATATCTCTTGATTTTAATGTATTGGTGGTACTGGGTTAACTGGTGGTAACCCAGAAATTTCTGTCGCGTTTGAGAAAGTTCGGGACACTACCCTGGGATGTGCATCGCAGATTCTTCGTCTTCCATGCAAAACTTACATGTGCCATCACTTAGAATTCCCAGTTTTGTAAGGTTCAACCTACAGTGACCAGTTAGAAGTGCTGTAATGATTCTTAGATCAATATTTGTTAGCATCATGCATTCTTTGAACCTTTAAGGTTGTATGTCCTTAAGAGTAGTTTAGATTTCTTTAACCCTGGTAGATATCCCAATATTCTCCTCTTTGGGTTTTCTCCTCTTTTCTTATTAAAAGCGAGAGGATTCCTTTGGCCCACAGAATGGTTCGGGACCAACAAGAGGAGTTGATGCCCTTTTCTTGCCAGAACATCAGTACTTTTGTTCCCTTCTATACGTTTGTGTCCCAGTACTTATAATATTCAGAACCTTTCAGATCTTTTGGTGGTCCTGTGATGATTCTTAGATCAGTCTTTGTTAGCTACATGCATTCTTTAAATCTATTTAGGTCATATGTTTCTAAGAGTAGTTTAGAGTGCTTAGGTGCCCTGGTAGATTTTCTGAATATCCTCCTCTTTGGGTTTTCTCCTCTTTTATTATTGATAGAAAGAGGATTCTTTTGCCCATCCCACAGAATGGTTCGGTACTAACAAAAGGAGTTGATGTTCTTTTCTTTGCCAGTACGTCAGTACTTTTGTTCCCGTCTATACGTTTGTGTTCCAGTTCTCATAGTATCCAGAGCCTATGGGACCTGTTGGCGGTCCTGTGATGATTGTTAGATCAGTCTTTGTAAGCTACATGTATTCTTTAAATCGCTTTAGGTCGTATGTCCCTAAGAGTAGTTTAGAGTGCTTAGGTGCCCCGGTTGATTTCCCCAATATTCTCCTCTTTTATTATTGATAGAGAGAGGATTCCTTTTCCCAACCTACAGAATGGTTCGGTACTAACTAAAGGAGTTGATGTCCCTTTCTTTGTAGTTCATCATCAATTTTGTTCCCTTTAAAACGTTTGTGTTCTGGTACTCATAAGATCCATAGCAGTCCTGTTTTATCACCGATAATTCTTAGATCATTCTTTGTTACCTTCACGCATTCTTTGAATTTCCTTAGGTCGCATATGCATAAGAATAGCTTAGAGTGCTTTAACCCTAGTAGATTTCCCCAATATTTTCCTCTATGTTCTCCCCCCTATTTTCTTTTTGAAAAAAGAGAGAATTCCTTTGCCCATCTCACAGAATGGTTAGGGACCATCAAGATGATTTGATGTTCCTTTCTTTCTCAGTTCGTCAGCAATTTTGTTCCCTTCTATACCTTTGTGTCCCAGTACTTATAGTATCCAGACCCAATGGGACCTGTTGGTGGTCCTGTGATAATTCCTAGATCAGTCTATGTAAGCTACATGCGTTCTTTAAATCTCCTTAGGTCGTATGTCCCTAAGAGTAGTTTAGAGTGCTTAGGTGCCCCGGTTGATTTCCCCAATATTCTCCTCTTTTATTATTGATAGAGAGAGGATTGCTTTTCCCAACCCACAGAATGGTTCGGTACTAACAAAAGGAGTTGATGCCCCTTTATTTGCCAGTTCGTGAGCAATTTTGTTCCCTTTAAAACGTTTGTATCCTGCTACCCATAGGATCCAGTCGCTATGAGACCTTTAAGCAGTCCTATGATTAGTTATCACTGATAATTCTTAGATCATTCTTTGTAAGGTTCATGCATTTTTTGAATCTCTTTAGGTCGTAAATCCTTAAGAATAGTTTAGAGTGCCTTAACCCCGTATATTTTCCCAATATTTTCCTCTATATTTTTTCCCCTATTTTCTTATTGAAAAAAAGAGAGATTTACTTTGCCCATCTCACAGAATGGTTTGGAATCAACAAAAGGAGTTGGTGCTCCTTTCTTTCTCAGTTCGTCAGCAATTTGTCAGGACACTTCATCACCAGTTTTGAGGTTACCTGATAAGATTTTACTGCTTTAATGGCCGCTTAATTGTCGGTGAAGTTAGCTATGTTTTGGTTCCGGTATTTACGCTTCAGGTTTAAGTACGAGCACAGATCTATCGCGTATATTTCCGCTTGAAGCATGTTACTTCTCCTGCCCTTGTTCTCGAAGTATTTGATCATTAGCCCGTAGACTCCTGTTCTGGTTTTTTGTTCAATTAGAGATCCGTCAGTATACCATGTAATCACGAACTGGTTTATCTTGTAAGTTTCAAAGAAACCTTGCCATTTCTTTTTACTACTTAGTACAGTTTGGAATCTTTTAGTGAAACTGAATTTTGGGTGCATGTTGTCTCGCGATATTGTTATATCAGTATGTTGCGTTGGTAGAATATCAAACTTCTTTCGACTTACGCAATCTCTTAGGCCGATATCTTCATTAGTTATCGAAGGAATATACCTCTGCACCTGGGATTGATTGTAAATATGTAGATTTGTTAGTTCTAGTAGAACTTCAATGAATGCGAGATGCTGGATATATTTGCATGGCTCCGGTGATGCACACGTAGGCCAATCTTGTTGAGCTTGATGAGCGCAGTGATGACTATACATTAGAGTGGGTCGAAAAAAAAAGTTTGAAAAAAGCACCCCTTATTTTAAAGATGACCTCGAGACAACTCAAAAAAAAAAACGGAGTTTTTTTACACCCGGAAAAACCGCCAAAATGGTATTTTTTCCATAACTTATGCATAACATATCCGATCTTAAAAAACAACATGTCGTTATCTTAAAAAATAACAAAAGTGCTTTACAAGTACTACATTTTGTCTTCAGAACATTTTTACTTCCAAGCTCATATTTGACTAGTTAACCTCGTTAGCCCGATTTACCCCCCTAAAATTGCTTTTGTTTTTCTCATAAAATTAAAGTCCTAAAAGTTTTTTTACATTTTTTCCAGAAAAATTATTCAATAGCTTTATAAACAAAGAAGTTATAATGGTTCAAATATTTGGTACAATGCTTTTTTCATTATGTATGAATTACTTTTATTTTAATTAAAAAAAAAATTGAAAATTAACTGAATTATTAATTAAATTAAATAAAGTAATTTTTGGGCGAGATGTGAACAAATTCTTAAGAAGTTTAATTTTATGATAAAAAAATTGATTTCAAGGGGGGGGTAAATTGAGGTAACAGGGTTTACCAGATGAATATGACTTCAAAAGTCCAACAGCTCTGAGAAGAAAATGTGGTTCTAGTTGAGGCCTTTTTAACGGTATTTTTTGAAATCGGATACAAAATGCATAAGTAATGGAAAAAATCCCATTTTGGCGGTTTTTCCGGGGGGTCTATATATATATTTCCGGGTATAGTATACATATATTGCTTCGGGTTTTCCACCCAGATAACTGAGCCATACGCAATCATGGGGCGTACGATCATTGTATATGTATCCAGTAGGTGTCATTCCATAGAGGTGTCATTTTAAATTAATAATTTAATAATTTTATTTTAATCCAAAGTACAAACTCTCAAGTTAGTAATGGAACACAATATCTGCCAAATGTCTGCCATGGCGGTTCTTGCACATGGCCATTCTTTTGATGAAATTTTCACATTTTCGCATAATTGCGACTGTATCTCACAAATAAGAACTCTAAAATTGTCTTTGAGAGCTTGAATATTTGCTGGAGTATTAGCGTAGACTTTATCTTTAACGTTATTCTTAAAAATTCGAAAAAATTCTAATGGTGTAAAATCGCGCGATCTCGGCTGCCAATCAAAGTCTCCATTTCGAGAAATTACACGTCCAGGAAATTTTTCATGCAATAGAACCATTGTTTCACCACCTCTATAGCATGTGGCGCCGTCCTGCTGAAAATAAACGCCGTCCATGTCCATAATAAAAATTTCAGTCCAAAAAAGTCAGTCAACATCGTTCGGTAACGCCATCCATTCAATTAAACGGTCGCATCAGCATCTTCTCGAAAAAATATGGCCCAGTGACACCGCCACTTAAAAAACAGCGCCAAACTGTCACACATTGTGGATGGAGAGTTTGTTTGACTATTTTTCTTGGGTTTTCGGAGCCCCCGGGAATGTGATAGTTTTGCTTATTCATGTACCCAGACGGATAAAAACTAGCTTCATCACTCAAAATAATTTTTGTGTAGAAATCATGATCTTTTGCATGTATTTCCAGCCCCCAATCAGCGAATGTTCGTAATTTTTCATTGTCTAAAGGCTTCAATTCTTGTATCAACTGCATCTTATCAGCGTGTAGGTCAAGATCTTTATGCAAACTACGGTGCAAAGTGGCGGTGGATAGGCCCAACTCCTGTTATCGTCTCGAAATGGAAGAACCCTGGGTTTTCAGCCACACTTTCAGCGTCAAAATGTCATCGAATGACAGTTGTATGTTGCCACCTGAAAAAATAGTGAGAAATATAAAATGATACATCTTGTTGAAGGAGACATTACCAAATTTTTTACCCTTTAACAACTTCACATGTAGAAAAATTATGAACTCATTTCAGTTATAGCGTAAGAATAATTTTGTTTTCCAATATGACAGGTAATAGCACAAATGAAGCACATTGCAACACATTGCAGCACACATTTTTATTTTTTCAGCTAATTTTTAATGGCTGGATGCATAAATGTTCTGCAAATTCGCTCAATTATTTTTTTTTCACGAGCCTAAATGTCTTTGAATTCTATCTGCGAGATCAACAAATAAATCCCTAGAACGCTTATTGCGACTGCTCCGTCATTAACTTGTCGCATTCTTCAATTCTGCGGCTGGCTGGCTGGCTGTGTATTTGCCATGTTTTGCCACAGCTTTTTAGCTTTCATTCAATTTGTTGTTGTTGTTATTGTAATTGCGCGCTATTGAACAACACTACTCGTTGTCGTTACTACGACCCATTCGTCTTCTTCAACCCAATTCCCGCCAGTTATTTAATGCATCTTTCATAAACCGGTGCAGCATTTGATGTGCGCTGCTGGTGCTGCTGCAGCGATTGATCATCAAGAGGAGTCGTCGGAGTCGTTCACGCTGTTGTTGCAACACGATGCTGCAATTGCTCTTGGCCCATTCAAACTGGTTACATTTGTTTTTATTCTAAGTTTTCCAGCACCTTTTCGTAGGCTTCCTTCGATATTCTTTTGAGCTATCAAATTTATTGTGCATAAATATATTTATTTTTTTTTCTTCTACCTTCTCTTTCATGCCTACTGCTGCGAAACCTTGCCTCCAGCTGGTTTTACTGAGTCTATTTTGATCAGCTTTTTCTGATCATGCAACGAGTTTCTTCTATCTGTGTTGATTTTCTGCCTTCATTTTTTTTTTTTTTTGCTTTTGTTGTTGTTTTCTTTGGTCTTTCATTAAAAATGATTGATTGTCATTTAATTGAACTTTGTCAATATGTTGATATATTGAATTAGTTTACAAACCGACAGATAGACGGACGGACAGTTAGACGAGTACAACAGAAGTTGTTGATGTATGAGCTCTGGTATATTTCAATCATGTTGTTTCAGCATGTTTGGTTATTGACTAAATCCTTGGTTAATACAAACATACGTAAGCTTTTGACAGCAACAACAACAGTATCTAAATTAAAGATATGAGGTCAGTTTCATAACTGCTTTGACAGCGTTGCTAAGCTTGAAATTTATTCTAATGAAAAGCAATTGATTTTTTTGACAGAATTGCAAAGCGCTTAAAATAGTCAAAGTTTTCATAAAAAAAAACTAACAAAATAACACTCTCCCCTACACTTAATTCTGCAGCGCTTTACTTTTTACTATTTAAGGCATAGTTTTGCCCGAGTAAACACCCAGTAAATATAACGCTAAATAATTATTTTCAAAAAATGCGATGCATCCACT
This sequence comes from Pherbina coryleti, assembly GCA_943735915.1. Lineage (NCBI taxonomy): Eukaryota > Metazoa > Arthropoda > Insecta > Diptera > Sciomyzidae > Pherbina > Pherbina coryleti. The sequence continues at coordinate 11,590,357 of OX030952.1, read as the reverse complement.
ATTAAATCTTTGTTGTCTTTTCTAAGTGGTGATTGAGGCCGAATGCGCTAGCGTTTTTGTAGCGTTAGCGTACCGTGATATTTGACGAAACGCGAGGTCCGTGGTTCGAATCCCATGAAACACAGAAAATTTTTTCAATTGAAATTAATTTTTCTGAACGATCGCCGCTTTTCGATCGCATTGAATGTCTAGCCTCAAAGAGTAAATATATGCCATGTAAAGCTTTCCGAGAATAAAGCTTTAGTCGTTTAGAGTCAGCATAAGATCTAGTTATGCCCAGTTCTCGATTATTTGTGTTCTAACATTTATAATAACACGCACTACACATTTGATCTTAAGAAGCTCGTTCAAAGACTTTTTAAGGGTTGAAATGGCCAATGTTTTGTTTTGTTGTCTTGTCTAAGGAATTGAAAGGCTCAAAACTCTGAAAGCAATTGGACAAATGAACATTAGCTTATTGTTAATTTTTCTATAATATTTTTCTCGGTGTAATGGTCAAGAATTGTTCTTAAAATTCATATTTTTAAACAAACCAGATAAACCAGTTTCGCAGAAAAGTGCTTAAAATGTTTGTTTTTTTTTACAGTTTTTAACCTATTTTGAACTTTACCTCGGTGTATTCATCTTATATAGAAATGGTAAAGTTACGAGAAAAGATGTCTTAAAAGTTTTCTTAAAAGCTTAGCTAATGTCAGACTATGTCGCCAAGTAACATAAGCTTTTCGCAAAAGTCATTCGATTGAAAGTAATGTTTTTTTTTTCTGTAAAGCTTCTTAATAACTTCATACAACATGAAGCCATAAAAATACGTGATACTGAAGTTTGTGGCAAGATTTTTATATTTTTTGAGAAAAAAAACACTGCCTACAAGCGACAATGGCAAAAACAAGAAAGCCCACAAAGTAGTCTGGCAAATGTAAACAGCAGACTTGAAGCGATTTAACCCCATTTTAGCCTATTTCACGTCTACTTAAGAAGTTGTTTTTTGGTTTTGCCTTTTTTCTTTTCTGCGCCGATTTTGATTTCTTTGCTTTGGAGTAGGACTAAAAAAAAAACAAAAAACTCAACTCACACGCTACAATTACATGGGAAACGAAACCATTTAAGTTTTTTTTTTTTTTTTCTATAAGTTTTAGGAGAGTACTTGACAAACGAGTGCTTGACTTGGATATTTTTAACAAATAAACATATATTAAACATAAATTCTATACCTTGAACATATTCATAGTAAATTTTTTTATGCATACATTTCTTGTCAGAAATTACTGTCTACATTATAATGTGCTATGAATAAATTTTTTTTTCTATTTTCGATAGTGTTTTGTATTTAGGTGGGGCTCTTGACTCAATAGGGCTTTTCACAATACGGTGTAAATCAGCTTTAAGAATTTTGCATAAATTTTGCATTTGCATTTATTTGCCATAGATTGTGAACGCACTTTCTCAAAAACACTTTGCAATGCTCAAAATCAGCTGTATATAAAAGAGCTATTAACGATTCGGTGAAAAAGTGCTTGGAAAATTTGCCATGGATTGTGAATGCACTTTCTAAGTTGTAAAATCAGCTGTAAAATCAGCTGTGCGTAATTGCGTTGTTCTCTATCCGGTGCAAATGAGCTGGCAGAATTATGCAATTGCATTTATTTCTCATATATTTTGAACGTTTTTACTCAGGTTTACTTTGCAGTATCCAAAATGAGCTGCACACAATAGAAATATTCATGCTACGGTGCAAATGAGCTAGCAAAGTTCCGCAATAACATTTATTTGTCATATCTTGTAAATTTTTATACTTAGGCTTAGTTTGCAACACTCCAAAACAGCTGTGTATAATAGTGCGTATCTCGATCTGGTGCAAATGAGCTAGCAAAACTATATAATTGCATTTATTTTCCATAGGTTGTGAACGTACTTTCTCAGTTTTACTTTGCAATACCCAAAATCACTTGAACATAATAAAAGTATTCACGCTACAGTGCAAATGAGATAGCAAAGTTACGCAATAATACATATGTTGTTATCCCAATTGTTATTATTATTAATTATCCAAATTGTTGCATTTAAAAGATTAAATCTTGTATTCTAATAATTCTTCAAATAAATAAATAAAAAAAAAAATATTTGTCATATATTGTGAACGTTTTTACTAAGGTTTACTTTGCAATACCCAAAATCAGCTGTACATAATAGTACTAGTCACGATCTGGTGTAAATAAGCTAGCAAAGTTAGGCAATACCATTTATGTGTCGTAGATTGTGTATCTTTATACTCGGGGTTACTTTGCAATACTGGGAAAAAAGATAAAAAAGATATTATGCCCTACAGATCTAACTTTTGTTCAACTATTTCTTTAAAATCAGCTGTGCAATTCGTTTTAAAGTACGTTTTCCAGTTCTAATATTTTTTTACTTGCCAATAAGCTAGCAAAGTTATGCATTAACATTTATGTGTCATAGATTGTGAATGTGTATACTCATGCTTACTTTGCAATACTGGAAAAAGCTTTTAAATTTAAATTTTCAGGTGTCAATAAATTTTTATTGAAACGTGCCTTTACCAATTTTGAGTTGTATTTTTTGTTATTGGACAGGGTATTTTTGCAATGGTTTTAAAGCATATTGTAAATACATATATGCAATAGATTTTCCGTGTAGCATTTATGCAAGCACATAGAAAATTAAAATTAGTACAATTTGTTGTTGTGATTGCAAAAGGTGCAAATATATTTTACATTTGCTATCATGCAGGACTATATGCATCGGATATTGAACTTCTATAGTACTTTTTTTTAAGCTTTCTTGTTTGATATTTTTTTTATTCATTCTATTCTCAAAATAGTTTTGGCTTTAATTTTTAGCTGTCAAATATTTTTTATTGACAAAATGCTACTTGCATATTGCAGTATTTTTGAAATGAACTTAGAGAATTTGCAATGCACTGAGAGTATATTTAAAATATATGCAATGTATTTTCGGTATAGCATTTATGCAAATGCGTAGTAAATGAAAATGAGTACAATTTGTTTTTGGGATTGCGAAAGGTGCAAATATATTCAATATTTGCTACAATGCTATAATATTTGCATGGCATGGTGAATAGTCTTAAGTTTATTGTTGTGTTTTTCCGTTCAAATTCGAGTTTTTGAAATGGCCTGAGATCATATGCAAATATTTGCAATATTTATCCGCTAAAGCATTTATGCACAGGCACAACAAATGAAAATTAGTGAAATTTGTTGTTGTGTTTCCGAAATGTGCATTTAAATTTAACATTTGCTATGGTGCAATACTATTTGCACCGGATCGTGAACAGTTCTTTATTGTATTGTTGTATTTTTTGTCATTAAAATGAGAGTATTTGCAATGGCATGAGAACATATTGAAAATATTTGCAATATGTATTCGCTAAAGAATTTATGCAGACATAACAAATGAAAATTAGTAAAATTTGTTGCTGTGTTTACAATATTTGCAAATATACGCAACATTTGCTATGATGCAAGACTGTTTGCACAACGTCGTCAACAGTCTTTAGTATATTATTGTATTTTTATCGTTGAAATTAGGGTATTTGAAATGGCATGGAAGCATATTGCAAATATATGCAATATTTTTTCGTTAAAGCATTTATGCAAAAGCATTGCAAATGAAAATTAGTGCAAGTAGTTGTTGGAATTGAGAAATGTGCATATATATTGCACAATTGCTATGGTGCAATACTAAGTGCACCGGATAGCGAACAGTGCTTAAGTGTATTGTTGTATTTTTTATCATTAAAATGAGAGTATTTGCAATGGCATGAGAAGATATTGAAAATATGTGCAATATGTTTTCGCTAAAGCATTATGCAAAGATATAACAAATGAAAATTAGTACAATTTGTTGCTGTATATACAAGATATACAAATACACTCAATATTTGCTATGATGCAATGAAAGACTATTTGCACCGAATCGTGAACAACCCTATTCACGTAGGTAGTACAAAGTATTTTGCTTTGTGAATGTCCCAAATGTACTTAAAATATTATCACAAACACACAATTCAAATCGTGAAAGTACTCCATATCGTGAGTACCCCTATTGATGAAATTTTTTTTATAAATTGCCTTAATATTTATGGTTCAAAGACTATCAAAATTGAAGTTATTTTAAGTGCATTTCTGTTTTTTTTTTAATATTTTTTATTTTCTTATTCTTTATGTATATTTTAAATAATTTGTCCGACTTTGGCTGGAAATTATTCGCTTATTTTAATATAGACAAATTTTTTTTTGCGTAATACTCTTAATTTATGACTCTAACTGAAAAATTGGCCAATCGAGGGTTTCGCTTACAATTCCTTAGCTTGTAAATTATGATTGGTGAAAATAGCTCGAACATGATTTTTGAGTTAAAATTAACATAAATCATACTTAACGATGCTCATTGCATTGCAGCAGTAACAACAACAGCAGCTAATGAAGTGCAACAGCGACTAGCAAACACATGGTGCCCACAACAGTGAGTGGTCCAGACATAGCCACAGCCTACCATCACCCTGAGATTCGAGACCATTTTTTTAATTTTTGAAGCCACATGTCAAACCGAATGGCTAATAAATTCAATTCAAGGCTTATTAAGCGCCAATTGAATTGGTATCATGTGGCAACGCCATGCACCAGTCATGTCCCCACCAAACCATAGATGCCATATCTATCTATCTCTCGAGCTTATCGCTTGGGCGACCAACGCGACATTTCGAGCCCATAAATCTTAACATTTACATTTGTTGATATATCTTCAAGCCGCGCGTTTTTGTTGGGCTAGATTTTTTTTTTTGCTTTTTATAACTTTATCTCTCATGTTGTTGCTGGTTGTTGTTGGTTGTTGCTTACATATTGCAACACGCATTTTTTAGTTCATTTCACATGCTGCGGCGGCTCTGCTTCTATTTCTATTCCGCAATCGTTAAAATCTGCCACCTTATTTTTTATGCCTTTATTTTTTTATTGTTCGACTATCTTGTTGTTACGTTGTTGCATTGCATTGCATTGCGTTGTTTTGCAACGCTAACGCAAGATTCTTTGCCACAGATACAATTTTATTGGCATCACTGCATTTGGCAATTGTCAGAGCGCTTTTTTTTCGTGTGTGATTTTTTTGTTGTCAGTGTAAGAAACCGTACTGCTCTTAGCGCTCTTCTTGAACGCGACTTGCGTGTTAAATTACCGTTAAAAGTGCGGAAAACGATCTTAAGGCCTTGATAACAAATTATCGACGTGTGGCCAAAATGAATACTAAATTATTTGAAAGTTTGCAACAGGTTGTGTCTAGTTGGGAACAAACAGCAGCATTTAATATGCATTAAACTTGTCTGGGGCAAAACGGAATTTCACTGTTGTCACGCAAAGAAAAAAGAAATTTTCAAATTCCTTTCCAAATTTTAAGAAATTGCAAGTGTTACAAGAAATTGTAGTACTGTCTGGTTAGATTTCTGAAAACCATTTTGCCCCCAAAGTATCTTTTGCACCCCCTAGTAATCCCATTTTGATCCGTTATGTCATATATGTATATAAAATAAATGATTTTGCATAAAACTTGTTTGGAGCAAAACGGGATTTCGCTATGGTCACAAAAAAAGAAAAAATACGACATTTTTTCTTCAAACATCTTAAATCTCAAGCTATTTAGGAAAGTTAAGAACAATCTGGTAAGAATTTGGAAACAGTCTCAACCCCAAATTCCCTATTTCACTCCTCATTATTCCTTTTTTGAAGAGATATATCTACGATATGCATTTATTCCGAATTTTGAAGTTATTCAAAAAAGTTCAGCACGGTATGGTTTTTTGTTTTAATTTATTTGCATCTATTTACCAATGCACAATAACAACTATGGCCTCTTATAGTACAAAATTGAAATTACAAGTTAACATGAGTTGATTTGTGGAAACCGTTTCACCCCCAAAGTGTACATTTCACCCAAAGTCTTCTCATATTGAAGCGATAAGTCTGCCATATGCACTTATTTTGCAAAAATCTTATACCGGGCAACAGGGAAACCTTTTTTTATATAGTAAAAAAAAACCAATTATATTTTCGGAAATTTCTAATTTTCAAGTTATTCACGATATTGCAGCACGTCCTGATTAGCCTATAAATCTGCCATAATTATAATGGTATATCTATTAACTAATGAATGCAAGATTTCCAATTTTTCCAGATTTCCAATTTCAAAATGGGAAAGTAGATAAAAATTACCAGACACGCTATCACCGAAATAAATATGAGTAGGATGGGACATCAGGCCATATTCCATCGGAAAGATGTATCGGGCCGTACCTTTCATGCAAATCCGCTAATGGCACTAATGGAAATAAGTGTATATAACCAGAACTAATCACCGAGAAAAAATGGATCAGAATCGACTACGGAGTGTGGTATCTCTTGTGGAACTACAACTCTCAAGAAACAATACCTTGGCACTTATTCTTTATGCATTTTGCCTTTCTACCTTGGCACAGTCTTAACATTTACATTTTGGCAAAATGCATTGGCGTTACTCTATGTCTACTCTACTATGAGTATAGATGTAATGATAAAAGTAATGACACTATAGTAAAGGTTATTTCTTTGACTTAATGACAAAAAATAAAAAAATAAAAATAAATAATAGACATCATTGGGACGCAAAAGTTGCCTTAGCAACGAAACCGAAAATTTGTTACATGAAATTATAACGCGCTTTATATAGGTGCTATGGTAAAAAATATTACTTGGAAAAAAATGTGCCTCTTAGCCCTCATGACAAAAATAGAAAGAAAATTCATTACGTCATGAGACCGAAGAGAGAATCGCTTTAAGAACGAAAATACATCAATCATGTAACGGCGTTGCATGGAATTATTACTGAGTGAGTATACGTGGTAAAAGGATAACTCTTGCCAACAGGTGTAACTTTGGGCTGAGTAGGCAATTGAGAAACAGAGCCCTCTCTCGACGAACAAAACTCACGCTCTATAAGTCACTAATCATGCCCGTCCTATTATATGCAGCACAAACTTGGACGTTGAGCAGTTCTGATGAAAAGACTTTGGGAGCCTTCGAGAGAAAGATCCTTCGTAAGATCTTCGGTCCAATCTGCGTCAATGGCGAGTACCGAATTCGATGGAACCACGAGCTGTATGAGCTGTACGCTGACATAGACATAGTTAAGCGCATTAAAATCGAGCGGCTCCGCTGGCTAGGTCATGTTGAGCGAATGGAAAACGACGCTCCAGCGAAAAAAAATATTCGATTCGGTGCCCGGTGGTGGTCAACGCAGAAGAGGACGCCCACATCTTCGTTGGAAGGATCAGGTGTTGGATAACCTGACTACACTTGGTGTTTCCAACTGGCGCCAGCAAGCGCAAAATAGAAATGGCTGGCGCAATTTCTTATACGAGGCCAAAACCGACCTTCGGTTGTAAGCGCCAGATAAGTAAGTAAGTAAAAGTATACGTTGCACAATAAATGCTATAAAACAGAAATTAAGAATTTTTTTATATTTTTATTGATAAGAAAACGAATTTTAAGGTCGTCAGGTCGCGACGGTATAGCATATACAACAAAAAAAAATCAATATTGTTGCATGAAATTTTTACTCGTTGATTGCATTGCTACGAAAAATATTATTTGACGAGAGAAAAGAAAATGGTTCTTTGACCTCATAACGAAAATAAAAACATAAAAAAATATTTGAACTACGACACCACGAAGGCAAACGCTTAAAGCAAGCAAAATGCAACAACAATCAAAAAATGTTGCATGGTATTATAACTACGTGACAGTTGCCGCTAAGGCTTACCAAAGCTAAAGTTTACGTTGGCACGATAAAAATAAAAAAAAAAAAAAATAAAAATTAATGGCTTCATGAGGCCCCACAGGGAACCCTTTAAATTATCCTTAACCCTTAATTGCGTAGTGTGCCATATATGGCACAATCAAAGAATTTATCCCCATGTCTGAACGAGAGTATTTTTGGGAAAAATAATAAACCTTTTGGGTTACATAGATTTAAAGTTTTCGTTCTCTTCAAACGGTTATACTTACAAAATTCAGCTGACTGAATTATTTGGAGCAAAAATGAATAAATGTTGAATGCAGAAAAAAGGCCATGCATTTAAGGTTTAATGCACAAAATGCAATGGCAAAAAAAAAAGAAAAAATAAGAAATGAAAATTAAATTTAAATTAAAATAAAGACAAATTTTAGGACAAAGATTTGAATAAGGATTAACACAAGAATTATAAAAAGAATAAGGGCCAGGATTTGAACAAAGATTAAGGCCAGGCCTTAGAGTAGGAGTAGGCCAAAGGTTTGAACAAAAAGTAGAGCATGGAATTGGTAGGGTTGTCCTTGAAAGAATTCAAGCAACGATTTGGAAAAGGACTACGACAAAGATTGGGACAAGGTAAGAATAAAAATTATGATACACCTAAAATAATGTTTAGGACAATATTGGGAAGAGGACAAAGACAAGAAATGTGAAAAGGAATAGAAAAAGGATTTGGAAACACTCAAGGGCGTAGCTAGGGGGCAACTGCCCCCCTAAATCTGAGATTTTTTATTTAAGCAATGGCTTTGAAAGTAGTCTTTATATGTTATTCCCTTTTAATATGTGGTTTTTCCTTTTTCTTTGAAACTAGATATGGTTAAAAGATATGGTAAAGATATGAAAGATATGGTAAAAACAAATTTATAAGGTCTTTCTCCCCTAATTTTTATCCTGCCTACGCCCTTGGACACACTTAGGACAAGTTTTTGACAGATTTAGAAAATAAGTGTGACAAGGATAAAAAAACGGATTCAAACAGCGATAAGGTTAGGAATTTAGGCATGGATCAAATCAAAAGTTCTGGCAAGAAGTACACGCAAAGAAAAAAAAAACCGTTTATCGACAGTTTGTCGCAAACAAACTTTGTTTGTTGTGCTTGAAATCGTTATTTGCAAACGTTTCAACAGTTGTCATAATAATAGTCAGTTGTGAAAAACGCGTCATTCAGTTGCAGGAAATTAATTTCGTTTGTCATAAAAGCGAATGATTTTTAAATTGCAGCAATTGAAAAATTTGTTTTTCTCAATCGAAAACTTCGTTTGTTTTTCTCTTCGTTGTATAAACAAAACGCTTATAGTTCAGAGTTACTTTTTGGACATATTATGACTATATACGCAAAGTGAATATTTGCTTCATACGTGAACGGAGATAGCAACAGAGATGCGATGAGTGCAATCTATAAGAAGACGGACGGACATAGGGAGAAAGATATTTTATATAATAAATAATAATGACTGAAATAGCTTGAGGTATATATAAATATAAGATATATTTTTAAGTTCATGACCACTGAATATTTGTTTGTGGCAAATACAACTCGCGAACGAAGTTGAGGTAAACAAAAAATTTCTTTGCGTGTAGAACAACTATTAGGACAAATATGACAATAAGGACAATAATGTTGAAAAAAGTTTGGGAACAAAGAAAAGGATATGGATGGGGGTAAATACATGCTGTCAGATCAAAACCTACGGATGTGTCCACGATACAACAAAATCCTGGGTTTTTTTAATGATGGCCAAGAAGCTGACAAGTCAAGAATATGACTTCTAAATACTTGAAAATATTTAAGAAAAACATTTCTTTCAGTCTGTAGCTCCTGAAGAATATATCTTTAAAATAAATCAAAATACCCACCAGAAAACTAACTTACAAATATTTCTTTGTGCTATTTAAACAAAATTTTCAAAATGACCCTCAACTGATCAATAAGCACTCTTAATTAAGAACAAAACAATGTTGCATATGTGATTTGCAACGTGCAGTTTGTTGACCTTGCTATGCAATGAGCTTCATTTTGACTTAACTAAGAATTCTATTAATTTTCTACCAAAAAATAAAATAAAAATAAATGATAAGTTATTAGCGACACTTTCTTAAGACTTAATGTCAACTTAGCCGCCCACACTTCATCTTCTTAAATTAGAAAAAAAAGAAAAATAAAAACAGCACATCGTAATTCTCTTGGCTTGAAGCTTAATGCAGCCTTATTTTTCTAACAATTCTTTTGTTGGCTTTATTATGCCAGCCAGCTCATTCACTTCACTGCACTTCACTAACCTTTACTTGATACACATGGCATAAAACCGGTCCACAATTAAAGATAGGCTCGCGCCTCTTGGACCTGGTTTCGATGCTATTTGTCGTTGTTGTTATTGTTGTTGTTGTTGGCATTAAAGTCGAAGTAGCCAAAGCTCCGTTGCGCTGTAATAGAAGAAAAACAAAGCCAGCTAATGTTTGTCTTGGCGTATACTTCAATGTTTATTATAAGCCAAATAAGAAAAAAAAAATATAGGAAGAACAAATAATGGTAAAACAAAATGGAAGTAAGGAAAATGAAAATAATAATAAAAAAAAAAAATCAAAATATATACGAGTATAAATAGAAAATATAACAAAGCATTAACTATGCTTAGAAAAAGTGAACAAAAACAGAAATAAATGGAAAAAGTATTTTCATATACATAAAAGTAGTTGATGGAATACACTGAAAAAAAAATGGATAATGAAAAAACGACATAGTAACACCATCCATGATGAATATTTTTACTCCAAAGGCTGCTCTGTTAATAGTAAAAAAAAAGACTTCGTCTACACCGAAAAAAAAATGTTAGCTTAAAATTAAACACAATGTGTTAAAAAAATGAGTTCGCATTTTGCTTTTTTTTCATATGTTTTTCAAAAGTTTTAAACACATTTGCTCTTTGCAAATTTGCTCCGTAACACAAACATCTGTTTACGATTTTGTTTTCTCACACAGAAAAAAAAGAGTAGAACTTTTACCTAAAAATGTAGTCAATTCAGCTAAAGTAATCCGGTGATTTTCAGTCAACGAATTTGATTAGGTGCGCTACCAATTTCTAAATGTTAATTATATGCAATTATATTGGGTAGTTTAACTGCGAGAGTAGCTAAAAAAACCTAAATATTTAGGTGTACCTTCAACCATAAAATAGATAAGACACATAATTTATTAGAAGAATTAGCTAATTTTTTTTAAACTATGACCACTTCAGATTAGGCAAGCCACCTACTAAGTGTAGAAAAATCATCTAATTATTTAGATAGCATTCCCACTTAAGAGTGGGAATGCCGTGCAAAAAATATGCAAAAAATATGTTTTTTGTTTTGCAATTTCTATTTTGAAGTGAAACTTTCCTTAGGTGACTTTACTTCATTTCGTCACATGATAGCGAAGAAAGATTTGTTTTATAGTAGATAGAATGAGAGAGATTTATACATTGCATAAATTACTGAAAAATTTCTTTGCCACCGCTGAGATTCGAACCTGTGATCTCAAGATTTCAACAACCAACGCCTTATCTATTGAGCTAAATTTCCAATCCAGAAATTTTCTCTACATACCAATTAATCAAATTGCTGTAGATGGCCAGTGGAAACATAATTTCAGAGTTGTGGACCTCATATTTTTATATACATTTTGTTCACAAAATATCAAACAGCGTAACAGCACAGCGGTAAAGCGTTTGACTTGAACGCCAGCGGCCCGAGTTCAATTCTCGCAATGAGGCTTTACTTTTTGTAAAATTTTCTCACTTTGTTTTTATTTATGTTTTTTATAGGAGAGCGCTGTGCTCTCCTTGGGCTGCACAGAAATAAAAAATTCAAATACGGGAAAAAAACAAGTTGTAAGACTTTTTGTAAAATTTTCTCACTTTGTTTTTATTTATGTTTTTTATAGGAGAGCGCTGTGCTCTCCTTGGGCTGCACAGAAATAAAAAATTCAAATACGGGAAAAAAACAAGTTGTAAGGAAAGCATTTGATTTATCCACGTAAATATTTATATAAAATTTATACTGAGGCGTGGATAATGCTAATATGCGTTATTTCCCTAGTGTACGAACAAATCGACAACTTGCATTAGGTAAAATAACTAGAAGAATTAGATGATTTAATAAGCAAAATTTTAGTTGAATTAACTAATTTGAATTAGGTGAATTACCTAATGCATGATTGTTAAATTAACTGTGTAAGTAGAAAAGTTGTAGAAAAGATTAGGTGAAATAGAAACTTTCACATTAGCTAAACTAGTTTAGGTAATAAATCAATTCTTTTATTTTCTGTGCAGTCCTGAGTGAGTATAATTACTCAATTTTTTTTTCCACCAGTGATGCCACCACTTCACAATCCGCACCAAACACTCTCTGTGAATGCATCGGCTTCTCGACAATAACGTGCGGATTTTCCGAGCCCCAGATACAGCAGAGGTACAGTAGGTAAAGCAGGCGCGGTGGGTGATTCATTTCAGTAAAAATTTCTTTTCAAATAACGCACTGTTTGGGCTACACATACTCACTTTAGAAATAAGTTTCCAATATTACTTTTCGCGGAGGTATGGCTACACAATACTCACTTTAGAAATAAGTTTCCAATATTTCCTTTCGCGGTGGCATGATACTGACTTTATGTAAAGATTTCGAGTGGGAAGTAGCTGTTAATATAAAAAAAAGGTATGAGGACCATGTCAAGGAGAAGAATAAAACCATTTCTTGAGGAAACTATGGAAATAACAATAAAATTGAAGATGAGTCATTATCTGAAGTAGAAGAACAACCATTTTCTGATGACTCAATTGTGACTTGATTCGTCAGACTGTGATTTTGATTTTTTTTTCTTCTTTTCAATGCTATATCGCCCATTTCACATTGAAGTGTCATATCACTGACCACTGACCATCTCCGATTTATCTTAAATTTTGTATTTAGATTGATTTTTTGTTAGAAAATCAAAATCTGAGTTTGAGATTTTAAAAATATGAGGTATATTAGAGTATCAGTGGAAAGGTTTTTGATCTTTTTTAAGGGAAAACAATAAAATTTTTGAAAAAATTACAGTACGTTGACCGATTCTTAATTGTAAAGTTTAATACCATGCCAGTAACAGGCGCTATATTTTTATTTCATTTTCATTATTTTTATTTTTTGTAATGTTCCAACGATATAAAATGGAATGAATGTGCTCTTGAAGGGTTCAGAAGTTATGCCGCAAAACGTGAAGTGTTAATGAATTTGCAATATAACTATACAATAAATTTTCATCCTTTTTTTTTCTTAATTTTTAACAAAAATAAAAAAAAATGTCAATAGCTAGTTCAATTTGTATTAAAAATTCACAAATGGAGATGGTAAGTGAAACTGATATTACACTTCAATGGGAAACGACATATTAAACGCTCTTTTTCATTCCTAATAATAAATGTTGTACTACCAAGGGTACGGGGTTGAAAATAACACATAAAACCAGAACATGTTAAGACTGACTGTTAACACAAAACAATCTTTTTCATTCACTTTTATCGCAGACATATTAGATATGGGTCTAATATGACCAAATTGTCGCAAAGGGTTAAAGGAAGAACATTTTTTAGAAAGACATGTTTTATTAGTATGCATTCAAAAAATAAATTTTAATTTTTTTGGAAAAATTGAGAGGGTCGTATGTGACCCAAGACTGATAGGGGGTTAAAAAAGTAAAAATTCAGAAAATATGCATCAATTAATACTATTTCTTCAACAAAATCAATTTAAGATCTATTTGAGAAAAATTAGAGGTGGGTCATATGTGACCCATTGATCGCAAAGGGTTAAGAATAAAAAAAATTAGTAAGTACAGACATTATTTAATAAATACTATTTTCTTAATAAGAACAATTTTAATGTTCGCCTAAAATAAAAAAAAAATAAAACAAATTGAGGTATCATATACATATGACTCAATGGTCATGCAGGGTTAATGATATGTTGTTATCAAAATTGTTATTTATAATCTAAATTGTTACATTTAAAAGAGTTAATCTTGTCTGCTAACATAATTTCTACAAATAAATAAATAAAAATAAAAAATATTAAAGATCAAAAATATCCCTGATTAGAAACTGCTTTACCCCTTTTGATTACCGCTTAACCTTGATATGTAATTTTTATAATCTTCATTAACTATCAAACGCTTTTTTTCATTTATAATAATTGCCAAGGGTACGGGACTGAAAATAATATAAAAACCGGAACTTAGACATGATAAGACTGACTGTTAACACAAAACAATATTTTGCATCCATTTTTATCACATAAATATTAAAGATGGGTCTAATATGACAAAATTACCGCACATGGCTAAAAAAAAAGAAAAATTAAAAAAGACATGTTTTATTAGTATGCATTTAAAACTAATTAATTTTTAATGGAAAAATTGAGAGGGTCATATATGACCCAGGACTGATAGGGGGTTAAAAAAAAGGAAAAAATTTTAGTAAACAGACATCAGAGACATACTATTTTTCCACTAAAATCAGTTTAAGATCTACTTGAGAAAAAGTAGAGGTGGGTCATATATGACCCATTGATCGCACAAGGTTAAAAAAAACAGCAAACTATTAATAATACTAATACTATTTTCTCAATAAGAACAATTTTAATGTCTACCTAAACAAAAAAAAAAAAAGAAAAAATTAAGTAAGTCATATATGGTCATACAGGGTTAATGATATGTTGTTCTGCCAATTGTTATTTATAATCTTAATTTTGAATTTAAATGAGTTAATCTTGTCTGATTTCATAATTTCTACAAATATATAAATAAAAATAAAAAATATTAAAAATCAACAATATCCATGATAATAAATCGCTTAACCCTTTGTGTTGTGGTGGGACATATACGTCCCAACTACATTCCCTCTTTCAAATGCCGATATTTTGAACCCAAGGCCATGTCTAACATGAACAATGGGTGTTGTGGATTCCTTATGAGTTTCTTCAACTAAGTTAACTAGAATTTTGACATTATTGCTTACTAGGAATTTGTTTTATTTATTAGGAATTGGTTATTAACAATTAAATATGAAAAAATGGATTTTCAAGTCAAAAATGGCTTTTGACAGCTGTCAATTGCCAAATCAACTGTCATATTTTTACATTTAACAGCTGTCAAAAGTCATTTTTGACTTGAAAATGTAAAAATTTGACAGTTGATTTGACAGTTGACAGCTGGCAATACCCATCTCCGACATCAAAATCGGAATCAACGCCCCCAAAAACGTAGAGTGCCACTACTTTTTCCATTTCATATTCTCTGAAAAAATATGCCCCTCAAAGGGTTAAAGCGATCAAACAACCCATAGTGTGATGCTTTTGGCACCGTTTAAGTAGTTAACGACAAATGTCGTTTATACTTCAACTACTAATTTTCAATAACTTTTGACAATTTTAATTGTTATTTTGACAAATTTTTTTGTATATTTTTTTAGCATAAAAGAAAATGGAAAATATAAAAACACAAAATCATAGATCGTACCATTAAACAAACTTAAATTTTTTTCAAGTGGTGCACAAGAAGGCGGCAAAGAATAATATTTTTCTTCACAAGTGAGCGCGGCTGAATGCTGAAGAGGCTGAAGTTGCTGGTTGTTATTGTTGTTGTGGTTTTTATTGCTGTGGCTTGTTGTTCCTGTTATTGTAATGTTGTTGGTTGGTAAGTTCGAAAGCATACCAAAGCAATTTTTTGTTGTTATCCACAGGCGCTATTATTTTAAGAGTCTAGCAAACCACTCGAGACAGCAACTGGCATTGAGACGACACCAAAATCTAAGCCTCAGTCTAGGCTGGTTTTGTGGTCAGCCTCATGAGCTAAACTTGTGGTTGTAGCTCAAGTGTTGTTGCTGTCGCCTAACTGTCGATGGGTCTAACTTTTTCAAGTATCTTTCAAGCTTAAGTTGCTGTATCACTTATTTTTGTATTTTTATTATTATTATGATTATGTTGTATAAAGTTAGGTTACACTTTTCTCAATATTTGGAGAACGTGGGACACAACGAATGACATTCAATCATTTTCAGCCAATCAGCACGATTAGCTCTACTCCTTGTGCTGCTCCTTGCGCTGCCACATTTACTTTTATTGATAGCTTTCTTAAGATTGTTTCATTTTTCAATCAATCTTCTTGGCTCATCTTCATCATCATCATCATCATTGGTCGTTCTGCTGGTATCTCACACGTAAACGTAAATTTCCGTTAATAACTTGTAATTAAATTTAAATCAAAATAAAGGCCGCTCAGCGAATTTCCATCAAAGCGAATGCAGATAACGCAAAAGTGAACGCGCGTTGTTCTAAAAAACGTTCATCAAGATCAAGTCACTGAATGGCTGTGATGGCTGCTTCCTCTGCATGGCATGACATGGTATGGCATGGCGGTAGAAAAAAACTTTCCAGCTCAATGTTGAACCAGCTAATTAATTTTTGTATTGAAGTTAAAGTTTATGGAAAAAAAAAATGAAGTTACAAATGCAAGATGAAAGACCAAACATCTTTTTCGTTCTTGTAAGCATTCTGTGGGCAGCCCTTCTGATTGTTAAGCATTAACAAGTTTAACTGGAATTTGTGACAGAGCAGCAGCAGGAGCAGCAACGAGCTGTTCAAGAATTACGCGACAAAACACGTAAAATTCTGCTGATTCTTATCCGTGCAGCGATGCAGAAGCAAAGTACAAAGAATTCCTAATATTTGGACTGATTGATGTTGCTTGGTCCTTGGCAGGCAGGCAGTCAGGCAGGCAGGCATCGCGTACTACCAGCCAGCGCAAAAGCTGCTGGTGAATTGAGTAGGCAACTGTCTGGCAAGCTAATAATAATTGTTTACTTATGCTACATGATGATGGCGAGCGGAAATAAAGTGATCACTTGTAGTGGTGGGGGCAGGGGGGTGGGAGTCAGTGTGCCCCGCTCTGGCTTGCAAATGGCAATTAGTTAGGAAAATAAACGTGACGAGCAATTAATTAAGGAATTAAATGAAAACTCAGCAGATAGCAGAAGCTCTGGCATTAGGCTTAAATGAAAAGCTCTTCGCTGAAGTTGATGCTGCTGGCAGAGCCAGAGCATTGGGCGCTATTCGCCGGAATTATAACAGGCTCTGCTTGGCTGGGACAGTCCTTAAGTTTTGACAGTGGGCTGTTAGGTGGTTAGAGGATAATAATTTGCTGTTGATAGCATTTTTAATGTTCATGCATACAAATGAGAAAATTTAACAAGCACCACTAAGAGATACTTTTAAATAATAAAACAAAAATGTTTGAATTTAGTTTTATTGAGTGTTAGAGAAGAGGATAAGAGAATTTAAGCTTAAATTGCTTAAATTTCTTAAAACTTTAATTAACTAAATACAAAATTTAACTAAGCTCTATAGAAGATAAGGCACAAATTAAAAGTATTCGAAATACTTATAGCCCATAGTTATAGATATTTCTATATAACCTAGATCGACAACTTATAAATAATAAATATATAAATATCTATAATAAAATCGCCCAGGTTCCCAAGGTTTTGCTTTTGTGCTATTGGGGAATATATTGCCCCAATAATTTCCCACGACGGATCCAAATCTGAAATCAGAATTGAGCCATCACGTCGGGGTTATGAGATATTTAAGGCTATATATACAAAAAATTGCGTTTTTAGCTACTTTTGTAGTTATGTACAGCATGCATGTACTGCATGTAAAGTTTTGTAAACTATTTTCTAGATTTATATTTATTGTAGAATAGTACTTCATAAGTGGCCTTTAGTTGTTCAAAAGAAAATTGCGAAAGCGATCTGTATTTTATTTCAAATGCAGTACAAAGTGCCATTTATCAGGTATATGGCCTCAAATATCTCAAAATCCGGATCTGGTGAATAATAGTGTATTCTGATAAGTAAAAATGAGCTCCAAAGCTTCCAAATCCGATTTCCAAAGAAAACGGGTTCCACTTCACAGATTTTCAGCAAATTGTTTACTTGAATCAAGCTAATTTTTCTCACTTAAACTTATATTGTCATGCTTTCAATTTTTCTCACTTCAACTTATATTGTCACGCTTATAATTCACAACAGGTTTACATGAAATCATGTTTAAGATGATGAGGATTGACAAACTATAGTATAGTTCGAAGGCGCAGTGTCATATCTGTTACTTTTTTTGGAAACATGTAAGCGTCTACAAGATATATTTTGCATATTCGAGTAGGTTTTTTATGATCTGTTATCCTAAAATAAAAAATAAATAAATAACTGGCCATTTCAGCCCTTGAAAGGACTTTGACCTAGCTTCTTATGATCAATTGTGTTGTGCGTGTTATTAAGTTTGTACACAATTGACCGAGAACCGGACCTACATGCTTAACGCCGACTCTGAACGGCGATGAACGGAATGTTCTCGTTCTCAAGAAGCTTTACATGGCAATTTGGTTACTCTCTGAGGTTTGCCATTGTCTGCAGAGAGGTGGCGGCCGTACAGAAAAATTATTTTAATTCAAATAATTTTCTGTCGCTGCTGGGGTTCGAACCTGGGTCTCCAAAGTTCTTTGACATAGCGGCCACGCACTTTAACCAACTACGCCACGGACGCCACTGTCCACTGATCTGTTATCCTACATCCTACATATTTGCTGAAGGATTTTGATTATAGTAAGAAAATTAAGCTTCTAATATCAAGCAAAATATTCTAGTTTTAAGAAAATTGTTTGCTTGAATCAAGCAAATTATTTTAGTTTTTAGTTTATTTTTTACTTGAATCAATCAAATTGTTTTCAATTCAAGGCAAATCAATTTCTCAAATCAAGCAAATTAATCTTGTTTTCAACAAATTATTACTTGAATCAAGCAAATTTTTCTCACTTCAAGCAAATATTAGTCTTGAAAATAGAAAAAACATTCTTGAGTTTTAAGCAAATGTTTTTTGAATTAAGCATTTTTTGTTAATATCATGTACTTTAAATTTGCTCAATTCTACCAAAATAATGCTTGAATTGAGAAATTTACTCTTGATTGTAAACTGATACCCTATTTGATTCCAACATAGATTGCTTGATTTTTTCTCTCCGTGTGTTGACGGAATAAAAGAGAGAAGGAGATCTTTGGGAGATATTAGAACTTGGTTTCATGAGCTCAAAACACATGAACTTGAGTAGTTATGAGCGTATCTAATTAAAAGTGAACACGAAGAGCGATCCCTTTTCTAGAGCAGACCTATCCTGTTGGGAATTTGTCGTCATGCGTAAACAATTTGTTATGATAGGTAAATAAACAATTTCTTACATATTAGGGATGTATCAACTAGAGATGTAGAATTTATTTTTTGAATAAACCGAGCAATTATTTGGATTTTCTCTTAAATTTGTATTAGATTTAAAAGTTAATATATGGTAATTAAGTATGGTATATAACTTTTTTCAAGTGGCCGTCTCGGCTTAGCTGACTTTAATTCTTTTTTCGACATTTTCGATCACTCTTTCGCATAATTGGGGCTCCATACGGCGGTGGCGTCTTCGTTTTGAGAATTGAAATTGTTAGCGGATCTTACTCTTAAAATTCCAAAGAAAGAAGTCTAACAGTGTTAAATCACAAGATCTTGATGCCCACTTTGTGTCTCCAAAACTCGGAATTACGCGACCAGAATAGTCGCTTGGCGACTTGTATGGCCCATAGCACTATCCTGTCGAATGTAGAGGTCATCTGTGTCCATTAAACCGTATCGAAAAGAAAGTACGCAGCACATCATCCAGTTTGAAGTATTTTTGAAAGAAATTTAAAATAATTTTTTTTTTCTGAACGGAGGGTCGCACATTTAAGCTTTTCTTTATATCTTCGTCATTTACAGTACGATAAGACCGAATCGAAAAAAGTACGCCGCACATCATTTCATCTGAAGCATTTTTTTAAGAAAATTTAAAAAGAAATTTTTTTTTGACCGAACGTAGGGGTCGCAATTTTAAGTTTTTCTTCATATCGTCGGCATTTACAGCCTGATCTTAAAGAATGATATATCAATGCTTTTGTTTCGAAGAGTCTAACTTTTTGCTCTAAAGGTCATTGGGGTCAAGCACCCCGTTCTAGTACTAACCCACCGGATCCCTGTTTCTATTACCCTAATGTACCATTCTAAGGTCATAAAATAAAGCTCGCAAAAAATCATTAAACTCTTTCGCAGAAAGTAAAGCAATTATTCCAGTAGAACTATTTAAAAAAAAAAATTATAATTTTATGCCGAACGTAGGGTTTCTTCTTTCAAATTTTTCGTCATATCTTCCACATTTAGAGCCCAATCTTAAAGAATGATATATCGATATTTTTGTCTCGAAAAGACCAAATTTTTTGCTCGAAAGGTCATTTGGGCCAAGGGCCCCGTTCTAGAATTGAGTTTTAGTCGATCATATTTCGACTTGATTCACGTTGGCTGTATATCTGCATTGATACTTATTTTTTACTGATATTTCAATGAGCATGTGAAAAGTAGTTTTCCTAAAATTTTCCAAATTTTCCCCAAAATTTTTCCCAAATTACAAATTTAAAAATTTCAACTAAAACTAAAAAAAATGGTTTCACAAAGCTTTTTTTTTAAATCGTATCACAAATTACTGTGCAGATAGCTTTGCTGATAAATGAATTAAAAAGAAAATATTTTGCAAAAATTTATAATATTTAATAGATTTATAAAAACAAGGTAGTATGTTATCCCAATTCAACCCGATGCAATAACAACAAATAACTAAAAATTGTAAAACAATGAATTTTTTTTAACTAAAAAAACTGCTTTGAACCCAACAAGTGCCAGGAGTCTTAAACATCCGCAACAATCAACATAAAGCAATGAATACATCACCTTTCATCAGCAACAACAAACACAACCACAGCAACAATTGCTGCATTCTTTCTTCAGCTAACTAACAACAACTAACAAAAAAATTGCTTTTCTATTCAAAATAGTTATCGTTCAAGACTCACAACGAACCGTGTAGACGCTGTAGAATCTTAAGCTTTAAAAGTCTGGAGTGCTCCAGACTTTCAGTTGGCAAGAAAGTGTCTCCAATGCACAAAGCTACGGAGCATTTGTTATAGCTAAGAAAAAAAATGATGCAGTCAGCACAAATAGGGTTAACGAACCGGCAAGAAAATGTAAAAGACTACATAGCGAATGAAGTTTTAATAGAAAAAAATCCCATGTTGCCATTTAAGGATCATAAAAAATCCCTTTTGGCTGAATTTTTTCTGTTCTTTCAGTTCTTCGTTTTTACGCTTGCATTACTTTTGACTCGTCTTAACAAGACGTGGCAATGCTTATTGTTTTTTTGAGAGCCACAAGAGGGCGGGTTTTGGCATTGTTTGTGAAGTTGTTATTGTTGGCTTTTGTTGTTGTTGTTGTTGTTGTTGTTGGTTTTGTTGTTATTGTTGTTATTGTTGTTTTTGTAGAGCTGTGCAAGCTTCATTAAATTGACTGCAATTGCCGCTGGTGCCGCCTCAGCACTAGATTTAGAGAGAAGTTGTGGCTGCGCGAGTACAAAGTTAACTATGCATGCAATGCGGAGAGCGCACAGTGGGGCATACCTGTCACATTGTTAAAAAATAAGAAAAATAATTATTAAAAAAAAACAAAAAAAAACAATTTCAGTCGATG
Organism: Pherbina coryleti; assembly: GCA_943735915.1. Taxonomy (NCBI): domain Eukaryota; kingdom Metazoa; phylum Arthropoda; class Insecta; order Diptera; family Sciomyzidae; genus Pherbina; species Pherbina coryleti. Next base: position 11,568,838 of record OX030952.1, on the reverse strand, counting down.
TAAGTTAATACAGTAGACGTCCAATATAACGAATGGTTTCTTGTCCAGCCTTTTCGTTAAATCGAAATATTCGTTATATCGAATGAAAATTTTAAACAAAGAAATATACTTTTTAGTAGTTCAGTTGTTATTTATATATTAATAAAATATTTGCATATTTTTTTTTTTTAGTTAAAATTTCTCTTGTAAAATATTGATTTTAGTGCAGTTTACATTATTTTCTGAAGTCCATTGTATAGAAGCCCTTAAGTGTTCGTTAAATCGAATGACAACAAAATATTTGAATTCGTTATACAGAATAGTCAATGAAGAGATTTTGCCGTTCGTTATATTGGACATTTGTTAAATCGGGTATTCGTTATATTGGACGTGTACTGTGTTAAGTATGCGTGTTCAAATTATTATGAAAATTGTTTTGAATAACGGGACTTGGAACCGGGACCTTCATTTTTTAATTTCAAAATTCTAAACTCGGGTTTGTATAAGTACTGTAACCAATTTTCATTAAAATACATTCAGTTAACATCAGTATTTTTTTTAATATATAGTGTATCATAAGGACGTAAAATCAAAAATTTTGCAATTTTAAAACCGGATTTAAAATCATAAGAAACCAACTTGAGGCCATCGGTAGTTGTAGAGCACTCGACTAACAGTCCAGAGGTCCCGGGTTCAAATCCCGGCCAGACCATGGATCTACGCTTTAACCTTTAATTTCTTTCCTCATTTCTAATCAACTGAAATCATAAATTTATCAATATTTACGACATAAAGTTGTTGTTTGTGGTAGAGAAGTTTGTGAATGGGATTGTCTTATAACTACATAGAATTGACTCAGGTAAAAGCATAACACTTGCCTCAGATTCAAATTCAATAGTTTCTACGGCTTTTCTCCACCATAAGAGCAACCTGCATATTTTTCATTGATTGTACCTTCCTTCGTACTAGTCTATCACTTTATTTCGAACAAAGACAGACTTGAATGAATAGGCTTAACACCTTAAATCCTTGGTTTAAAGTTAAAAATAAATGAATATCAAATAAAAAAATTATTTTTTGTTATAATTATGTCTTGACCCGTGATTTTAATTTGAAATTTCTAAATTCTTCCCTTAGACTCGAAATAAGTTCTTTCATAAATTTTATAAACGTAAATTCAGTTAAAACTAAACATTTTTAAAAATAACATAGTCTTGACCCAATTATAATTTAAAAAAATGAAGCAAAAAAAAAAAAAAAAATAAATAAAAAACAAACAAAAAACAGAAAAAAGTTTCTAAAATGAACAGCTTCTTAAAAATAAAAGTTTTAATACAATGTTTTTTATTTGTTGTGGGCTCTTAACGTAAATTCAACTTAAATCGGAAATTTTTTCATATAACGAGTTAAAGATTCAAGATGTTTAATGTACTGAATGTACTGAATGTAATTCATTTAGCTGACGATGTCGTTCATAAGCAATGTACTATAAGTGAAATCTCTGCGTTTCCATTCGAAAGTTAATTACATATTATTAAAAAGATGCTAAGGATTGGGTATCGCCCACTGTCACAAATTTGTCGACGATTACACGAGCAACATTTTCTGCAAGCCAAGAAAGGAAAATTAAATTAAAAAATATTGATTCTTTGAAAACAACTCTTATAAAGAAATTACGATATGAAAAATATTATTAAACACTAAAAGACCCAACAACACTGTTATTCTTAGGAATCAAACTGTAATGGAAATAAGTAAGATATTTATGTATACCATCAAATACCAGTGAAATTAGAATCATAGGAAGTTCACTGCAAAAAATCTAATCAATTTTTACAAATTCATGTGATTCAAGTATACTTTTAATGTGGAAAGTTTCTAAAAGTAATGTTTCAATCATAGATTGAAGGATTGAAGATATACTTCATAAGATGGTGATGAATGGAGATATAAGTCATAATAATGTTGAAAAAAATGTATGTAATACCTTTACTTCATACTTAAAAACTAAACAAATATACATAAACATATTGACATAATAAATGTATTAAAAACATAATAAAGAGTTTAATAAAAATAAAAGAAAACGTTAACGTCATGTTAACGTTATCAATATTTAAAAAATAAAAAATAAGTACGTAATGAAAAAGGGTACTTGACACCACCCTTATCAGTAAAAAAACTGTTATAACCTTAACTGAATACAAAAAAGGTAACCTAATCCCAACCTGTTTAGTATTTCATAAAAATGCCCTTAGCAAGGATCAGAAAAGGCTGTCATTATGTCAACCTGATGAGTATTTTATAATAGTGCTGTAAGTAAGGATCAGAAAAAGCAATCATAATGCCAACCTGATAAGAATACAATAAGGTATACCTTACAAAAAGGAAAAGGTTTTCTGGTATTAATCTGATCATACTTTCTTCAGGTTTCCTTAAGTAATGATAATAACTAATAAATTCAGGAAAATATGATATGAACCTGATCAGATATTAATAAGGCTTCCTCAAAAGGAATATCCATATCATATCCAGATCGAATTCGGACTAAAATAAGGTTTTCCTTATTTGATTTCCACTCGGGTTCTTTTGGAATTTCCAAATTCTGTACTCAAATTTGAACTAAGTATCGTTATAGGCTTTTATCACGTAAATGCATCTACGTAGTGTTAAAGGGTCTTGACCCGGATATAATAACTACAATTTTGCAACTTTAACGCCCGTTGCTAAAAATTCGTTACCAAGTTATCAATGTAAATTCAATTCTAAATGAATATTTTTTTTAAGTAACAGGGTCTTGATCCGGGTCTTCCAGACAACGGATTTTAAATAAACGTTAATTCAGTTCAAACTGAATATTCAAAAAAACATGCTCTTGACCCGGGGGTAATACCAATAATTTTGCAACGTTAACATCTTTTGATTTGAATTGCAAAACTTATTATTGAAGCTTAAACCGAATAAGAGGGTCTTTACGCAGGACCTCCATATAAGACCTATACTTTCTTATAATAACCCTATAATTTAATTTAAATTTCCAAATTTTGACTTCGGATTTGAAATACGTTAAGAACTTTTAAATAAAGAAAGTAAAATAAAGAACTTTTTTGAATAAAAAGTCAGTAGAAATTTTTCAATTTTTTTTTTCAAATAACTGGTTCAAGACCTGTGACATCTGTCTTGAATTTCCAAATTTTGACCTTGGCTTTGAAGTAAGTGTGGTTTAAATTTTTATAAATGCAAATTCAATTCACACCAAATATATTTTTAATATTATTGGGTCTTGACCCGAGTCTTATAATACAAAAATAGTACGGATTCGGTACCATCTTAAGCCAGACTTGTACCTTTGAATCAGGCTATTTAACATAAAAAAGTATGTATCTCTCAAAATTCATTTCAATGGCACAATGAGTTAAATTATGCGCTACTTTTGCTAAAAGCTGCCCCAATGTGCAGCGTGGCTACAGTTTTGTGGCGTCTTGCATTGTTTTGAGTTTTGTTTTTTTGTTTTATTTTCGTGTTGCTACTTTTTTGTGCGTTCAACATGACCGCAAGAAGCGTGCAGTTGACCACATAAAATAGCAGTTTTAATACTTTTTTGCTCATGTTGCTGTTGTTGTCGGCCTTTTCCGGACCATAAAAGCATCTTTACCAATACAACTGTAGCCTCAAGAAATGTTGCAGCTTTTTAAATTTCATTTATTTTAAATATCTTACCGCAGTTAAAATGCAAAAATCTCATTTCATATTTAACTAAATAGAAGCGTAAGCACTAAAATCGGCCAAAACTCCCAAGCTATTTCAAACGCTTGTTCTTGGAAAAAATATTTCAATTCTAAGAAACAGCGCCATCATCATCAGCAACATTCCTGAACTCCGCCTACAACCTATTCATTAATATTTTATATTTAAACAGCACGCAGGAATTCAACAGCAACTACAACAACAACAACAACAACAACAACAACAACAACAACAACAACGCCAAACATCAACAACAACCTTTAAGAATATGCCACGAATTTCCTTTGCCTAATGCCTTAAAGAGCAACAGCTGTTAATATGGCCAAAACATAAACTACGGCAGCTTTATTATTTTTAGCTGTTGCTGCTTCTGTTGCTGTAGTGTGTTGCCTGCATTATGCATAAATATGCGCAAATAAATTTTGAAATAAAATACGAAAAAAAAAAATACTGCCTTAAGCTTTAGTCTGCCTACCACCCAGAAATTTTAGCTATCTTTAGTGCTGTCTATCTTGGTTTTGGTCTTTTTTTTGTTTTTGTTGTGGTGTTTTTTTAATGTAGCTTTTAATGGCTTTTTCCATGTTTACGCATTTCCGTGTTTATGTTGCTGCCGTTGTTTATCATATCTCAGAAACAAAAACGACAACAACACCAACAACAACATCAAATGTTGATAATAATTTTCCATATTTGTAGGTGGTAGACACTATAGAGCTCTTGTCAAGGCATATGTTGTGCTTCCTTTTTGGCCAACTAAGCTTCGTTATGTTGTTGCTATCTAGTCACGCTGTTGCTGTTGCTGCCTTTGTTGTTGACCACATAAACTTTTCATGTTGCCATTGTTGCTTTTGTCATTTGTGCACAAATTTTTTGTCAACATGCTTGAGTCAATGTTGACGCATGCATTTGTTCAAGTATTTGTTTGTGTGAATGTGTATGTGTGTGTGAATTTGAGTATTTTTGTCTGACTGTCTTTCCACATGAAATGCTACTTTATGCAAATATGATGAGAAAATGCGGATATGTTTCACGTATAAATATCTTAAGCTGAGCATATTTTGAGAAAATTAAATTTTGAACAAAAAAAATTTTTTTTAATTTTATTTTTTACATTAGCAAGTTGTCAGTATGTTAAACTTGTCAATACGGAACAATGAAGACGAATTCATGAAAGACAGAAAAAACGCACTTTCCTTTTGCACAACCTTAACTTCACCAGAGGGGTTTTTGTTAAAATTCTTTTGCTTGAGCCGTGAAACCCGATTTTCATTTCAACAAAAATCCAATCAAGTTGCCTTCATTTTTCAATATATGTTAAGGTCCAGCCTCTTGAAGTTTTTTTTAAAGTATACTTTACTAATTAACAGCGCCTGAACTGTGCCTGTGCCTTCTACAGTCCTGCCACTTTAAATAAGTATTTCTGTACAGAAGAAATTTCACGCTAATGTCAAAATTTAATTAGCTGTCATGTTGCTGAAACAAGAACATCCAAAGCAAATAGTAACTTAAGCTATAACAACAAAAAAAATAACAACAACAATAACAACCTTAATAACAACAACTGTCAGTCAAGTATTAATGATTGTGCCTGAAGTTCAGTGTGCTTATAGAGAATATAGAGCAGCCAGCACGTCTTCGTTTAAAGATCGCTTCGCTGCTTTAATGAGCCAGATACAGATTAAATTTCTTACCAAAAAATCATTCATTCCAACATAAACGCTTCAAGTTCAACAAAATATTAGCAAAATAACTGAAGCGTAAAACTATTTTGGCAGACAATAAGTTTTGTTCAGCTACGTTGTCGGCGTCATTGTCCAACAAGGCTTTGATAATGAGCAGCATCATTATCAGGAGAATTCAATTAAGCGGAAGTTGAGCGAAGTGACAGCTCCACAAAATGCTGGCCAAAATTTCATTGAATTGAGTTGAATGCCTGCCTTAAGCCGTTAATTGTTAAAAAAACACAAAGTTAAAGCGTAATAATTAAGTCAGCAACAGAGTTATGAGTGTAGACCGAAAAGCTTTAAATAAAGCTTCACTCATTGCTCTATAATCATAGCTTTAGGCCATGCAGTGGTGATGTTCATTTAGCGATAAAATTAAGTTACCTGCTGGTCTAACAACTACCTGTTAGTTGCTTTAAACGTCATCATTAATTAAAATTAGCAGCATCATTTGCCAGAAGTTCATGTTAATCTCTAAGCTTTTTGTTTTTGACAAAAACTAGCCATGTCGTTGATTATGAGCAACATATTTTTTTTTTGTTTTTTTCTTAAATTATTAAAATAATAAAAACATCTAGCAATTAACAAAATGTTGAAAAAACTTCTAGTTTTTCTTATTCTTAGAATTTTTCTAGCTCGACCTGAGTTCAACGCACGACATGACTTGTTAAATTTTTTCTTTTTTTTTGTTTTTTGACCCACACGTACATGGTTCGCTTTAATAGACCTTGTCTAAAACCACATTAAATGGCTGTGCTGCCCGAGGATATAATATGGGAAATTATGAGTTCATTTAATTGGTTAAAGCGATTATAATTTAATTTTTTTAAAAGCGTCTTTAGAGCTCAAGCTAGGCAATGAAAAATATTTGTTCTTAAGTAATTTTTAAGTTCTTTCAAAAGATCTTTCTTGTGTACATTTAAGAATTTTGCAATTTTTTTTTATTTAAACATTGTTGTGAAAAGCAATTCATCATAGTTAAGTGAGATAAGTTTTTAATGTAAAATACCAATTCAGCGCTTGCTGAATTCAGCGGTTAGTGTGCTTACAACATTTTACAGCAGCTTAATTTCACGAAAATTTAAATTGCTTAGAATTTTAAATATTTCTTAAGCATTATTTGTTTTTATCAAGTAATTGATAAGAATTCGAGTTTTACATTTCATACGTTTCTTATACTTATATCCAATTTATATATTTGGCGCTTTACTTTGATCAATTTTCAGAGTGCTGACAATTTGATCCTCAAGCTCAAAGTTTTTTTTATTTTCAATATTTGTGAAAATCGATATTCAGCTTACCTTGCAGCGTGCTTACAACATTTTGTAGAAATTGAATTTTGCGAAAATTTTATAAAAAAGCTTAAATATTTGTCTTTGCAATTCTCATTTTTGAAATTTACATTGACATGGTACTAATTAAATCTTATAAAAATGATTGGAATTTTTTTTAAAAGTATTATTTTTTGAGTATATTATCTGAATTTAAGAGCGCTGACAACTTTTGATTGATTCTTACAGCTTGTCCTATTTTAAATATTTGTTACATATCTAATTCAGCTAGTCATTGAACACGCTTACAACTTTTTACGATAAATATATTTTAAAAATAATTTAAAATTTTTAACAAATAATTTTAAAATATATTTCTTAAGCAATTAATAACGAAAAATTCTATTCTTTAAAAAAGAACGGGTTTAAATTGAAAATTCCAAATAAAAAAATTTTTTTTCCGATCGATATATGTACATATGTCAGATTTTAGTTGCTGACAACGTTTTTTTTAAGCTTATAAAATGATTTATGTGTAATATTTGTGAAAAATCTTTATTTAGCTCATATAATCAAAGTGCTTACAACATAAAACAGTAACAAAAAGTAATGGAAATTTTTAAAATAATTTTCAATATATTTTATGAACACAATAATTATAGATTCGCTCCAAAAATTTTTAATATGGAGTGTAAACTACGCTCATATTTTAAAAAAAATTTAATTTTCTTCTTAGGTACTTAGATGCGTGCTGACATCTATTTCCTTTAACTTAAAGGTAAAATAAAATTTAAAGTATGAACTATTTTTAAGTTTTACTTAAATCTGAATATATTGAGCACACCCTGTGTCATGCTTACAAAGTTTCTTGGAACTTAATAGATTTAGACAGATTTTAAGATTTTCTTAACAACAATTTAAGATTTAAGATCTCAACAAGATTTTAAGGTTTTCTTAACAACTATGTTTTTAATTTCATACCAAAACATTGTGGAAATATAGATTTTTAAATTTTTTTTTATGTGACTAATTTTTTAATATACTTTCTTTTTTTTCTAGCAGAATATACCATAAGTTAACGTGCTGACAACCTTTATTGCATGTTTAAGATAGGCTCGTTTTTCTATTTTTGTTTTTAGGTTTTATTCAGCTCTTCAAGCAATGCGCTTACATATTTTTGCCTATAAAATGTATTTAAATAGTAAAAATTACGATTTTCATAATACTGATCGCCTTAAATATCTTCGGCTTACACAACTGAAGATTCTTACAAATTGAATGCATATACATTAGACCGGTTCAAAAATATATGAGGAAAATTATGGGTCTTTTTTTCTTCGGTGCGCGTCCATTTTCTGAAAGTTCCATTCCTAATGAGACCAAAAATGCCTTAAGACCCAAAAAAATTTGACCTCTAGATATTGCTGAAATCGTTTTAAGGTCATTTTGGAGCTATTTACGACTTCGATCATACTGAATAATATGTTGTCCAAACCGAAACACATGTTGAATATATTGTGATGAAGGATCATTTATAATAATCTAAGCTATTTTAATTTTTTTTATTTTTTTAAAAAATGCATCTGATATTTTTTGGCGGAGCTTTGAAAATGCAATTTAACTCCTTAGTCAAAATGATCGTATTTCCACATTCATTTTTTTTTTTTTTTTGTTCCAGTGACATTTTGTTTGTAATTTTGTATTTTTGTGCGGAGCTTAAGGTTTCTTGCTATATAACTTATTGCATAATTTTTGGACCATAACATGAAAAAAAGAATAAAAAACACTACAAACATTTGTTTTTCCTGAATTTATTTTTTAAAAATATGATTTTTTGTTATGTTTTTCAAATGTTTTCTATGGTTATCTACCACCTGCAGCCAATATTGTTTTTGCTCTTCATTTGACGTAATTTAATTATTAAAGTCAGTTATTAAAGCTACACTTCTCTCTGCTGAATCGTTAATAACATTGAGCTGAGTGACCATTTGAAAACCACTAACGTATGCGCTGTTATTAAGCCACTCATCAAGGTGAAGTTTTAAAAATTCAGTAGAAACATTCAGTTTTTTAAAAAAGAATCTAGTGTTGATTGTTACAAAATCATGCAGAGTAACATTTAAATATGTTGGTTTACTTGAAGCAAGTTACTTGCATTTTTTATTTAACTTTCTTAATATCAAAATTTTTTTTTAATATAGGTACAAACATATTAGCCCCGTTATAACAGAAATTGCATTAAAAAAATTTGAGCAACACTTATAGTAGCTTGGTGAAGAGCTACTGGGGTTATCATTTTTCGATGGGTCTTAAAGTATTGACACTCACAAAAAAATGGCGGAATCAATACAAAATAAGTCAGGAACTGAAAAGTCGTTAAAAAAGGCTTCAAGTAAACCAAAATATTTAAATGTTACTCTGCATGATTTTGTAACAATCAACACTAGATTCTTTTTTAAAAAACTGAATGTTTCTACTGAATTTTTAAAACTTCACCCTGATGAGTGGCTTAATAACAGCGCATACGTTAGTGGTTTTCAAATGGTCACTCAGCTCAATGTTATTAACGATTCAGCAGAGAGAAGTGTAGCTTTAATAACTGACTTTAATAATTAAATTACGTCAAATGAAGAGCAAAAACAATATTGGCTGCAAGTGGTAGATAACCATAGAAAAAATTTGAAAAACATAACAAAAAATCATATTTTTAAAAAATAAATTCAGGAGAAACAAATGTTTGTAGTGTTTTTTATTCTTTTTTTCATGTTATGGTCCAAAACTTATGCAGTAAGTTATATAGCAAGAAACCTTAAGCTCCGCACAAAAATACAAAATTACAAAAAAAATGTCACTGGAACAAAAAAAAAAAAAAAATGAATGTGGAAATACGATCATTTTGACTAAGGAGTTAAATTGCATTTTCAAAGCTCCGCCAAAAAATATCAGATGCATTTTTTAAAAAAATAAAAAAAATTAAAATAGCTTAGATTATTATAAATGATCCTTCATCACAATATATTCAACATGTGTTTCGGTTTGGACAACATATTATTCAGTATGATCGAAGTCGTAAATAGCTCCAAAATGACCTTTAAACGATTTCAGCAATATCTAGAGGTCAAATTTTTTTGGGTCTTAAGGCATTTTTGGTCTCATTAGGAATGGAACTTTCGGAAAATGGACGCGCACCGAAGTATTTTTACATTTTTGAAATGTGAACCGGTCTAATATACATTTTTTGTAACACAATTTAAAATGTTTTTAATATAAAAATGATTTTTATTAGTATTTATGAAAATAAAGTGTGCTGACAACTTTTATCACAACCTTTAAGCTCACATTGTTTTCAATCATGGTTCAAATACTTATTCAGCTTTGCTTACGTAACGCTTGCAACATTTAACAAAATATGAGATTTTCGGAAATTTAAAAATAATTATACGAGTATATTATTTGAATTTTCTTTCTACTGCTGAGTTTCACAATATATTTTTTTTTAAATGTGTTTATAAAAAAACAAAACAAAAAAATCAATCTAAATCCTGCTTATGTTACATTCAGCTTATGTTAAAGCATGCTTACAACTTTATTTTCATTTAACCGTACTATAAAAACCCCACGGGCTATTAAAACAGCTATTCAGCTCGTAATAATGTAAGCTTATATATGTTTTGTACTGTTTTCACGACAGGAAGTGCATTTATAGTAATGTTATCAAATATTTTCTAATGTCATTCAATAAAGATGAACATTTAGCAACATTTAGCACTTGGAAAAAAAATAGTTTTAAGTATTTATTACAACTTAATTGAACTCATTAAACAGCTTGCTTACAATGAATGCTTTGATTATTTTTCAAGACAACTATATTCAGCTTATTAAATACCTTGCTCACGATTATTTATTTGGATTTATGCTCGAAAAATCCCCATACGATATTAAAACAGTTATTCAGCGGAGTAAAAAGTGCGCTTACAAATTTTTTGCAATGCATACTCTATTAAACTTATGAAATTATTATTAAAATTGTTTTCTGATTGCATATTGTCATATATTTTTGAAATATGTTTATTAAAAAAAAACAAAAAACAAATAAAAAAAAAAATTATATCAAGTTAAATCCTTCTGATAGCTTTAAAATCCAATACCTAATTTGCAAATTTTCTATTTTGTAACATTTGCATTGAAATATTGAAACAAAATTCTAATTTTAAACATATTTTATGCCTATTCAGCTCGTTTTACTATGAGCTTACAATTTTTTTTTAGTCATTCAGAACAGTTTTTAGCAATTGATATTTTTTTTCTAGAAGAAAATTGACTTTTTTATTTGTGCTGACAAGTCAAATTTCATTTATAAATCATTATGATTTTTCAATATTTCTAAAAAACTAAATTCAGCTCATCATTTAATATGCTTACAGCTTAATTTTTTAGCAAATATTTATGATTAATTCATACACAAAATGGACACAGCTTATTTAAAATGTTTTTGTTTTCAATTTTTCAGCGTCAAAACTTGATTCAAAGCCCAACATTGACTAATGACTATAAAATTGAAAATGTTTATTTCTTGTACAAATTTTTTAATATAAAATAATACTTTTAAGAGTGCTTACAAATTTTACTGCAGCAAAATTAAATGCTTTGTCATTAATAATTGTTGAAATCTTTATTCAGCTGTTTTTATGTTGTGCTTACATATTTTCGCAGCAGCCATATGATAAAATTTTAAAAATTTTTAGTATTTTTTATTTCTTATTTTTTGATTTAATGGCTTCAAAACTTTTGTATTGCCTGTTTGAATTTTGTAACTCATCAAAATGACTTTTTATAAGTTTTCATCGTTGTTTTCTCAGAGCATTAAGTTAATTTTAGTGTGCTGACAATTTTTACTTTAAGCTTACATCATGTTCTATATTGAGCATTTGTTATAATCTCAATTCAGCTTCTCATATAATGCGCTTACAACTTTTTTTAGCTGACTATCACATTTTAAGAAAATAATATAATATACTAGCTGGTACCCGACGCGTTGCTGTCGTAGCGGAAATGATTTCTATCTCTATCTGAATCTCAAACTCAGTATCAGTCTCAACCTCAATCTCAATCTCAATCTCAATCTCAATCTCAATCTCAATCTCAATCTCAATCTCAATCTCAATCTCAATCTCAATCTCAATCTCAATCTCAATCTCAATCTCAATCTCAATCTCAATCTCAATCTCAATCTCAATCTCAATCTCAATCTCAGTCTCAGTCTCAGTCTCAATCTCAGTCTCAGTCTCAATCTCAATCTCAATCTCTATTTCTATTTCTATCTCTATTTCTATTTCTATTTCTATTTCTATTTCTATTTCTATTTCTATTTCTATGTCTATGTCTATTTCTATTTCTATTTCTATTTCTATTTCTATTTCTATGTCTATTTCTATTTCTATTTCTATTTCTATTTCTATTTCTATTTCTATTTCTATTTCTATTTCTATCTCTATCTCTATCTCTATCTCTATCTCTATCTCTATCTCTATCTCTATCTCTATCTCTATCTCTATCTCTATCTCTATCTCTATCTCTATCTCTATCTCTATCTCTATCTCTATCTCTATCTCTATCTCTATCTCTATCTCTATCTCTATCTCTATCTCTATCTCTATCTCTATCTCTATCTCTATCTCTATCTCTATCTCTATCTCTATCTCTATCTCTATCTCTATCTCTATCTCTATCTCTATCTCTATCTCTATCTCTATTTCTATCTCTATCTCTATCTCTATCTCTATCTCTATCTCTATCTCTATCTCTATCTCTATCTCTATCTCTATCTCTATCTCTATCTCTATCTCTATCTCTATCTCTATCTCTATCTCTATCTCTATCTCTATCTCTATCTCTATCTCTATCTCTATCTCTATCTCTATCTCTATCTCTATCTCTATCTCTATCTCTATCTCTATCTCTATCTCTATCTCTATCTCTATCTCTATCTCTATCTCTATCTCTATCTCTATCTCTATCTCTATCTCTATCTCTATCTCTATCTCTATCTCTATCTCTATCTCTATCTCTATCTCTATCTCTATCTCTATCTCTATCTCTATCTCTATCTCTATCTCTATCTCTATCTCTATCTCTATCTCTATCTCTATCTCTATCTCTATCTCTATCTCTATCTCTATCTCTATCTCTATCTCTATCTCTATCTCTATCTCTATCTCTATCTCTATCTCTATCTCTATCTCTATCTCTATCTCTATCTCTATCTCTATCTCTATCTCTATCTCTATCTCTATCTCTATCTCTATCTCTATCTCTATCTCTATCTCTATCTCTATCTCTATCTCTATCTCTATCTCTATCTCTATCTCTATCTCTATCTCTATCTCTATCTCTATCTCTATCTCTATCTCTATCTCTATCTCTATCTCTATCTCTATCTCTATCTCTATCTCTATCTCTATCTCTATCTCTATCTCTATCACTATCAGTATCTCTATCTCTATCTCTAAGTGGAAAGACTCGTGTAAATTGATAACCAAATGTCGAGGCTATGCTCCCTATAATTCCAAAGTTATTCGATATCGCAAATTTGGCTTGTATGGGCGGAGCCACACCCCCTTGTTCAATGACGTCTCACTTTTCTAGTAGAAGAATATCACCCAATAGTAATTCCATACTGAATTTCGTTGTTAAACTGAAACTTATCTGATATCAAAAATATAAAGTATGTGGGTGGAGCCACACCCCCTTTTCTAAAGCTCATCCCAGTTTTACAGTAGAAATATATCACCAAGTGGCAACTCCAAACTGAATTTCATTATTATACGGCATTTAGTTCCAAAGCTTTTCGATATCATAAATTTGAATTGTATGGGCGGTGCCACACTCCTTTGGCCTATACTTGCTCAAGTTCGCCAGTCGAAAGACACTACTAAATAGTACGCCCCTACTAAGTTTCATTGATGTGTGACTTATAGCTTGAAAGTTATACCGAAAATTTGGTCTGCTGAAAAAGTGCCACGCCCCACATTCAACGCCCATAAAATTTTACCTGTGGAACGACTCTTGTAAATTGAGGTAGAACACCGAATTCCGATGCTATGCGACCTATAACTTCGGAGCTATTCGCTACCGTAGATTTGGGTTGTATGGGAGGTGCCACGCCCCCTTGTCCAATGTTCCGTGAATTTTTTCCAAAACCTTCGCGGAACAATTACGAACAAAGTCACAGAAGGAAGTGTCCAATTTGGTCCAGTAGTTTTCAAGTTTTAAGTGGTCGAACAAACCAAGATTCATTTTTATATATATAGATTTATAACAATAGCAATAAATAAACAGCGAATGTTGTTTTTAAGCCTTAAAATTGGTTCTTGTGTATCGTATCTCCACGTAAAGTTCAAATTTATTTTTTCTTCAATATTCCATAAATATTAATATCTAATGACATGCTTTCGCTTTAAAAATGCTAAATAGTTTTAATGTGTGAGTATAACTTGTTTTATTTTCAATATTTCTTATGATCTTAATTCAGCTCCTCATGCATGGCGCTTACAAGTTGTAAGTGGCTATAAAATAGATTTTATTACTAACAACTTAGTACAGTAAAAATGTTATTATTGTTTTTAAATTATGCAAATGACTTAAGTTAAGAAAATCCTCAAGTCTCATAAAATGTTTTCTTTAAATTTTCATATATATTTTGGTCTTAGAGCTCTTAATTCCTACTATTAAAGTATGCTGACAACTTTTACTTTAAGCTTTAAAGTTATTCTACTTTGAATTTTTGTTATCATTTTAATTCAGCTCCTTGTGCAACGCGCTTACAACTTTTTGCAACGGCTTGCATAAAAATAAATTTCAAAATATTACCTTTATCCTTAAAAAAAGCGCAAAAATCCAGTTTTCCGTGCTGAAAAAATAGTTTTTACTACTTTTGCTTAATTAAGCAAATGCTATTTGCTTGAAAGCATTGCTACCTTATAGCAGAAAAAACTCAATCACATCTAAAAAGGCGTCTATCATAAAATTTAAACATTTAACAAAACAAGAACTATCTTACAAAAATATCCTAACGAAATTATGCAAATTTAACAACTTTTAAAAGATTTACACTCAATCTTCTAGTTTTCGCAGGCATGCATTTTTGTGTGCTTTGATGCATAACCAAGAATGCGAACTTTTTGTTATTATCAAGATACACAATTAAAAGTGTAAATTTTCAAAAGTCACTAAGGAACACGCATCTATAGAGATAGTCGCTAGCGCATAGACAAAACACACTCACAAATCGACTAAAGTCAAAACACTGGTTTCACCCCACCAACGAAAAATTCAACCTGCAGGCAACTTGCGGCCTTTTGTGTGCTGCCAGTGTATCATAGCTGACTGCAACTCTCGAAAACTATGCAAAACAGTTTGCATAGCATTTTATATGTTGCCTCATAATGAGGTGCTGGTGCAGTTGAAGCAGGTTTTGTTTTCGAAGACGAGGAATGATGCTTCCTCAGTTGTTTAGAATACGGTTAAATGTCGAAATACCGTACGTAACAGTGTTGCATGCATGGTGTTAACATAAGCTCTGGCACAGCATTAGGGGGAGAGAGAGTTCAAAAAGTATTAAAAAATAAAAATAAAATAAAAATGTAGAAAATCGTATATTTTTGAGTTTGCAAATATTTTCATGCAGTCATGTTAAGCTCTTGAAAACTTGTCCAGCTTAAAATAAATCTTAATCTATTTGAACAGTGTTGATTCACCGAGAAAGGGATTATCGTAAAAGCAATTAGGATTACAGCAGGAACGAAAAGAAATAATTTCTTTCATTTTATGCATTCTCTTGATAAAAAATAAAAAAAAAATTCTCTTGATAGTTTAAACAAAAACACACAAATACATCAGACATCACAAAATTTTGCACTTATTTCCTGCTAAGCTCATAACACCTAATTAAAATTTTATATTGCAGTTGTTAGTGGATTTTATTTAAAATTTTATGAAAGCTTTTTAATAATTTCTTATAAAAAAGCTTCATTAAGCTTATTCAACAACTTGCTGATGTAATTTTTCTGAAACTTTGTTATTGATTGAGTAATGAATTGAGTAAACATTAGCATTTAGCTTATGTTACAGCCTGCTTACAACTTTATTTTCAATTAACCGTAATATTGAAACCCCATGGGCTATTAAAACAGCTATTCAGCTAATAATAATGCAAGCT
Source organism: Pherbina coryleti (assembly GCA_943735915.1). Lineage (NCBI taxonomy): Eukaryota > Metazoa > Arthropoda > Insecta > Diptera > Sciomyzidae > Pherbina > Pherbina coryleti. Next base: position 11,552,900 of record OX030952.1, on the reverse strand, counting down.
TATATATGTTTTGTACTGTTTTCGCGAGAGGAAGAGCATTTATAGAAATGTTATCAACTATTTTCTAAAGCCATTCAGTGAAGATGAACACTTAGCACTTTAGTGAAAAAAAAACAGTTTTAAGTATTGATTACTTAATTCAGCTCATTAAACATCTTGCTTACAATGAATGCTTTGATTATTTTTCAAAACAACTATATTCAGCTTATAAAATACCTTGCTTACAATTATTTCTTTGGTTTTGTGCTCGAAAAAATCACCATACGATATTGAAACAGCTATTCAGCTGTGTAAAAAGTGCGCTTACAAATTTTTTGCAATGCGTACTCGATTTAACTAAAGAAATTATTATTTAAAATTCATAAAAAGTCTCTAAAAATATTGCTTACAACTTGTTTTCTGATTGCATATAAGATTATTTAAGAAGAAAAAAAAGTGTCAATTATTTTATAATGAATAATTTTTATTAATAATATTATAATTTTATGATTATTCTAACAATTAAAAATATCAAAAAATAGGTCTAGGTTGAAAAGTTTTTCAGCACCTATTATTCCTTCTAAGAATACTTCACCATAAACTATGAAAGTAAAGAAATAACGGATATCTTTCGAAGAATTTTTCTCTTATTTCATCCTGGAAAGTCTCCATTGAATTTTGCAAAAATTCATGCTTCATATTTGTAGAGAAATGCCATAAAGTTCCATTCGTATTTTCTTTAGCTATTTAAAAGTTATTTTTAAAAGTGCAAGTCACCTCGACATTAGGTCTAGGTTAGTTTTTTTCTAAATAGGTTGAAGCAAACGTATTTCTTTAACTTTTCATACCCTTAAAGGGTTAAATTTTCTTTGTTATAAACTATTCAGCGCGGTTTTTCGCATGCTTAGAACTTGTAACAAAATAATATTGCTTATAATACTGATATTAGGGCTAACTAGCATAATTCAGCACATCCTTGAGCTTGCTTACAAATGTTTTTTTATACAAAAACATATAATATTGTTTTTTTTTATTTAAATTGTACAATTCAGCTCCATTTTCACAGCGCTTACAAATTTCATTTGCATTTTCATGTGCTAAGAGCTTTTTTCAGCTATTTGGAACTTTGAAAAATTTAATTTCAGTTTTCGTAAATTAGTTAGCTCATTAATGCTAAGTTGCTGACTGCGTATTTTAACAATTTATGTTGCAAATAATTGTTATGTTCCATTGTTATGACCTTTTGAAGACCATTAAAGCTTCATTACAAATTTTAGTTTCCTTGAACTGTTGAAATAATATTATTATTGCTATAGCTGCGCTATTCAGCTCAAGTATTAGCATGCTTACAACTTTTAAGAGATTAAAAAGATACATTTTTTTATTTTTTAAGCTTAACAGCTAGTTATTTTGCTATTTTTGTTTGATCGTTATGGCTTGCTTACAACTTTGTTTGTGTACAAAAATATAAAAATGCATTTTGTTTTGCAATAGTTGCCGCTTCTTCAAAAATTTTTTTTATGTATTAACAACTTTCTTTAAGCTTTAAAAGAAACCAACGAACTTGAGAACCTCCCCCTTTTTGAAGTCGGTTAAAAAGTGAAACTTATGGTTTCGTTAGCTATTCATCGCTTTATTTAGATTGCTTGAATTAAATTCTATGAGTTAAGTGTGTCAACAACTTTTATTATGGCTTTGCAGAGTTATTTGATGCTAATAATGGCGTATTAGCATAGTTTTTTGTATAAAACAGAAAAAATGTATAAATATTTTAAAATAATTCTATTATTATTAAACTTGGAATATTAAAATATGCATAGATTTCTTCGGAATCAAGACTCAAACTAGCGCGCTTATAACTTTTATGAAATGCTTGTTTTATGCTTTAAACGTTGAGGCAATTTTTTCATGACAATAAACATTTATTCAAGTTTTCGCAAACTATTTGAAGCTTTTGTCTGTTTCCTTACACGCAATTGATGCGTGCTTACAACTTTTTTGTACACAAAAACTTTAAGTATTCATTTATTGTTGACAATTTATCGCATTCAGCTTTTAATTAAATGTGCTTACAAATTTTTCTAATTTTTACTCAAGTATATTTGTAGAACTCGGCAGCTTTTCAAAGCCTTTAAAGATCCATCCTCATTTTCTCAAACTATTCAGCGTGTTTTTTTAGTTTGCTGACAACATATTTTAATTAATTGTAGAGAAATAAGTTTTTTTCGATATTTTTAGGCGTTGTTCAACGTATTTCAGAGTGTGCTTACAACTTTTTTGTGCATAAAAACGTTCAGATTTTTTATTGTTTCAAAAATGCCGCATTCAGCTTTTTACTATACGTGCTTACAACTATTATTGAAGTTTTTTTGCAAAATTCTGCAGCTTTTTAAAGTCCATAAATATTAATGAAAGTGCTCTCAAAATATTCAGCACTTTTTTCAATTGCTTACAACTTCTTTTAATTAAAAAAGCAAGAAATAGTTATTTTGAGGTTGGTTCGTAGTATTCAGCTCAGTAAATAGTGTGCTGACAACTTTTTTGTAAATAGAAACATTAAAATTGCATTGTTTTTAAAGAAATTTTCACATTAAGCTCTAAATTATGCGCGCTTACAATGTTTAAGCAATTTTATTTTACATATTTTTTTTTTTTTTTTTTGATAAACTATTTTTACCAACTTTTAGCTTTATCTTTAATTATTCGTTTGATATTCTGAAGTTTGTAGTTCATAACCTCTATTGCTTTTCTGTCAGTGTCCTTGAGCAGCAGTCATGCACTTGTTTGCTCTGTGTAGCCTAAAGTGCTTTACATCACATAAAGAGTATTTCACACGTTTTCACTGGCTTATGAGTTACTGAGTGCAGAATTTGTGGCCACTAGCTTCATGCTGCAGGTTGTTCCCTTTTTCTCGAAATATGTCAACAATTTAATTTCTGACACTCTCTGCACACGTCTGTCTGTCCAACTATTCGCACTGTTCATTCAACTTTCTATCTTTCTGTTCAGCCCGCAGCTGTCTGACTTCACATCGGTCGGTCGGTCTGTTTGTCTGTCATGGGCTCGAAAGCCCCACCCCCCGCATGCATGTTTCTTGCGGAAAGTTCTTCCAACTCTGGTTTGCTACGAAAACAAAAGCAATCCACTCATGATGAACTGCACTCAGAGCTAAAGTGTAGCACACAAATTGCTCCCCTGCGTAAGCCGTTGCATGTTGTATGTTTGTGGTTGTGTTGGTGCTAACATGTGTGACTGTGTGTGTGTGTTTGCATGCATGTTGGTTTAAATTAAAATTATGTGCTCCACCTTGCGGTGGGTGCGACTAAAGAGTACTGTGAAAATAACCTAAAAATAACCCGCTTCAGTCAGTCAGTCAGTGCTTGACGCATAATTAGTGCGAGTTGTTGGGAGTTGTTCCTTTTTTTCCCCCAATTAAAAACATTCCACTACATGCTTAGTTTTGAGAATAAGGAGATAATATGCAATCATACATAATATTAAGTTTACATTTTTAGGGTGAATAGTTTCAAAAATTTGGGGTCAAATGATGCTATGTTATTGATATTAAAGCAAAATATTTGTTGCCTTTAAATATTTAATACATCACCAGAATATCGCCTCAAAATCACGGAGAAATCAGTTAATTTGTGAACAGTTTGGTGAATACTTTCAATAGCTTGGGGTCAAATGGGATAATGTTATTGACATTAAAACTAAATATTTTTGTCTTTAAATATTTAATACATCGCCAGAATATCGCCTCAAAATCACAGTAAAATCAGTTAATTTGTGAATAGGTTGGTTAGTACTTTCTATAGGTAGGGGTCAAATGGGCCAATATTTTTTTTATTATTGAAGCGAAATATTTTTTCTTTAAAGTATTTTATACATCATCAGAATACCGCCATAAAATCACAAAGAAATTTGTTCGTTTCATTGTTTATCTGCGATTGAGCGAAGCATTTGCATTCATTGATATAATTCACAGGCATTTTATCAGATCTCACAAAGTGACATTTTATGAAGTAATTTTTAGAAAAATCTTTTACTGTTCGTCATTTATTATTCTCTTAATGTATGATTAACCAAAATTTGTCAGTTTATTTGTCATACGAAGATAAAAGATACGAAGACACGTACAAACTCATTAAAGCAAAAGGAAAGCATGCGTGCACACACTCATTTTCGTAAGAATTTCATGTGAAAAAAATTAAATGTTTAAACTTTCAACATCTACCAATGGATTTTTATCTTAATTGCCTGTTAAAAGAGTCTAACTATAAAAGTAAAAGACATTATAAAGTAAACATTGCCAGTAATGTTGACAGCACTGTAGCTGAAAGATGCTACGGCTACGGCAAATCAGGAAATTAAAACATTTTATTGATGGAACGTGGAATTGATGAAAGTGCGAAAAAAGTAGAACGCTTTTAATGACAGACAAGAGCATTAAACAAAAACAAAAGAAAAATACAAAAAACAAAAACAAAGGAAGCCAAACACTGACAAAGTGTTGCCAAGTGTCAACATTAGCACATTGGTAGCTGTCAACACTAGCGACTGACTGGCTGTTGTTGATGTTGAACGAGTGATAAAAAGCAGTTGATAAGATTTTAACACTGAACAAAAAAAGTACCTGAAACAGTTAAATAAATGTTTGAATTATGTAAACAGAAGTAGAGGCACAGACGGACATGTACAAAGGCAGGCATTGCCAGTCAACAGTCTGTCTTGTCTAAATGTTTGCTTGTTTGTATTTTTTCGTGGTTGTTGTTGTTGTTGTTGTTGTTATCCACACGTTGTTTAAACGTTTACAAAATTTTATTTAAACAATTAGCAGCAAAAAAAAAAAAAAAAATATATACCCACAAAACCGAAACCAGGTTGTTACACTTGCTCTGATCTTTGCCGCTGGATTGTGTGCGCACCAAGTTGAACAAGCTTACAAAAACTAAACAAACATTCAAGGCGAACATAATATTAGATGACGATTTGGCTGGTTGGCTGGCTAGACTACCAGCTACAAAGATAGATAGATAGTCAGGCTGAATGACAGACAGTTCGTTTGTTTATGTCTGCATCTGTTGTGTTATCTATCGGTTTACTTTGCTTGTTCTTCTACTATTTACCATATTTTATTGCAACTATTTTAAGATAATTTTCAGTTTTTGTTGTTTAGTTGTGATTGTTGAGCGTTAAGGTAATCATTCAATTACCGTTATCTTTGATGTTTGCCCACCTCTTAAAATTTTTGTTCTTAATGCCGATACTTAACTTTTTTTCTTTATTGTAGCTTAGTTTATACAGAACTGTTTGTTTATCTTCTAAACAGCGGCATAGAAATCGAGTTAAAGCTACGCAGCGGTGCATTAAAGAGTTGCTAACAAGAATTTTTATGAGCTGCTGTTGAAAGAGGGACAATTCAGCTCATAAATAAAACAAAAAAGCGTTGCTGAATAAGGTAATGTGTTAAAATGAAAGCAAATGTTGTATAGATTGATATTTGCTTCACAAATTGTGTCATATATGTTGTAAGCGGGTTGCAAGCAAATACAATTCTATGCTGAATGCCTTAAAATATTATTAAAACTTCAAAAAAGAGGTTTTTTAAAAAATTTTAAAGATTAATATGTTGTAAGCATGTTGTAAGCACCAACATTTGTGGCCCCAATAGACACCAGAAGCAATGCTTTTACTTATTTTTTCATGTAGTTTGTATAAAAATTTGTCAGCGCACTAAAATATGAGCTGAATTGCATTGATATGAAATTTAGAAGTAAATTTGATGCTATTTATTTAGAAAATAGTTATAGGAGAGTTGTAAGCATATATATTTTATCAAAAATTTACTATTATTATTATTTTCTAACAGTTAAAGCTCTTTCTCAAACTCATCTAAGCAAAAGAGATGCCGAATTTTTATTTTATTTTTATATATTTTAAGGCAAATCTGTATTGTATATAAAAATTTATCAGTTGATAAAGAAACATGCTCTTTTATTTCAAATTATATCTATGTATTTATCAAATCGCTTTTCGAACTCTTTTAAGCTAAACGTAGGTATTTGTATATACGCTCTATTTAGAAGCTATTTATATTCACTTAAATATTAAGTGCAAACTCAATGCTTTTATTTGAAATTAAAGTTGTAAGCAAGCTGTAAAGCTAGCTGAATTTAAGACAAACTATGTTTTTGTGTCAACTTTCTTTCAGTTTCCGCTCTTTTTATGATTTTAAATACCGTAAATCATGTCATATTTCTTATTCAAACTTTATTTCTACTACTCAATGCAATTCAGCTTATAAAAAAAATAAAAACGATTAGCTGAATAAAGTACTTGTAATGCATTGAAAGAATAGCAACTGTTGTATCAACTGATATCTTTCCTATAAGAAATGCTCACATAAGATGTAGACAATTTTGTGCTGAATGCCTTAAAAATACTATTTAAATTTTAAAAATATCTTGGTTTCAATATAAATTTATATCCTTTCTAAAGATTGTACGATATAAGTTGTAAGCAAGTACAATTTTGCGCTGAATACCTTAATAATATTAAATAAACTTAAAAAAAAATTAGATTTTATAACTTTTTAGAGCTCAATATCTTGTCAGCATGTTGTAAGCACCAACAACCGTGGCCAGAATCGATATCGGAAGTTATGCTGTGTAGGATTTAAACTATTTTTCAAATGAGTTCATTAAAAAAAACAAGTTTTATTTATTTTTGTGCGAAACTGTTGGCTGAATACCTAAATCGGCTTTACTGTACATTGTTTTGGTCAATTTACTGCTTAAATAAGTCAATCGAATTAAAAATAATTAAATTTAAATGGAAGTACATATTATATTTATGTCTTGAAAAAAAAAATAAAACAAAAAAAAAAAAAAATTAAAGACGTAGGCAAGTTGTAAGCAAGTTAAATTTAGTGTTGAATTTAACAATTTGGTGGTGAATATTTTGATTTTAAATAAAATTTTCACTAACTTACATAAAAAAAACTACATTTCCCTCAAAAATGTTTGTCAGCTCAGAAATTATTTGATGAATATATTGAAAAAGTTGAGCGCAAAATATTGTTTTAGCGTTTAATGAAAGCAGCTTACAAATAAAATTTGTCAGCAGATCAAGATTGAGCTTAGTTTGGCACAAATAAAACTTTAAAAATGTAATTTTGAAATTTTTTGTTCCATAAAATTTGTAAGCGCTTTGTAAGCAAGTAATTTTGAACAAACAATTTTTTATTTTCTGTAAAATTGTAGTCATTGAAGCTCTATACTAAGCTCTTTGTAGTGAAAAAGTTATCTGAGCATATATTTTTTAGCGTTTTATTTTAATTTAATAATTTTTACACAAAACAAATTACAGAAAAGTTGTATATTAGAAGTGTAATGGAGTAAAATTCGATTTTCTTGTGGGTTAAGGTTAAATTTTTATATTTTGTTGATCAAAAAAGTAACAAGCAAGAGGTGTAGTAGACTAAAGATAATTTTTTTTTTAAGTGCTGTAGTAAAGTTGTGTGCTTAAACTATGAAAAAAGTTGTAAGCAACGACAAAAATACATAGCAATTAAATGTTGAAGGGGTTTCAAGGATTTTTTGTACTTGGGTGTTCACAAAAAGTTGTAAGCAACCGTTTTTATGTACTAAAAATAAATTTTTTTAAATGCTAAAATAATATTTAATTATTTAATTGATAGAAAAAGTTGTAAGCCAGCAACTTTCTTTGCATTATATTTGGGAAAATTAAAAAAGAATCATGTTTATAATGTAAAAATTATCAGAGCATATATTGTTTTGGCGTTTAATTTTAATTCAATCATTTTTACACAAAACAAATTGCTGTAGTTGTATATTAGAAGTGTATTGGAGTCAAATTCGATTTCCTTGTGGGTTAAGATTAAATTTTAATATTTTATTGATGAAAAAAGTTATAAGCAAGAGGTGTAGTAGACTAAAGTTAAATTTTTTTAACTGCTGATGTGAAGTTGTGTGCTTAATACACGAAAAAAGTTGTAAGCAACGTTAAAAATGCATAAACATCAAATGTTTCAAGGTGTCTCGAAAATTTTGTGTACTTGGGTGTTCAAAAAAGTTGTAAGCAACAGTTGTTTTGTGCTAAAAATTTATTTTTTTAAATGCTAGATAATATTCGATTGTTTAATTGATTGAAAAAGTTGTAAGCCAGCAATTTTTTTTGCATTATATTTGGGAAAATTAAAAGAGAATCATGTTTATAATGTCAAAATAATCAGAGCATATCTTTTTAAGGCATTTAATTTTAATTTAATCATTTTTGCACAAAACAAATTACAGAAAAGTTGTATATTAGAAGTTGAACTGAGTCAAATTCGATTTTCTTGTGGGTTAAGGTTTAATTTTAATATCTTATTGATGAAAAAAGTTATAAGCAAGAGGTGTAGTAGACTAAAGTTAAATTTTTTTAACTGCTGATGTGAAGTTGTGTGCTTAATACACGAAAAAAGTTGTAAGCAACGTCAAAAATGCATAAACATCAAATGTTTCAAGGTGTCTCGAAAATTTTGTGTACTTGGGTGTTCAAAAAAGTTGTAAGCAACAGTTGTTTTGTGCTAAAAATTTATTTTTTTAAATGCTAGATAATATTCGATTGTTTAATTGATTGAAAAAGTTGTAAGCCAGCAATTTTTTTTGCATTATATTTGGGAAAATTAAAAGAGAATCATGTTTATAATGTCAAAATTATCAGAGCATATCTTTTTAAGGCATTTAATTTTAATTTAATCATTTTTGAACAAAACAAATTACAGAAAAGTTGTATATTAGAAGTTGAACTGAGTCAAATTCGATTTTCTTGTGGGTTAAGGTTTAATTTTAATATCTTATTGATGAAAAAAGTTGTAAGCAAGATGTGTAGTAGAATAAAGTTAAATTTTTCAAGCTGCTGATGTGAAGTTGAGTGCTTAATTCATGAAAAAAGTTGTAAGCAACGTCGAAAATGCATAAATATCAAATGTTTTAGGATGTATCGAGGATTTTGTGTATTTGGGTGTTCAAAAAAAGTTGTAAGCAACCATTTTTATGGGCTAAAAATGAATTTTTTTCAAATGCTAAAATAATATTCGATTGTTTAATTGATAGAAAAAGTTGTATGCCAGCAATTTTTTCGCATTATTTTAGGGAAAATTAAAAACGAATCATGTTTATAGTGTAAAAATTATTAGTGCATATCTTTTTTAGGCGTTTTATTTTAATTTTGTCATTTTTACAAAACAAATTACAGAAAAGTTGTATATTAGAAGTGTAATGGAGTCAAATTCGATTTTCTTGTGGGTTAAGGTTTAATTTTAATATTTTATTGATGAAAAAAGTTGTAAGCAAGAAGTGTAGTAGAGTAAAGTTAAATTTTTTAAACTGCTGATGTGAAGTTGAGTGCTTAATTCATGAAAAAAGTTGTAAGCAATGTTGAAAATGCATAAATATCAAATGATTTAAGATATATCGAGGATTTAGTGTATTTAGGTGTTCAAAAAAAGTTGTAAGCAACCATTTTTATGGGCTAAAAATGAATTTTTTTCAAATGCTAAAATAATATTCGATTGTTTAATTGATAGAAAAAGTTGTAAGCCAGCAATTTTATTGCATTATTTTAGGGAACATTTTTTGTGTCCTTTTATTATTTAATATATTAGCTGGGTCTATTAAAAAAGCGAATGTTGAGTTGCTAGGTACTCTTTTTAATTAAAATTTTCACTACTATAAAAAACAATGCTTAATTTTAATGAAGTCACAAGATATAAATCTTCAACTTGTTTTTCAGTTTTATATGTTTCTTTTTTCTTCCCATTTTTTTTAAAGCTGTCTTAACATTATGGCCAAGTTGTCCCTACAATAAAAATAAGTCGGTATAAAAGCCATTATTGCTGCCGTTCAGCTACTTGCATCGCTATATCTGACAGATATCTTAACTCATCTGCTTTTTGAATCAACCGCAAATTGCAAAAATGATCGTAAATCGATCTTGCTTTGCCGCTTTTTTGTGTCCTGCTTTATTTCTTGCATTTATATCATTCATTCTTGATTTTTCTTTTTGCATAAAAGTTGTTAATCAACAAGTTGATCAACGCAACAAACAAACAGCGACAATAACCGAGAAGCACCTGCGTTCCACTGAAGTCAGATATAGATCGATTCTGTTGCGGAAGATCTTGGAAATCAGTTGGATGCTGTATTTGTTGGCATAAAATAAAAACAAAACAACAAAGAAAAAGGGAAACTAATCGAAATGAATTTTCAATTCTTATTTCTAGCCTGATTATTAAATTTTATATAAAAAAAAACAAAGAAAAAAAGGAAGCTAAACCAGTATTTAACTTAAAAGAAAAACAAAAAAATTAATCTTTTGTTACAGAACTTGTTTGGAATCCTGTAGCCAACTGAGTCAGTCTATCTCTTTCTAAACGCGCTGACAGGCATTTCTACAAATTTCTGTGTATTTGACAGTCGAGTTTGAGGCAACACTGAGAATGCGATTGACAAACGGATTGTCAGCATTGTATTGGCCAAAGTAGTTGAAGTTGAATCATGAATAGAAGGAGAAGGAGAAGACGAGCAGGTAAAGAAGTATGTATAGGCTAAGATGGTTGCAGCAGTGCGAGTAGAAGCATTGGTAGCCATGGTAATGGCTTCAAGAATGCATGTCGCAACGCTACTGATGAAGTGTAGACGTTGACATTCCTTTTAAGGATTTCATTTTGAGCTGCCTTTGAAGGCTTTTTAACGTGATAAAAGTTGGTGTATGGGCATGTGTGCAATCGCTAGGGTCTCTACAACCAGTTTAGGCTTATATAAAAAATTTAAAATACAGGTTCCTGTGTTTATAGCTTTGTTTTACACTTTTTCATTTGGTCTTGTAATGGTTGACAAGTATTTTTTGTCTTCATTTCTTCAACGCTGCAGACATCTTTTAAGGGTCTGAAGAATTGCATAGCTTGCTGATTTGAAGATTTTTATACATTTTTTATGCTGTGAGAAAACAATTTTTTATAGCCTCAATATTATATGTTAATTAATTTTATGCACTGCAGCTGTGCAGATTGATATAAAAAAGTCTTTTCTTCAATAAATGTTGATTAAAATTTAGTGCAAGAGATTGAAAAATAATATATAATGGCTTAAAATCTGCAAGCATAGAAATGATTAAAAAAAAAAAAACCAATATACGGAAGCTATATTGCATTAAATACTTTTTATATCCCTTTTAGTAGAAATGGTACAACTGATTCAAATAAAAAGTTGTAAGCACGCTTCATTAGACAGTTTTAAGGCCTACCAGTTAAGTAATTCATCAAAGTTGACACGTAAATTGCAAAAAAAAGTTGTAAGCAGACTTAATTTAACGCTTTAGTATGCTCTGTTTGTTATGTGATGTCTTCTTAAAGGTGTTTGACAAGAAAAAAATTGTAAGCACACTGCATCTTATGCTTAAATTCAGAAAATTTTAACTAAATTGTTTTAGTGAGAATTCTTTTATGGAAAAATGTTGTAAGCACTCTTTAACTGACAATAAATACTGCTCAATTTATTGTATGATATCTAATATAAATATCCTAAAGTGTTTGACAGTCAAAAAAATTGTAAGCTCACTGCATCTTATGCTTAAACTCACAAAATTTTTGCTTAATTGACTTATTAATGATGCCTTTAAAGAAAAAAGTTGTAAGCACATTTTAAACAAAATTAAATATTGATAAACATGTTGACTGACATATTATAAAAGGTGTTTTTCAAGAAAACAATTGTCAGCACACTTCATCGAATGCATAAATTCAGAAAATTTTAAATTCAATATCTTCTTAAGGCTTTGTCGTGTGTACAAAGTTGTAAGCGCATAATAGAAAACGATAAAAATTTGTTAATGAGTCGTAAAACTGCTTTTAAACGATGTTTGTGTATGAAAAAATTGTAAGCATGTAGTTTTATTTGCTGATTTATTGTTTTTCATTATTATTATCAATATATTCTTGAATTATATGCTTATATATGCTTGAATTAAGTATATAATAAAATTTTACAGGTAGTTTTTAATAGTGCTGAATAGCAAATGAACTAAATTTTATAAACTTTTTATGATAGAATATATGAAATATTACACTAAAAACATGTGAACATGCATACATTAATTTTTAATTTACTAACTATGAAGTATGACATCTTTTGAAAAGTTACCATCAAGAAAAAGTTGTAAGCACACTTCAGGAAATGTTTAATTTCACTTCTTTTATAGTAAACTTACTTATAAAGGTTGTCTGCCAAGAATAAAGTTGTAAGCTCTCCACATCTACTAAAAAACTTTATTAAATTTTTCTGAAAAGATCTTAAAATCTTAGAATTTCGCCCAACTAAAGTGAGAAATATGTCAGTAAACGATACAAAATTTTGTTTACTCAAGATTTTATAATTTTGAACTGATACGTCTAAGTTGGCAGTGGGTGGAAACTTGAGTGACTTTATGTCTATATTGAATTTATAGCAAGTTTAAGTTTAACTCAGATTCATATCAAACTCACTTCCCGAGAATCACTTCGTGATTTATTATTAACATCATTTTTGAAAAATATGCTGTAATTTTTTAAATCTACTCATATCGTCAGTCATTACAACGAACATTGGAGTGACTCTCCTTAGGAAAAGGTCAACTAAAAAACAACTTATTCATAAGTTTTAATATTAAAATAAATTTAATAAATTTCTCAAAAAAATCCACTTAATAAAGCAATTCCCCAATTTTAACAAATTTTCTCTCTTTTTCTCTTCCAGGTGATATACTCTCCGGCGTGTGTTTTGTTGGTCAACTGGACACTCACTCTCTGGGCATCTTTCTGATCCTGCCGCTCTGTATTTATCTCTCAATTGGAGCGCTCTTCCTTTTGGCCGGCTTTGTTTCCCTGTTTCGCATACGTACCGTTATGAAGACAGATGGCAAACGTACGGACAAACTTGAACGTCTTATGCTACGTATTGGTTTCTTTTCTGGCCTCTTTATACTGCCAGCGCTGGGCTTTCTTGGTTGCCTCTTCTATGAATACTACAATTTCGATGATTGGATGATACAGTGGAATCGTGATATGTGCAAAGTTTTCTCCATACCCTGTCCGGTGGTCAACAATGAGACACGTCCCATCTTTCAGATCTATATGGTGAAGTATTTGTGCTCAATGCTGGTGGGTGTAACATCCAGCGTGTGGTTATATTCGGGCAAAACGATGGTTAGTTGGCGAAAATTTGTGGAGCGACTGCAGGGCAAGGAGACGCGCACACGTGGACAGGCCTATGTTTAGTGGCCTGACGTTTGTTGTAGTGGCTATAAGCAACTGAGTGACTTTTGAGTGCACTCGAAAATAATAGCATTTAAGAAAAATGTGAAAAAAATTAAGATCAATGCTTGCAAGCTTGCTGATGTGCTGCTCAAACGTTCTGAGTGAAACCAAATTTTGTAATTGAGTTTTTTGTTTTTTATTTGTATTGGTAAAAAGCGCAATTTTCCAATTCTTCCGTTTTAAGCTCAATAAGTGGCAAATATTTAAATAAAACAAAATAACAGCGGCGTGGTTGTGAATGCGTGTTGAGTGACTGTTGCATGCTATGTGTTTGTTGTTGAGTGTTTTTTGTTTGTGTGATAAATCGCTGCTGTTACCTAAAAATGCAATTAAACGAAAAATTTCTAAAAATCAAAAGAAATGAAAAAAATTTATCAAAAAAAAAAAAAAAAACAAACTTATAAAATGAGTAAAATTTTAACAGTTAAGTGAGTTACTAATATTTTTTATATTAAGTTTGAGCAAGTAGAAATAGTTGTAAAAGCTTTACATGTGCCCTATAAAGAAGTTTTAAGTTTTAAACTAGTTTAACTAAACTAAGATTTTGTTTAACTAAAATTAAGATTTTATAAGTTTTTCACTGATTTAGACTTAGTGGACAATGAGTGGAAATTTGAGTGACTATAGAATTAATGTTTACAGGAAATTTTCGCAAAAGCTCAACACATTTTTGCTCATGAGAAGTGAGTGGAAAATTGAGTGAATTTTTCCTTTTGTATTTAAAAAATTTTAAAAAATTTTCAATCACATTTTTTTTTTAATCATATTTTTACTTTATTCAAAAAGTGAAAATTTGAGTGACTTTCCATATGAAGCGGTAAATATGTTTTTTTTTTTGTAGAAATTTGATCAAACAAACACGTACTTTTTATTTGAGGAGTTGTGAAAATTGAAGTGAGTGAGTTTTTTATTTAGCATTTCAAAAATATATTTTAAAATATTTTATTATTTTGTGTTCATGCATTTACATTTTTAATTAAATGAAAAAAGGAAAATTTGAGTGATTTTCCACATGAAAGTTTAGTGATTTTTCATATGCTATTTGTTGCAAAAATTTTTATGAAACGAACTCTTATCTTTTTATGTGAAGTTGTGAAAATTTGAGTGATTCATTGGAAGTGAATGAGTTTTTTATTTAGAATTTCAAAAATATTTTTTAAAATTTTTTATTACTTTGTATTGAAAACAATTTTATTATTTTGTTTTTATTCATTCCTATTTTCCATCAAGTGAAAGAGAGATAATTTGAGTGATTTTTCATATGAAGCGGTAAATGTGCTATTTGTTGCAAAAATTTTTATTAAACGAACTCTTATTTTTTTTTTTTTGTAAAGTTGTGAAAATTTGAGTGACTTACAAGAAGTGAGTGAGTTTTTTATTTAGCATTTCAAACATATTTTTTAAAATTTCTTCTTTTTTTTTTTGTTTTCATTCATTCTTATTTTCACTCAATTGAAAGAAAGAAAATTTGAGTGAATTTCCATGTGCCACTTGAGTGATTTTCTATATAAAGCAGTAAATATATAAATAATTTCTTATTTTTTATGTAAAGTTATACAAATTTGAGTGACTCGCAAGAAGTGAGTGAGTTTTTTACTTAGAATTTCAAACATATTTCTTAACATTTTTTATTATTTTGTTTTTATTCATTTTAATTTTCAATTAATTGAAAGAGAGAAAATTTGATCGATTTTCCATATGAAATTTGAGTGATTTTCAATAATATGCGGTTAATATGCTATTTGTTTGAGTTTTTTATCAAACGAACTCATATTTTTTTTATGTGAAGTTGTGGAAATTTGAGTGACTGATAGGAAGTGAGTGAGTTTTTTATTTAGCCTTTCAAAAATATTTTTTCAAATTTTTTATCATTTTGGGTTCATGCATTTACATTTTCAATCAATTGAAAGAGAAAAAATTTTAGTGATTTTCCATATGTCACTTGAGTGATTTTCTATTTGAAGCATGAAATATATAAATAAACTGTTATTTTTATGTGAAGTTGTGGAAATTTGAGTGACTCGCAAGAAGTGAGTGAGTTTTTTACTAAGCATTTCAAACATATTTTTTAACATTTTTTATTATTTTGAGTCCATGCATTCACATTTTCCATCAATTGAAAGCGAAAAAATTTGAGTGCTTTTCCAAATAAAATTTGAGTAATTTTCCATATGAAGCGTTAAATACCCTGTTTGTTGCAGAATTTTTACTAAACGAACTCTTTTCTTTTTTTTATGCAAAGTTGTGAAATTTGAGTGACTCATAGGAAGTGAGTGAGTTTTCTGTTTAGCATTCCAAATATTTATTTATAATTTTTTATAAATGTTTTTCATTCGTTCATATATTTAATCAATTCAAAGAGAAGAAATTTGAGTGATTACTCAAAGGTAACGGTTATAGCATGACGAAAATTCGCTGGTCAATTGAGTGCCTTTCGTTATATCGTGTCAACAGCATTTTTTGTTAAAAATTTCTATAATTGTATCATTTTCACTCAATTAATTTAGCGAATGTTAAACCATTTCACCACTGATCGATTTTTCGAACACTCAACAACTTTAATAAGAAAAGTTATTCCCGTGGTAGAAAATGAGTGAATATAAGGAACTCTACATGTAAGACATGTACGGAATTATCTCGAATTTTCATCAAACTCCTTTTGTAGTTTTTTCGTATTTTCAACATTGAAAAAAATCTCTTTTTTTAGTATTTTCAACATTAAAAAAAATCTCTTTTTTTTTTAAATCCACTCAAACTGCCAAGTAATTCAGCGAGTGTTTATTTAAGCTGCTTTTCATGTGAAACAATTACAGCATCTGTTCAAATTTTTATCAAACTCTCTCGTATTTCCTTTATTTAAATGAGTGGACATTTGAGTGATTATCGTTTTTCAGCATTTGTGGAATTGTTTTTTGCATTGTGTAACAATTTTTTATAATTTTTTAATTCGACTTAATTATCAGTCAACTCAAAAAGTGAAAATTTGAGTAATATTTTGTGTGAAGCTGTAAGAGCATATTTTCGAATTTTTTTCACGCTCACTCGTATTTTTTTCGACGAAGTGTTTTCTTTTGTCGTTTTTACATTGTTTTTTAAATTTTTTGTAATAATTTTGCTCTTAAAGTGTGAGTCTTAATTGGGTTTTATGCTATTTGTTACACTAACGTCATGTAAATAATAAATTAATAGATTTATTTGATTTTTTTTTTCATAAGTAATGTTTTCACTCAATTGTCTTTTTCAATTTCTTCTCAATTGTTTTAATACGCATGAGTGATCATTAAGTAACTTGCTCTAGAATGCACTAGTGTCTTGATTACTAAAGTTTTTTTTTTTTATATACACATTAAAATTTTCACGCAATTTTCTCGCTTTTTTATTAATACGTATGAGTAATGAATGAGTTATAATTGAGTGACTTACTTTGCTGCACTTATGTCATGTTTATTAAATTGACTTTTTTTCCCATATGCACACTCATATTTTCACTTATGTCATGTATACTAAAGTAAAACTCATAACACTCATATTTTCACTCAACTGTCTTAAAGCTTTTATTTGCAAGTATAACTGTTATATAAGTTTTATATAAGAATGTTATATATTGCAGTTACGTCATGTTTTTTAAAATAAAAGTTTTTTTTTCATGTACACTCATATCTTCACTCAATTGACTTGCTCTTTTATTGACATATATGAGTTAAAATTGAGTGACTTGCTCTTTGTTGCACTTACATGTGTTTATTTATTTTTTTCGCTTAAGTCATTTTAACCAAAGTAAAATTCATAACACTCATATTTTAACTCAATTGTCTTTCTCATATATTACTATTATGAGTGTTATGAGTGTTATAAGACTGTTAATTGAGTAACTTGCTGTTTATTCCACTTGTGTCATGTTGAATAAAGTAAACTTTTTTCTTCATACACACTCATATTTTTACTCAATTTACTTGCTCTCTTATTGACACATATGAGTGTTAATTGAGTGTCTTGCTCTTTGTGGCACTTACATATGTTTATTAATTTTTGTCACTTAAGTCATTTTAACCAAAGTAAAAGTCGTAACACTCATATTTTCACTCAATTTTGTTGATCTTTTATTTACACGTGTGAGTGCAATAGAAGTACCAATTGAGTAACTTGCTCCTTATTGCAGTTACGTCATGTTTTCTAAAGTAAAAGTTTTTTTATTTACACTCATATTTTCACTCAATTGACTTGCTCTTTTAGTGATACATATGAGTGTAAATTGCTCTTTGTTGCACTTGCACTTACATATGTTTATTAATTTTTTTCACTTAAGTCATTTTAACCAAAGTAAAATTCGTAACACTCATATTTTGACTCAATTTTGTTGAGAAGAAGTGCCAATTTAGTAACTTGCTCCTTATTACAGTTACATATGTCATGTTTTATAAAGTAAAAGTTTTTTTATATACACTCATATTTTCACTCAATTTGCCTGCTCTTTTTTTGACACATATGAGTGTTTTATGAGTGTAAACTGAGTGATTTCCTCTTTTTTGAAGTTACATATGTTTATTCATTTTTTTCTTCATAACACTCATATTTTCACTCAGTTGTCTTTTTTATGATCATTGAGTATTAAATTAGTATGAATGTGATTTTTAAATCAGTGCTCATTGAGTAATTTGCTCTATGTTTCACTAGCATCATGTTTACTAAAAGAAATTATTTTTCACCCAAACTCATATATTCACTCAATTTTATTGCTCTTTTATTCATACGTAAGAGTGTTATATGAGTGTCAATTGAGTGACTAGCTGCTTGTTGCACTTCTATAATTTTTTATAGATTTTTAATTTTTTTTATTTCTCAACACTCAAATTTTTACTCAATTGTCTTTCTCATATTTTACTATTATGAGTGTTATAGGAGTGTTAATTGAGTAACTTGCTGCTTATTGCACTTACGTCATGTTGACTAAAGTAAAATGTTTTTCTTCATACACACTCATAATTTCACTCAATTGTTTCATAAATTCACTCAAATTCACTCAATTCCACTCAAAGTACGAGTGTTGTATGAGTGTTAATTGAGTAACTTGCTCCTTGTTGTACTGCTTTCATGTTTTAAAGTTTTTTTTTATATTATAACACTCATAATGTTACTCAATTGTCAATCTCATATATTTCTATAATCAGTGTTATAAAAGTGTTAATTGAGTACCTTGCTGCTTATTGCACTTACCTCATGTTGACTTAAGTAAACTTTTTTTCTTCATACACACTTATATTTTCACTCAAATGTCTTGCTATTTTATTATTACTTATATACATATAAAACTCGACTTTTGTAAAAATAACTAAACTACAGTAAAAAACGTCCTCCATGTGCTAAAAAAACTTTGTTAAAATTTAACTACATTTTAATACTTTAACAAAAATAACAATCGATTAATTAAGTAATAGTTCTTTAAGTGATTTAATGACGTTATAGTCATGCAATAAGCGTTTTTTTAATTTTTTTTTTTTGTTTTCTAAGAAATAAAGTACCAAACTTTTTAAACAACTACTATTAAAACTAAAATAACTGCCAATATTTTGTCAAGCATTTTAGCCTGAATTACTCGCTCAATTTAAGTTCCACTCCAAAAGAATTTTTGACTTTTGTACAAATACCTAAAAAAAAAATCATTAAGTATATATTTATAATTTTCTATAGAATTGTAAGCAGTTAAAAAACATGAGATAAAAACTGCAGCAAACATTTATGTACAGCAAAGATAAATTAAATACCGTTAAGTTAAAAAAAAACCTCCTTTGTAATATATGTGAACCGATGATCGCTGTCGAACGTTCTGGCAGAATGATTGTATGTCAAAAAAAGTGCGAAAAATTAGCAGAAATAAAATTAATTATTGTTAAAGACTGAAAACTGGAGTGTTTTTATTTTTCAAAATGCGCTGAATACATTGAGTGAGTGAGACCTTAAGGTCGACTGTAAGGTGTGAAGTGAGTATATTTGAATTGAAATTTTTGAAATGTTCAAATTTTTGGTGGCCTCAGGTGTACATTTGTCTTGCAACAATAAGCGCCTAAAATGTATTTTACAGTAATTTCAGAGCAAGCTTTAAGTTTAACTAAGTCTTAACGTCAGCTTGAACATCATTCAGCTAAATATGTGCGCCTGTGTTTGTGTTTCCTAAAATATATGTATAACTAGCAGCAAAATGAGCGCTCACACCAACATATGAGGCTTACTTTATGGCGAACAAGACAAGCTGCATGTAAAATAGCGGCGCTTAAAAAAGGCGCGAACATTTTTGGGGCATACTCGTCACTTCGAACGCTGATGCAAAAGCAAGGACTTCAAATTCTTTAAAGGATTATGAGAGAAAAAATTACATTGTTAGCAGCAGGTGCTAAAGCGCAAATGTTGTTGCTTTAGCATTAGCGAATTTTTCTTTTGTGGCTTAAAAAATTTCATAAAAATTGTGCAGAGTGTGACTGACAGACAGTCCTTATGTAAAATGTTAGCAAACTTAATTTATATAAATTTGGAATAAAATGTAAAAAATACATTTTTTTCCTAAAAACTTGAAACAAAACTAAAATTTGTTCGAGAAATAATCTGTATAAAGCAAATCACACAGTAGACCAGACAGACTGTTTCGGTGGCCGCTACACCTACTCATCAGTAGTCTTGCATGACTTTAAACTGTGATCCACTCAAGCTACTTAGGCATAACTTATATTGCCAATATGCCGACAAAGTTAAAAAAAAAAATAAAAAAAAATAAATAACTGGTCATTTCAGCCTTTGAAAGGACTTCACCTAGCTTCTCATGATCAATTGTGTTGTGCGTGTTATTAAGTTTGTACACAATTGACCGAGAAACGGACCTACAGGCTTAACGCCGACTCCGAACGGCGATGAACGAAATGTTCTTATTCTCAAGAAGCTTTACATGGCATTTTGATTACTCTCTGAGATTTGCCATTGTCTGCAGAGAGGCGGCGGCCGTACAGAAAAATCATTTTAATTTAAATAATTTTCTGTCGCTGCTGGGATTCGAACCCGGGTATCCATGTTCGTTGACATAGAGCACTTTAACCAACTACGCCACGAACGCCACAAAGTTATCCGTAAGTTTATTTGACAGAGAGAACGCTTTTACATTAATAACTGAGTTCTTATCTAGTTATGATGCACTCCGTTTCATGGTTAACCTTGATTGTGTCATTCTTTTAGGCATAGCTCATGTGCATCTTCGAAATTCAATCACAGTTTCGATCAGTGCTTGTTGAGCTTGTGTTACTTTGTTGTTATTCTTCATATTTTTTTGTAATCATTACTTTTTCGATCAGAACTAAAAATGAGTCATTGATATATTTTCCGATCAGAATAAAAATTTGTTTTTTATCGATATTTTTTAGATCAGAAATGAAAATCAATCACTGATCTTTATTTTTTCGATCTGATTAAAAAAATAATTTTTTTGATTGAAATTATATCGATCAAAAAAAGTAACATGTGTATTAAGATACCCGAGAAACAATTTGTGTCCGTAGCAAAGAACTCAGCCAAAAAAGGCCCGAGCATCGGACACAATTTTATTTTTTAAAGGCTTACGAGCAGTAACGAAAAAGTACGAAGTTAATGAAAAAAAAACAAATCGCACATCTGTACCAAAGAATTCAGGCACAAAGTACCGAGATCAGACACAATTTTATTTTCTAAAAGCTACGAGCAAAGTTTATGAAAAAAACGAGCTTCAGCGAACAGGACCCGAGAAAAAATGCATATGTGTGTCAAGAAAGTAGCTGACATGTGTCCAGTTCAACCCGAACACGACTTCCCCGTGAAGGTGAATTACCGACAACAGTACAGACACAGTGCAGACACACGAACTCATACATACAATTTTAATATTTTTTGCCGAACGGACACGATTGTACCGTAATCGTGAATTAACGACAACAGTACAGGCACAGTGCGGGCACGGGAACCCATACACATACATACTACATACAAATTTATTATTTTTTGCCGAAGGAACACGATTGTACCGTGATGGTGAATTAACGACAACAGTACAGGCACAGTACGGATACAGGAACCCATACACATACATACAATTTTAATATTTTTTGCCGAACGGACACGATTGTACCGTAATCGTGAATTAACGACAACAGTACAGGCACAGTGCGGGCACGGGAACCCATACACATACATACTACATACAAATTTAATATTTTTTGCCGAAGGAACACGATTGTACCGAGATGGTGAATTAACGACAACAGTACAGGCACAGTACGGATACAGGAACCCATACACATACATACAATTTTAATATTTTTTGCCGAACGAACACGACTGTACCGCGATGGTGAATTAATAATGAAAGTACAGGGCGCTCATCACGTAACTTTCAAAACGATCATCGTTCAAACGATACTATATGATACTACTATGATATCGTCAACAGTTTGATTCACATAAGACCATCGCTATCGTCTCGTTCATCGTACATTTTTTTAAGTTTAAAAGTCACTGAAAAACCTCAGGGCACCGCAAATAGCGCATGCATAAGCCAGTCGGTTTGGGTCTGAACTTATAAAAAAACCCTGAAACTCGGCTCGGGTTGCTCGGCTTGCACGTGCAGTGTGCGCTGTTGCACATAAGGTCCTCTATCTCGTAAACAAATGAAGTTAAAAAATAGATAGTTCAAGTTACTAAAGATATGCATTTAAAAGTTCATTTCCGGTTTTCAACAAGAATTTTTTATATCGTCGTTACAAATGTGAAGTTGGGAATCTGAAAAATTAAATATTTTCTTACTATTGGATCCCATGGCTTAATTGGAAATATATGCTGTGCTAAATTGCCAAATTGTTTTTAACACAGACAAAAATGGATCCTTCGACAAGCGAAAGCGTTGAACAAAGCTTAATTTGTTACAAAAAATAAATTAATTAGTATTTTTACGATGCATACTTTTTTGATGGAAAAGATAAAGGATTTGATTTATCTCTAAGAATAATTATTTTTCGCAGAAATTACATTTTTTCTTAACACTCATCATCGCTTATTAAAAGAAATCAAATTTCATATCCAAAACATTTAAATTTAATTTCTTTCACGATTTTCAATAACACAATAAGCGAAGACGATATCAAATTTACTATCGTTTCAAATCAATCGTTCAGACGATAGCAATGATCAGCTGTTAGCCATACATGAAGCAAGCAAAACGATATCGTAAAGACGATACTACAGTTTTAGAGTTACGTGAAGTTAAACTGTCGTCAAGACGATATCGTCAAACGATTCTCATCATACGTGATGAGAGCTCAGGCAAAGTACGGGCACAGGAACCCATACATATGTACAACTATAATATTTTGTGCTCTTCACTCTCATTGTTTAGATTTACTGTTTTATAAAGAAATTGTTGTTATTCTACAAACGTAAGGCCGCATGCGCAATGGAGCTAATTTTGGCTATGTTTTGCTAATTAGTCATTCATTCTGAATCGTGCGCGTAGCAGTTAAGTGTTTGTGGAGGAAAAACTTTTAATACATTTTTTTAAAGTGAATTTAAGGTAACTTTTTCCATTAAATTAATTTCATTCGTTAGAATAATAGATTCTAATCTCAATCTAAAATCAATTCTCATATATTATACTAATCTTATACAAAAGATTATGTAGAGCTGTACTTTCTTTGCTGTACTTACTAAAATAATTAATTACTTTGTCTCTTCTTGCAGATTAATTCAACTGTCGCGAATTTCAACTAAATTCAACAACATTAAAATTTATTTGTATTCAACTAAATTCAACAAAATTAAAATTTATTTACAATAATTTCAAAAGGTACATATAAAAATTGTATAAAATAATTAATATTTCTTGCATATATAAAAATGTACAACAGATGTACTCCGTTATCGAAACTACGAGTCATACCGGCAGAACTGAAGTTTCAACCGTCCTAACTACTTGGACTGATTCTGAGTTTGTGAACTGGCCACCAAAGTTCACCAAAGCTTTAAAAAAACAACAAGAATTAGATATTAAATGGCCCGAATTTAAATATCAGTGTTTGAAAACAGGAATCTTAAATCTAATGGAAGCCAAAAAACTGGAAAAACATTATGAGCAACACACCAATTCCGAGTCAGAGCCCAGTACGTCAAGAATAACAAAAAAATTATTCATCACCAAAGACAACAATAAGGATTTTTCGGTCAAATCCGAAATACCGCAAAATTCAAAAACTATTTAGCTATGAGGCTTTGAAAACCTTTTCATGGTCAGGACAGTCTGGTCTGAGTAAAGGTAAATATCGTAGCAAAGAAATCATGTGCTGTTCACATTTTTTTAAACAATGTTGGTATTATTGGTTACTAAAATTTCTTATATTGCTTGCATAATTGCACTAACGGAAAGTGTTGTCAATTATAGGGCAAAAAATGAAAATGTATAAAAAAATCCATTCAAAAGTTTCTAAAATGATCGACTTTAAGATGTAGTCGCCTACATAAAAAATAGTTATCAATAAAAATCATTATTTGGAAAAATACCAATGCAGTCTCTTCTTATTTTCCAGTTATGGGTCAGGCTAGCTACGATTCTATTTTGGTTCAGGGTAATTTGGTTATATTCAGCGAACTGTAAGTAAAACATCGGACAAATTTTAGTTAAAACATCAAGTATTTTTCATAGACCATTCGGTAAAATTATTACATATTTTCGGTTATTTTAATGGACTATAGTCGAGCACATATTAGTTAAAGGGTTTTTTTTTAAACAAAAATGTGCATGGCCATAGTCTACTAAAAGTAACGAGAATATGGAATAATTTTACTGATTGGTGGCAAAAAGTACTCGATGTTTTAACTAAAATTTGCCCGATATTTTACTCATATTTCCCTGAAAATTTACCGAAATAGTATCTTTACTAGCCCGAGCCTTAACTGTAATGTACCCGAAAAGTATCCGATGTTTTAACTGAAATTTGCCTGATATCTTACTAACATTTTACTGAAAATTTATCGAAATAGTATCGTTACTGGCCTGAGTCTTAACTGTAATGTAACTGAAAAGTACCCGATGTTTTAACTGAAATTTGTCCGATATTTTACTTACATTTACCTGAAGATTTATCGGAAAGTGTCCAAAAAACGACCGACTATATTTGGACACAAAAAACCGGCGAGTGCCCGATTGGTCTTCGTTCGGATACTGTGCCTGACCAAGGTGTTACAGAACTTGCACTTTTTTTCGTTGCATGTGTCGGAAATATACCTACACGGGCACCAGACACATATCAGCTATTTTATGGACACAAAATATGAAATTGTTTCTCGGGATAGAAACTATAATATAATTAAAACTTTAAAAATTAGAAAAAGCGCCATATCTCAAAAATGATGGAAGATAGAAACAATAAACAGAGGTTTTGGGTTTTCTAAAGAGGGTCTCGAACTCGAGACGCATAAGTAGAGCAGTGCAAATCTTTACCCTTACCTAATCCTTGTCCAAATACTATTCCAAATCCTTTTCCAAATCCATGTCTTAAATCTTGTCCTTATCTTTGTCAAAATCGTTGTTCAAATCCTTGCCCAAGAAGACTTGCTTCTATCGTAGTAAACGTGGGATCCAGGGGTGGTACGTATGAGCTTTATTTTGTGCGCAATAACTTCTTTATTTTAACTCAAAACAGTTTTATTCGAAAGTATTGATTTGACTTAAATTTTAATCGATATTATTTCAATAAAAAAGTGTTCTTTTTGATTGAAAAAATGTAGATCAACGGTTCATTTCTATTTCTAATCGAAAAAAAAAATATTAAAGAATAATTTATGTCTCTAATTGAAAAAATAACTCTTAATAATAATTTTTATTGCTGATCGGAAAAATATCGATAAAAAAATAATTTTTATTTCTGATGGAAAAAATAACGAGCAAAAAAATTACTTTTATTCTTATGGCTTTTCGAAAAAAATCATCAAATCACAAAATAATTTTTATTTTTGATCGAAAAAAATAACGATCAAAAAATTATTTTTATTTTTTATCGAAAAAATAACGATTAAGAACAACTTTTATTTCTTATTGCAAAAATAACGATCATAAAATATTTTTTTTCAGATCAAAAATTAACATTTTTTGTTTGCATATTTTTGAAGACTAGACTTTTAGGAATATATCATTCATAGGAATTTTAAAAATATCAATTAGTTACGGAGTTATAGCTGTTTTAGTGACGCAGCTAGTAAATCAGTTCTGCCGCGGCATGCCGCACAGTACTTTGAGCCCATACAAAAGTGAGGAAAAAATACAAGGAGTGATTCGATTGTTATGAAATTCTGCATGTTTATGAATTTTTGGTAGCTGATTTCAAATATTGAATCAGATTTTACGTATATCAAGTATTTGCGCCAAAAATTAGGTTTTAATAAAAAAAAACGAAATTTTCCTTTATTAAATTTAATATTAAAGTTATTAGCACTGGTAAAAAAAAACAAAAAAAAATTAATTTTAAACGATTAAGGCTTTAACTTTATAATACTGAAAACCATTTGGCAATATCTTTTTTTTTTAAAAAAGATAGGCATATAGTTTCCTATGCACTTTTTCGACAAAAAAATAATGTTTTGCAAAACAAAAAAGAAAAAAATATTTGTATTGGTATTTTTTTTTAATCAAGTTAATATGAGTAAATAAAACTAAATAAATAAAAATATTTTAAGGGGAGGTTACAAATTTAAAAAAAAAATTTTTGGGAATTTTGTTTTCATATCGTTTTTAAATTTTGCACATACATTATTAACATTTAAAAAATACAAAAAAAAATTTTTCAGAATTTTTGAAGCGGTTTTTGACGTTATTTGATTTAAAAAAAAAAAATGCCAAGAAATTGACGGTGTGCAGGATATCACCAGTCTGGACCATCTGAGGAAAAAATAAAAAAAAACGAATTAATCCTTGTTTAAGTGGCCACCGCCTGAACTAAGATAATTTTTATCCGACGAAAAAAAACAAAATGGTGGCCATTTGAAAAAAATCGATTTTCGGTGATAAAAAATCGGTCCATTTCATTTGGTGTTAATTTTTCCCTTATCATGTGCTAAAAAGAGTATTTTAAGGAAACATAACCTTTATTTTAATTTTTTTTTTGTCTAAAATAACATCAGAATTTTATTTTATTTGTTAAGAAATATTTTTTTTTTAAAAAATTCTTTAAAAATTATAAACAAACTCCGGTAGAGTGTAAGAAATATGGTAACAAAATAAAGAATAATTTTTGAGAAAACATAAATTTTAGACTATTTTTCAAAAAACGATTCTCAAAGAATCGGAAAAAGTCGGATAAAGTGAAAACAGTTTCTGAAAGAATAAAAACAAAAAAAAAAATTAAAATATAAAAATGAAACTGGAGGTATGTGGAGCTTTTTCTTCATTGTCTGCTAAAAATAGAACATTTTTCAAAAGATTTTTCAAATTTTTTTATAAATTTAAGTAATTTTTTCAAAATAATTTCCAATTTTTTTAACAAAATATAAAAACCAAATTCGTTCATAGATTTTTTAAAAATTAAAAAAAAAACACTCGAATTGTTTAAAAAATGAGCTCACAACATTTTTTTTCTTTGAATGATGCGCAAAATAGAAATTTCCATTAAATAGAGGAAAATATGATTTTTAGACCATTTTTCAAAATGCGATAACTCCGAGAAACGGTTGAAAACGGTTATCAAATTTTGGAATCTGAAAGATAAATACATGTATAACAATATGTTTGAAAATGGAAGAGATGTTTTTTGATGTTTTTTTTAATTTGCTCTCAAGCGCATTCCAAGATAATCGCTACCAAGGCAAAAATTTTATATTTTAAGATATCAGATTAAAACCTATTATTTATGGGAGAGATTTAGTCTTAGTTAAGTGTCATATTTTAAAAAATTAAAAATAAATGGTAATCTAAGATATTTTTCACTTTAAAGTTAAGCTTTATAACGAAAAATATTTTTCACTTTTAAAATAGAGCAGCACTGTAAGCACCGTTTTATGCGTCAATTAGTTTTCAGTAAAAATATTAAAGTGGAATATGAAAAAAAAATTTACGAAGGTTACAGCTAATTGTTGTAATTCAAATTAAGTAAATTAGCGGAAGCAATATTTTAGATTATTTAAACTTGCTAGGTTATTTGTAACACCCGTCACAAAAAACAACAAATAGTTATGTCAATACAAAAGTTGTAATCCAATGTAGGTGTAACTTTACAAAAGTAAGGCTATGCATGCAGCTTATTAGTTTCTAATATTATTTTTTCTCATTGTTTTTGCAGAGCGCCAATTTAACACGATAAAATTGTGTAACACCCGTTACAAATTTATTTTTCTTAACTATTACACCTCGATAGTTAGGTAAGATTTGTATATATTTGAATAGTTCTGTTGTTCTTTCATACCCTACACATATTAATGTTACGAGGGTTGACTTTTAAGTCTTGAGGTATGCCAACACTAATGCGAATATATCAAATTTGACATTGTCATAGTAAAGTTCAATATTTTTAATGTTGAACGTACTCAGAAAGTTTTGTCATACGAGTGCTTTTTGTGTTTTTTACAGATACTTTACAGAACCTTTATATTGGTAAAAAAATGGAATTAAATGGTTAACATTTTCGGGCGATGATTTTCTACGACTTTCGATGTGGATTAAACCAATAGCAGTGTTCCGATAGAATTCGATTTTGTTGAAGCCCCATCTCGAGACACAATGTTTTGCTGGTTTTTTTAATTTGATCATGGTCGCACTTCGCTACAGGACGAATTTCTAAAGGTCGTCCAAAATAGGCTGTTGTGATACAAAAAGTTCAAGTTTCACTGTTTCTTTAATTCTCAACAAGCAAAGATTTGCAACACAAAAAAGAAACAACTACAGACACTACAGCTATATTCCAAGTTGTACCAAGTATACCGAGATCTACTCTATAACTTCATTGATTAGGCATTCTTCGCAACGGGCACTGGAAAAGGTCCCATCGATGGTATCGGCGCAACAGCGAAGCGCAGATTATGGTGACACGCCACACGAAAATGAAAAAAGTAAATTTAAATAATATATTCGATTGCTTCGATTACCTCGCCAAGGACCTAAAGCACAGACGTCAATATAATAAAGGAAGTTTTTCTAAAGAGGTGGGAAACTTTAAAACCTATTTCGTAAATACAAAAAGTCATTTGTTTATGCACTTGTGGGAAATAAAATTGCATACGGAACAGCAGCATATTCCAAACAACATAATATTGCAGTTTTTGAAGATAACATATCCTGTGATTGTCTCCTTTGATTTGATTAGTTTTAAATTTGTCTTTATTTTTCTACTGTAACACCCGTCACAATCTGTGTAACACCCGTCACATATTAAAATTGTAATAAAAACCTCCAAACCGTATTTTTAATTTTTTTGTTTTAATACAGGGTTAATCGTCATAGATTATTTAATTGACAGAAATTAAAATGTTTTTTTTTCAACAATACTAGTTTGGCTGAATTTCACAAACATTCAAAGTGAAGTCTGATTTTTCAATGAGTACTCGTAACACCCGTCACAGGTACTTTTATAAAAATTACACAAACATTGACCATGATTTTGAAAAATTTTTTTCCACGTATGGATAGACAAGCATAAAAGCAATTTTTTATGACTGCAAAAATTTTAAATACTTTTATGTATGCTAAAATATTGATATTTTAAGGCGTGCAAATGTAACACCCGTCACCGTGGAATGTTCCAAATTTTTTTTAAAATATTTAAAAAATTTTTAGTTTTTTGGAAATTTTTCATTTTATTTTCTTAAGCTAAATTGAAAACATATTAAAAGTCATTTATTTATACAATATTTTTCTTGAAATAAAATAAAAAATTAAATGAATTCGACTAAAATTGCGCTTACAGCAATTTTTTCTTTGCAAGATGTGCAAAAACAAATATTCCACAACAATAAAAATACATAAAAATGGTTGACTTTAAAGAGGTATAGTGTCTACAAAAATTGTTCAATTGCAATAAAAATTTGGATTCTTCTTAGTGAAAGTATTACCTAAAAAACGGTACCAATTTTGTTAGGTTCTGTTACAACAAAAATCTTGATTTATTCCTATGGGACAAAGTACTGTGTGCCGTAGCGAATCCAACAACAGGCGACTGACTTTCTCTAACCAACTTGGTATGAATAATCTCCAAAAACTCCTTTCAAGGGATGAAGAATTTCCTCCATGAATTTAAATGAATTCTGAAGTATCTATGAGGTGCTTTTTAATATACTTTGTTGAAATATTTTCGTGTTCACAGTGCAGGACAGCTCCACTTTTTGATCCTGCAAATTTG
Source organism: Pherbina coryleti (assembly GCA_943735915.1). Lineage (NCBI taxonomy): Eukaryota > Metazoa > Arthropoda > Insecta > Diptera > Sciomyzidae > Pherbina > Pherbina coryleti. The sequence continues at coordinate 11,523,179 of OX030952.1, read as the reverse complement.
CTCAAATCTTTAAACGGTTTTTCTCGATACTACTTTTTCCAATACGTTTGACATGACATCTCAAGTTCTAATAGACCGATTAACTTTAAATTTGGTGTGGGTCTTTTTTGACCCTCTATGATCCAGACTAGAAACATGTACTCATTTCGTGTTTACTATTTTAAAAAATTCAAAACTTTGAAAAAAAGACCAAAAAAATTATATTTTTCCAAACTGTCGCCATTTTGCGAAAATTTTTTTTTTCTTTCCCGACATTCTTACTAATTAAGATCTTCTTTTATTTTCAGAGGAATAAATACTAGGGTTGAAATTGTGTCAAGAAGGAGGCACCCTTTTAACCACCCCCTCAACCCCTCACTCTACCAGCCTTTAATTTTTTCAATTTTAAATTTTTTTGTGAATTATTTAAATATTTATGAATACATAATAAAATAATGGATGCTTAAAATATTTTTCGTTTTTTTTTATTGAATTTTAAAAAAAGGCCAATAATTTTTCTCTCTAGACTGGAATAGTGCCAAAGACTATAATCTACTGGCAAGATCTCTTGCACTTTAAATCTAACTGATCTCTTAACTTTAAAAGTTGATAAAAAATACAATGCTATAAAATTATGCCTGCAAATATAATTTTATTTGAATTTTATTATATATAAGTAGATAGTTATGCTTTAAATAGCAAAACCAATTAAGTATAAATTGTTTAAGATAAAGAAAGTACGCAAAAAACCTGAATATCTCATTTATTTTATTATTTTACTACATTTTTATTAGTTTGCATACAACTCTGCAAGGATTTTTTGTTGTTGTTTTTGTTTTTGTTTTTTTCCCCATTTTGTTGGTCGTTATTTTTTATGTTTAAGGCTAAAACTTGGCTAACTTTATGCGGTCGCTTGGCACTTATTCTAAGGCAGCTCTTTTACTTTGATTTGCGCTTCCGGGAAGAGTTCTTCAACAAATGATATAAATACAAAAAAAAAAAAAAAAAAAAAAAAAATACAAATAAAAAACATCTTAACACGAGTGCCATAATCATGAGATTTTCTTGTAAAAGTCATAAAAAGTACGTTATTTAACGACCAGGGGAAATGTTGATGACATGGTGATTTCTGTCTGCTGACAGCATTGAAAAAGTTTGGTCAACGATGATGGTGGTGGTGGGCCAAATATTTTCACTGCTTATCTTAAGCTTGTTGTTTGTTGGACGCATGCAAATTGCGAAGTAGTACAAAACTTGATTAACATTTTAATTATAAGGAATTTATTGCTCAACATAAAATTTCGATAAGACAACAGCGGTTGAGTGATGAACAGCAGAGTGTTAACACCGTGCTTCAGCACTTTTAACACATAATTAAACTGAAATGTATTGAAAACTTGATATAAAGTGCAGTAAGACTATATACTTAGCTTTTCTTAAGGGGTTAGGCGACTCTGGAATTTTCGAAAAATCAATGTTGTTTTTTTTTTTTAATGGTCCCTCATGACCTCAAAAATTATGTCTTAAAAGATTATGACAGGGAAAAATTTCTAAGTACTGGTACTACTACTACTACTAGGAGGCAGTGGAGTGAAACGTTTCGGTGGGGTGAAGCGTTTCACCTGCGAAATTTTGACAGCGTGCTTATACATATATAACCAAGTGTTATACCGTCACGTATTACTTGTATTGCAGCACAGTTTTTCATGCGACAGCGAAGCGTTCAGACGTACAATGTGTAGCTCTTTCAAAATAGTGTTATACATTTTTTTCCAAAAGTTTTTTTGATAGAGTGAATTTATTGTGTCTTATGCCAACTACTCAACACAAATCCAAGGTAAATATATCAGTCGTGTTGGTTTCATGTTGTTCTTGAATACATGAAGTGTTTGTGAAATATCTACAGAGTGGTCGTGTGATGTCGGCCGTGTTTTTAAAATAAAACGTTTCACCCCACAAACTCCGTTTAAATGCGTATTTCGTATTTTTGTGTGTGTTTAATGCTATTTTATTGGTTTTTTGACACGTTTCAATTCATTGCAACAAATGCAACCGGGCATATCACTTGAAATGCGTCGACATGGGCAACCGTGGCTACTACAACTTTCGAAACTGCGACTCGACCCTAATATAAGCGTAGGGATGAAACGGTACCAGGAAAGGTTTCGATACTTTTACTCGATACGGTATCGGTGAGAAAGCATCGATACCTCTCAGTATCGTGTAGAGAGTATCGATACTTACTCGGATCGGTCAATTTTTTTAAGCATTTTGGACCAATAAGCCATGGAGTCATGGCTTATTGCATGCACATTCCAGTGCAGAATTTTAACACAAGTGTCACAAAATTGCATTTAAGGTATCTAGGGTTTATGCCAGGTAATGCTTAGGTCTTTGAAAATATTATGCCAGAAAATTAATGCCAGATTCTGAAAAAGTATATTTGAAGATGCTTACATGCACTCAGCCCTGATTCCATGCATAAATGGGTTAATATGTATGGCTGTCATATATCTGATTTGAATTTTTAACCTTTTTGTGAAGCTTATAATAAGCGTTGAATAATAAATTTGGATTCGATGATTTTTATTCAGTATTTTAGTTTCTTTCTAACTTAGGAGCCTGCCCGGGGCCATTAAACCGATTTATGATGATATTTATACATGAAAACGGAAAGATTATTTTGATGAAACGTTTCACTCCACCATTTTTTAAAAATAGAAAACGTTTTCGAAGTATCCCTATAGTTTTTTGCCGAAATCGAAAATGTTCAAACCCGAGCTTTCAAGAGAAAATTGAGGTTCATTTTAATTTTAAGAAATTTTTAATAAAGGTAAAAAATGGAATTTTGCTCGCTCCAATTGATATAGGTCTAAGATATAGTAGGATCTAACCAACGTCGACCTTTTTAGTGCATATCTTTTATTCTGTTTGCTTATCCTTTTGACCGAGTTTCGGTGAGTTCGGTCAACTTTTGTATGTACTTCCAATGCAAAAATCAAAATCAAAACAATATAGGTCCAAGGAAGCTACCCTTATGGAAAGGCATATTTCAACTATTTTCAGTACACATTCATTATTCTCTTTGTCTAAATTTCTGACCAAGTTTTATTAAGACCGGTCAATTTTTGTATCTACCACCCATACAAAATCATATGCAAAATTAATATAAGTCCAAGGGAGCTAACCTTAGGGACAAGCCGATTTCAACCATTTTCGGTACACATTAATTATTCTATTTTTTTAGCGAGTTTCGTTTAGATCGGTGAACTTTTGTATGTACCCCTCCATGCAAATTCATGTGAAATTGAATATAGGTCCAAGGGAGCTCCCGTTAGGGACAGGCTGATTTCAACCATTTTTAGTACACATCTATTATTCTATTTGTCTAGCGTTCTGACCGAATTACGTTAAGATCGGTGAACTTTTGTATGTACCTCCCATAGAAAATCATGTGAAAAACGAATATAAGTCTTGTGGAGGTACCCCTAGGCGGTGATCGATTTCAACATCTTCGTCCTCGATCTTCTGACTGAGTTTCATTAAGATCGGTGAACTTTTGTGTGCACCTCCCATACAAAATCATGTGCAAAATTAATATATGTCCGGTGGAGGTACTACTACTAATCGGGCTAGGGATTGACCGATTTCAATAATTTTCAGTACGCATCCGTTATTCTATTTTCTAACCTTCTAATCGAGTTTCGTTAAGATCGGTCAACTTTTGAATACAAATACAAATACAAAAACCCATACAAAATCATGTGAAAAATTAATATAGATCCTGTGGAGGTACCCCTAGGGACTAACCGATTTCAACTATTTTTGAAAATTTTATTAGCATAGGTTCACTTCGTCTATTAATTTCCAAAATGTGCACAAAATTTCACCCGAAGAAACAACTACTGCTGTAGATCTTAGTATTGAGTAAGATCCAAAGTAAAGCCAGTTTTCAGTTTGGCATGATGAAAATCATGTAACGTGACAGTCCATTTTGCCATTTATAACTTCTTAATCTCTAGAAATATAAAGTGGGTTTATTCTATCAAAGTGTAGCTCTTAGTCAATTAAATAACTTAAATTAATATGATTTTTAGATATTGCTTAGTTAACCCTTATCTGACCAAGAGTATGCGTATGTTACAAATGTAACGTGACAGTCTAAATTTCTGCTCACATTTTGATTTTTTTTTGTGTTAGAAAAAAAAATTTTATTATTTGTAGCATAGTGTAATTTATCAAGTACTAATCGAATTAAAATAATTTTTTTTTATTTATTTTAATCTAGGCGAAAACGCACCTCAGATGTAAAGGCGAAAAATATTAAGGTGGCATATAGGTTACAAATTTAAAAAACATTTTTTTTTCGGGTTTTTTCATAGAAGGAAACAAGATATCGTTTTCAAATTTTGCACATATGTTTATTAAAATTTAAAGAATACAAAAAAGTTTTATCAGAATTTTAGAGGGAGTTTTTGACGTTATTTGATTTTTTTAATTTTGTAACCTCGATGGCCGCCATTTTGTTTTTTTTTTCGGCTGAAAAAAATTATCCTAGTTCAGACGATAGCCACTTAAACAAGTATTAATTTTTTTTCTCAGCTGTTTCAGACTAGTGATATCCTGCATACAGTCATTTTTTGCCATTTTTAAAAAAAAATCAAATAACGTCAAAAACCTCTTCAAAAACTCTGAAAAATAATTCTATAAAAAACATTTTTTTTTTTAATTTGTAACCTAAGTATATGCACCTTAAAATAGAAATGTTCCCTTTTGCCAGAGTTTGCACAAATTTTTCTAAAATTTTTCCATCATTCTGTGAATTGAGAACATTTTTTGTAGATATATTCTTCAGCCTCCAGGTAGTTTTTACCCTTTCTTCTTTTTGCACTTCCGCTTCTGCTTATTAAGCACAAATCAACCACTGTTCCTTGGCTCAGCCAAATTTATCTCACTTTCTTGCCTTTAGCTGCCGTCTAGTTTGTGCTGCCCACAAATCACTCGAGGGGCCAAGTAAGTGTAATTTAACTGAATCCTTCTTTTAGCGCTTGCAGCAGGCTTTCTTGCCGACATCTTTTGGTTTAACATCGCTTGACTTAACGGCACTTTACTAGAATTTTTTTTATATTTTTTTTGTTCTATTTTATTATCCTTGTTGTAGTTATTATGACTTTTGTTAAAATTCTTACTTCTTATTGTTGTTTTTGTTGCTGTTGTTCGTGTAATTTTGCAATTCCTTAAATTGCCCCCTAGAGGCTCATTTGCATGCAAACGTGCAGAAGCAGCTGACACAGCAGAAAGGACACGATGAACAGCAACAGCACTAAGCAAGGATAATCTGACGCCAGCATTATGGCCAGCATAGCTAAGGAAGCAAAAGAAATAGAAATATGCAGATTTTTGCAAAATTGGTGAATTTTTTTTTTATTAAAAATATATAAAAAATATTAAAACATATATCTTCGTAGTTTTACCTTTTTACATGGCCTAAAAATGTTAGGATTTTTAACTAAAATTAAACCTTTAATTGAATGCAATATTTTTAAAATGCTAAAAGGACTTTTTTGCTAAATTTTTTATTAATTGAAATTGAATTGAATTGTATTGAAGAAGATAGAATTTTGTTCACTTTTCTGAAAAATTTTGAAAAAAAATTTTTTTTTACTTTTCTAAAATTAAAAACTCCTTCAATCAAACTTCAATTTCAATCAAAAGAGGTTTAACTCTAGGAACCATTGAAAACTAAACGTTTGTGGTATGTTTGGACAAATTCAACCCACTCAGATAGTTTCAGATAATTTCAACCCACTCTGAGATGTTAATAATTATAAAAAAGAAAAAAAAATATAATAAAATAGTAAAATAAATAACATAAAAAAATAATAATAAAAAAAGAAAATTATTATGAATTTTATTTTTCTTTTACCTTAAGGGTATTTTTTTAAAATGAAATTACTGTACCTCAAAAAGTAAAAGGGCGACATAGTAGCCCTGGTGACCGTGTTATAAAAGATGAAAAATTCTTTATTATGGCTGAATTTTATGCTTTAAATTTTGAACCATCAACTATTTTTCCTGATAATATATCTGAAGACTCATCGCTTGATTTAAGTACTTTATATATATCTGAAGAAGACATAGAAAAGGGTATATTTAATCTTAAAATTACAACTAAGCCTGATGCGGATGGTTTATCGAGCATATTGTTAAAAAATTGTTGTAGATCCATAGCAAAACCACTTCAACTCATTTTCAATAAATCTCTTTCCACTGGTATATTTATTGATGAATGGAAAATGTCATTTATATCACCCATACACAATATCGAAACTAGCCTCAGTTTCCAAACTTTTTGAATCCATAGTAAAAAAAAAAAATATATTTTGCTGTAAAGCGCATAATATCGCCTTCCCAATACGGATTTGTTTCAGGTCGATCAACTGTATCCAACCTCACTTTATTTTCCGAATACTGTATATCTGCTTTTCAACAGGGATATCAAGTTGACTCGATTTATACAGCTCGTACAAAAGCGTTTGACAAAGTTTTGCATGACATTTTATTAAAAAAATTAACTAAACTAGGTTTTCATTCTAGACCAATCATATTCGAGGGATCGGATAAGCCATGTCTACATTGAAAATTCAATTTCAAGGCCGTTTGTTGCCACTTTTGGTGTTCCGCAGGGGAGCATTTTAGGTCCATTACTTTTTATTCTATTCATAAACGATATAGCATTGGAAGTAAAAAATGCCCAGTCTCTTCTATATGCTGATGACTTAAAATTTTTTTAAAAATTAATACATTGTCTGATGCATCGTTATTGCAATCCGTCGTAAATTCAATTTTTTCCTGGTGTTCTAAAAATAGTCTCTTCCTTAACCATGAAAAGTGTGTGTTTTCCACATGTACTAAGTAATTGGTTCCCTTAAAATTCACTTATCATTTGAATAATATTCAATTGAAATTTGTAAATGAAATTAAAGATCTTGGCGTCTTTTTTGACTTGAAATTTACTTTCACCTCACATCTTAACTACATTATTCCTAAAGCATATTCACTACTTGCTATAGTTCGACGTAATGGTTCAAATTTTAAAAACCTTTTCACTTGGAAATGTTTACTTACTTCTATTGTTAGAGCAAAGCTTGAATATGCGTCTTTTGTTTGGAAAACAAAAACGTCTCACACATTACGCCTAGAACGAGTACAAAAAGCCTTCACTCGATTTGTTCTTAGAGCCCATAATTCTCGGCATCCGATTCCGCTGTATAGCGATCGCTGCAATAATATAAATTTGAAAACTCTCCAGAATAGAAGAAAAAAAATTGTATCTCTATTGTTTATATATGATATTGATATTGTCGGTACGGTTGATTGTCCTAATTTACTTGCATTAATAAATTAATATTAATTTATGCATTAATAACGTTCCTTTAAGAACTCTGCGACACTTTGACGTGTTTTATTTAGGAACGTGCAGAACCAATTATGCCTCAAACTCGCCATTGTTTAAAGCTATGCTGGAGTTTAATAATTGTATGCTTTACTGCAATATTGACTTTGTCTATTCGAAAGACTGTTCATTGACTTAAATAAAAAAACAAAAAAAAAAAAACATTGAAATTGTCACCCAGATGACTCATCGGCTAAACAAGTGTTAAAAGATACATCTTTTAATCAAAATATTTTCTTTCAACTTTAAACTTTTTCAACTTTAAAAAATTAAACAATTTTTTCAAAATAATCCTAAATTTTTTTACAACATCCAATAATAATCGAAGAAGTACTTTGCTATGCCAGCCATATGCAACAAAGCTTCATTCAACTTGCATTCAACTTTGCCTAGAACAAAAACAAAAAAAGAAAAATAAAAAAAAAACTAAAAAGTACAAAAAAAAAAAAAAAAAAATTAAAAAAATTCAAACAATGCTGTTAGGCTTAAAATCTGCATTTCCACATTTAACAACTTGCTGGCTGCAACAACAACAACAACAGAGAAAAATATCTTAGAGTAGCCAACTGCTAGAAAATTCAATGAAAACTTAAAAACAGTGGGTTGTAGCGTTACAGCAAACCCAACGCTATACCTACTCTACAATTTAATGAAGCTGCTATGAAAAAAAATTAGCTACGCTTAAGTTGTTGCGCGAACTGCTGCTGCCGCTGCTGTTGCTGCGAGGCACGATTTCCATGTTGCTGCAGCTTTTTTGCATTGTTCTTGCTTTGCTGCTGACTGACTGACTTAAGCAGCATTTACCGAACTGTTTGTTGCCAGCATCTTGTTGGCCATGTTAAGAGGTGAGCATCAAGTTACATATTAACATATTGCAAGCAGCAGCAACCAACAACATTGGCCAAGTTGATTGTGTATTTGTTGCTATTTGCAACGTGTAGCCAACGTTACGTGCATTACGATTTATTGCTCCCTATTTTGGGCGCCCGAAGGGCACAAGATATGTATGTATGTTTATGTATCAACTGAAGTACATGCAATCTCACCACTAGTGAGAAAGAGAGGCAGCTTGCATAGAATTATCTTAGAAAAGAAAAAAAAAACACCTTGATGTGCCGGCTGAACCAAACTTGCAAAAAATCACGAACCATGACATTGTGCCTGAAATTGTGGGCACATTTTTTCGAAATGTTTTAAGATCAAGCCCAGCACACGTTTTGAATATTTTATGACTCTTTTCAGATTCATCCCAGTAGGGAGAGCGATCATCCCAAGATAGCTTCTTGGCACATCCTTTAAGACTCGGCGATCATACTCCTTCACTACCAAATGCCATAACTTTTTTAGTATGGAGCTGGTACTCAAGGGGTATTGGATCTCTTCGTCACATCTTCGAGCACTTAAGAAGTGATTAGTCAAGAATCAGAGTACCTTCTTTTGGCAATGAAGGAATGAATGGATGTCAATGTCGATATGGATATAGATTTTTTTTTTCTATTTTTTTTTTCGCAAATTCTTTTCAACACATCTTCAGGCAGCTGCCGTATTCATCTCCAAAGGTATTAGTGCCTTTTCCAATACTTGAGGCAATAAGAAAAGTTAGATCGATTTAGAGAGGTGTTCGCCTACCTTCCGACTGGGATAAGTATGAGTCTGAGCGCCCAGTGTGAGCTTGCTATTGCGAGGCTTCACTGATCTTAGATCGAAATACGACTCTTATAAATGTCAAAAATATGTTCATTTTAAGATTCAGAATTATGAGTGTTTTTGTGGAGCTTTTTTGATTCATATTAAAAGTTGTTACGTCTTTTGACTCTAAAGTTTAAAAGCTTTTGAAGACTGACTCTAGTGTTTTTAGAGTATATGATCGTATTTCTATTTTTGCAAGCTTGCATTGAACTTAGTCCGAAATATGACTCTTGCAAGAGAACAAAATATGTTTATCTTGCGAGTCAGAACTATGAGTATTTTCAGAGCCTATGAGTCTTTTATGACTCATATCAAAAAATATGGTTATTTTCAAATAATATTAAGCAAATAAAAGACGCATCAAGAGGAAATGAAGGAATGCAAAGTGTATTATTTAACAGCTGGGCGCAATTTCCAGTTTTTATTACAGCGATGGATAATAACGATTATTTTTTAATGTTTCGATCAAAAGATCATATATAAAACATATGTTAAATAATTGTAAATGAAGTTAGTGCGTCAGAGATTCCATTTTTTACATGATCTTTTTTATGATTTTTAAGATAGAAATAAAATTAAACCAATTATTTGTGATCGACTTTTTATTTCGATTATTTTCTTATCGTTATTTTTACGATCAAAGTTAAAAGTTATTTTTTCATCGATATATTTTTATCGATATTTTTCATCGATAATTTTTCATCGATAATTTTTCATCGATAATTTTTCCAATCAAAAATAAAATTAATTTTTTGATCGTTACTATTTTCAATCAAAAATAAAAGTTATTTTTTATCGTTATTTTACCTATCAGAAATAGAAGTTATTCTCGAATCGTTATTTTTCGATCAATGAGATCATGGGTGTCATGACAAATTGACAAATCGGTCAAACTGAAGAAATCTTTAAACTTCCTACCATATAAGTTTATTATGTCGCGTCGAAAATTTAATTTCGGAAATAGAATTTCAAAAGTTAGAAGAGCTCTTAAAAGTAACTTTTTCAATACTTTTTCGATAGGAGCAAATTCACCGTCACGGTTTTGGTTCTTATGAAGACTTCTTTGTCAAAACACCAAAAATAAAGAACTTGGCTGTATCGTATACACACCGTATGTTTGTAGTTGACAGTGTTTCTTTATTATTCTGCTTGCTCCAATGCTTTCATTTTTCCCCCAAACCAGTCCTCATCCTTTTACTTATTCTTATATTTATCCTATAATTGTCATAATCTTTGACCAAAATATTGTTGTGACCAAATTTCTGACGTTAATCTTATACGAATAACTTTACTAATCATTGTCCCACTTATTTTTCAATCTATGTCCGAAATTTCGCCCTTGTGTGTCTAAATCCTTGTGTTTATCCTCTTTCCAATCTTGTCCTAAATTGTTTTTAGAGTGCCTAAATCTTTGTCCTAGTTCTTATTATAGCCCTTTTTCCAATCGTTGTCTGAATCCTTTTCCTTATTTTTTTTTCAATTCCAAGCTTTAGTCTTTTTCCATATTCTATTCTGTTCTATTCCTTATCTTATTCCTGGTCATTTTATTTTTCCAAATCCTTTTCCCATAATTTTTCTTATTCTAGACCTAATCCTTAACCAAAGCCCTGCAATTTGACCTTAACCTGTCCTAATATTAATTTAATTTTTTTTCATTGCTTTTGCTTTGGAATTGCCTTCGTTTTGATTTTTTGATTTTGATTTTGATTTTGATTTTGATTTTGATTTTGATTCTGATTTTGATTTTGATTTTGATTTTGATTTTGATTTTGATTTTGATTTTGATTTTGATTTTGATTTCGATTTTGATTTTGATTTTGATTTTGATTTTGATTTTGATTTTGATTTTGATTTTGATTTTGATTTTGAATTTGAATTTGAATTTGAATTTGAATTTGAATTTGAATTTGAATTTGAATTTGAATTTGAATTTGAATTTGAATTTGAATTTGAATTTGAATTTGAATTTGATTTTGATTTTGATTTTGATTTTGATTTTGATTTTGACTTTTTTTGTTTTACTTTTAAGTTTTTACTTTTTACTTTTTACTTTTTTCTTTTTACTTTTTACTTGTTACTTTTTACTTTTTACTTTTTACTTTTTACTTTTTACTTTTTACTTTTTACTTTTTACTTTTTACTTTTTACTTTTTACTTTTTACTTTTTACTTTTTACTTTTTGCTTTTTACTTTTTACTTCTTACTTTTTACTTTTTACTTTTTACTTTTTACTTTTTACTTTTTACTTTTTCCTTTTTACTTTTTACTTTTTACTTTTTACTTTTTACTTACTTTTTACTTTTTAATTTTTACTTCATACCTCTTACTTTTTACTTTTTACTTTTTACTTTTTACTTTTTACTTTTTACTTTTTACTTTTTACTTTTTACTTTTTACTTTTTAGTGTTTACTTTTTAGTGTTTACTTTTTATTGTTTACTTTATAGTGTTTACTTTTTACTTTTTACTTTTTACTATTTACTTTTTTCTTCTAACTTTTTACTTTTTACTTTTTACTTTTTACTTTTTACTTTTTACTTTTTACTTTTTACTTTTTACTTTTTACTTTTTACTTTTTACTTTTTACTTTTTACTTTTTACTTTTTACTTTTTACTTTTTACTTTTTACTTTTTACTTTTTACTTTTTACTTTTTACTTTTTACTTTTTACTTTTTACTTTTGACTTTTTACTTTTTACTTTCTACTTTTTTCTTTTTACTTTTTACTTTTTACGTTTTACTTTTTACTTTTTACTTTTTACTTTTTACTTTTTACTTTTTACTTTTTACCTTTTACTTTTTACTTGTTACTTTTTACTTTATACTTTATACTTTTTAGTTTTTACTTTTTACTTTTTACTTTTTACTTTTTACTTTTTACTTTTTACTTTTTACTTTTTACTTTTTACTTTTTACTTTTTACTTTTTACTTTTTACTTTTTACTTTTTACTTTTTACTTTTTACGTTTTACTTTTTACTTTTTACTTTTTACTTTTTACTTTTTACTTTTTATTTTATACTTAACACATTATACTTTCTACTTTTTACTTTTTACTTTTTACTTTTTACTTTTTACTTTTTACTTTTTACTTTTTACTTTTTATTTTTTACTTTTTACTTTTTACTTTTTGCTTTTTAATTTTTAGTTTTTACTTTTTACTGTTTAATTTTTACTTTTTACTTTTTGCTTCTTACTTTTTACTTTTTACTTTTTTTTTTACTTTTTACTTTTTACTTTTTACTTTTTACTTTTTACTTTTTACTTTTTACTTTTTACTTTTTACTTTTTACATTTTACTTTTTACTTTTTACTTTTTATTTTTTACTTTTTACTTTTTACTTTTTACTTTTTACTTTTTACTTTTTACTTTTTACTTTTTACTTTTTACTTTTTACTTTTTACTTTCTACTTTTTACTTTTTACTTTTTACTTTTTACTTTTTACTTTTTATTTTATACTTTACACATTATACTTTTTACTTTTTACTTTTTACTTTTTACTTTTTACTTTTTACTTTTTACTTTTTACTTTTTATTTTTTACTTTTTACTTTTTACTTTTTGCTTTTTAATTTTTAGTTTTTACTTTTTACTGTTTAATTTTTACTTTTTACTTTTTGCTTCTTACTTTTTACTTTTTACTTTTTTTTTTACTTTTTACTTTTTACTTTTTACTTTTTACTTTTTACTTTTTACTTTTTACTTTTTACTTTTTACTTTTTACTTTTTACTTTTTACATTTTACTTTTTACTTTTTACTTTTTACTTTTTACTTTTTACTTTTTACTTTTTACTTTTTACTTTTTACTTTTTACTTTTTACTTTTTACTTTTTACTTTTTACTTTTTACTTTTTACTTTTTACTTTTTACTTTTTACTTTTTACTTTTTACTTTTTACTTTTTACTTTTTACTTTTTACTTTTTACTTTTTACTTGTTACTTTTCATTTTGATTGTGATTTTTATCTCCTGCCGAACTTTAACTTAATTTTGATATTTTCTGAAAATTTCATTGCAAATAAGTAAAGCCTACGATTTTCAAAGCAAAATAATGATGTTTTAGATATTTTTAAAAATGCACCTCTGGCAACTCTAGCTGTAACTACCTAGCTGCTGAGCCAAAAGAACGCCCTCTCGTGATTGTTGGTTTGTTGCAAGTAAAAGTAATGCAAGCAAATACAACAGAGCAACAGACAAACAAACAAAGACAAGAAGTCGCACAATTTGGAGCAGTCCAGGCGGCGAAAATGGTCGCAGTGACCAGGCTAACAACATGTGAGCGTCAGAGTATGTCAAGCTTAGCAAAGAAACTCGCACAAAAAAATTATAAAAATAATATAAAAAAAAATTAAAAAAAAAAATTGGAATAAAACATTGAGCTCAGCGAGGTCTCAGTATAATTGGCCATTAGTCAAGGCCTTAGAGGCTGCAGTCATGGTGGCGGCTCTTCGAGCTTTTGAGAGCTTGTTGGAGTAGCAAGCTTGAGCTGCAGAGCATAGCGATTCTAAAGTGCTGCTGGTGGCGTAGAGAAGCTGCGACAAGACACGATTTGAGTGTCTTGTTGCTGGCTGTAGCTGTTGCTGTTGACGTTGTGGTTGCCATTGGCCTTTGGCACAATTTAGTTTTCATCTAGTTGTTTATGCTTTTTTTTTTTTTTTTCTCTTTTTTTGCTCTTGTTATTGCCATTTAAGCGTGGCTTCCCAATTTGTTGGGGTTTGTTTTTCTTTAGTCTATTCAAGCCTAGCATTTTAGCCGATTTGTTGAAAAATTGCTGAACTTAGGTTCTGATATGCGAAACACGAACCCGTGCGCTGGGAAAAACTTCATTAATTATCTATATTCAGCAGGGATATTCTTTGTTTTTTCAGTTTTTTTTTTTTTATTAGAGTTAACCTCGAAGGTACCCACAAATCAAAGCAGCTTAAAAAGTATTAAATGAATTTCTCACGTTTTCTCAACAAACTGCAGAATGAGGCTCATAAAAATAACGCCAGAAGAAGATTTTGTTCAAAAAAGTTGAAAAACGAAAAAAGTACAAAAATCAACGCGAACCTTTTCATTGACCTTTTGGCTTAATACTTAATCTTCAGCATGGATGGCAGCGCTGAGTTGTTTTTTAGCTAGCTAGCTAGCAGACCCCAAATAAAGCACTTTGTTGTTACTTTTTTAAATAAAAAAAAAAACTTTATTTTTTATGGACTTCAATGCTTTTGTGGCCAAAACGTGAGCCACGTTCTTATCACCCGCACAGCATCTGCTGAGGAGCATTTTTTGCGCTTCTCACATGTTGGCTTTTTCGGCCAGTCTTAGAGCTGGTAAGACAAGCTTATTGGTTATTGGTTGTTGTTGTTGTTGTTTTTGTTGTTACTTTGCTCAGCTCACGACCTTTTCTTGCAATTTTTATTTATTTTTACTGCCTATACAGCTCTAATGGCGTCCACAAGTTTCAACACTGTCTCGATGCAAGTCTGTCTCTCTGTCTGCCTAAGTGTTTTTTTTATGGCGCAGTTGGCAACTCTTGTGGTGTGGGTTGCCGTCTGTTTTATTATTTGCTGGGCTATTTTGAAGGTGTGGAGATTTGTTTGTTTTTCAAGCTAGTATCATTGACTGGCTTGACGCTGATGCGCTGTCTATCTTGATGCAGCCCAAGACTTTGTCGCTGCTGCTATAAAACACGATGATGATGATGATGATGTTGATGACGGTCTTGTAGTTGTTGAGTGTCCTAAAGCGATGTCTAACAATAAGGTAGACTTTGTGTTAACTCAGATGAGGCTCAGGATGTTTGTGGAGAATTTCCTAAAGCGCTTAAGTATTGGTTTTATGAGGTGAATGAAAGAGGTCATACTTATTTTGCTGTGAAGAATTTAAATGAATTTAATTTATTTCTTTAAATTCATTAATTTATTTCATATCTTTAATTTCATTAATTTCATTCATTTCATTAATATCTTGCATTTCATTAATTTTATTCATTTCATTCGTTT
This sequence comes from Pherbina coryleti, assembly GCA_943735915.1. Lineage (NCBI taxonomy): Eukaryota > Metazoa > Arthropoda > Insecta > Diptera > Sciomyzidae > Pherbina > Pherbina coryleti. The sequence continues at coordinate 11,508,069 of OX030952.1, read as the reverse complement.
CATTCATTTCATTCATTTCATTCATTTCATTCATTTCATTCATTTCATTAATTTCATTCATTTCATTCATTTCATTCATTTCATTCATTTCATTCATTTCATTCATTTCATTCATTTCATTCATTTCATTCATTTCATTCATTTCATTCATTTCATTCATTTCATTCATTTCATTCATTTCATTCATTTCATTCATTTCATTCATTTCATTCATTTCATTCATTTCATTCATTTCATTCATTTCATTCATTTCATTCATTTCATTCATTTCATTCATTTCATTCATTTCATTCATTTCATTCATTTCATTCATTTCATTCATTTCATTCATTTCATTCATTTCATTCATTTCATTCATTTCATTCATTTCATTCATTTCATTCATTTCATTCATTTCATTCATTTCATTCATTTCATTCATTTCATTCATTTCATTCATTTCATTCATTTCATTCATTTCATTCATTTCATTCATTTCATTCATTTCATTCATTTCATTCATTTCATTCATTTCATTCATTTCATTCATTTCATTCATTTCATTCATTTCATTCATTTCATTCATTTCATTCATTTCATTTATTTCATTCATTTCATTTATTTCATTCATTTCATTAATTTCATTCATTACATTAATTTCATTCCTTTCATTCATTTCATTCCTTTCATTCTGTTGAAGCCGTTTTTGAATTCTGTACATTTATAGAGAATATTCTGTTCTTTCTATTTCTAATTATATGATATATGTGTTTGAATTTATCACTTTCTACTTTATATTTGAATATACAAATTTTGATCTGAATTGTTTTTGACATCACCCTGTAAATCATTAACTTATACATTCATCATTTTGTCATTCCGTTAATTCATATGTAAATCAACATTCTCTCATTACTTTTGTACTTTAAAAAGAAGTCACTTTGAATAAAGAAGTTAAGTTGTTGTACAAACTCAAAACGAAAAACACGCGTCTCATATCGAAGCAACTTAAAAGATTTGTAATGTTTTAAATAACTTAGGAAGTATCCACATATCATACATTTTTTGGCGCCCAACGTGGGGCACGAAGCCTAAAGTGACATTTTTGCAATTCATTGCAATAGCGTTTTTGTCAAAATAGACACTGCTTTTTTCAATATAATACGAAGCTTCGGTGCAGTACTGTGGTTAACATTTAATTGGAAAAAGAGTGATTCTCACTTAAAGACATCGATTGGAGCACCACATCACAGCTGGTTACAGACTACATCAAATCTACGTTGGAAACATCGTGAGGAGCACCAAAAGAACTGATAGAAATTAGAAATTATAGAAGAGAAGGAAGTACAAAAAAAAAAAACCTCTACACCAGGTATTTATATCATGCTTGACTTTTTATTTGATCATGTTTGCCAAATAATTTAAATAACGCATTCATCCATAATCAAATTCGAATAATGATAAAATAATTCAGCAGCAGCGAAAACTATCTAATTTGGATATAAAAAGCACTGTTGCCGCAACAATACATTACTGCTGCAATTATATACTTATGTTGCATATACCTAAATACATACATACATACAACTATAATTGAAAACTGGTTTATTGCATATTCGCTGCTTTCTTCTCATCGTCAAAAAGCTCTGCCCTTGTTAACACTGCACTTAATTAATCTCCGCTATCTCTGCATTGCGTTTGTGGCTGAGTGATAATATATCAGGCTATCATAGCTCGTTCGTCATTGACTTTCTGTCTCACCTCTCTCGCTCACGTAGTCCGATTTTTTATCGTTAAATTATGGCAGAACTAGAATCTTTGCTTAAGAAAAGAAAAGCGGCAAAGCAGAACGTCTCTCGTATAAAAAATCTTGTGACGTCATCAATGTCAATTGCTGAACTAGAATGCAGGTTATCGTTGGTAGAAGCATATTTTAAGCAAATTTTAGTTGTCCAAACAGATATCGAGAATTTAAATGATAAGGATACCCAAAGAGCGGAGATAGAAGACTTATGCATTACTACAAAAGCGAAAATAATTGAATTGCTGGGTGACAATTACAAACGATCCAGCTTAGATTCGTCCATGGTAGTACCATGTTCAACAACCAATAAACTTCCTCGCCTCGATTTGCCGATATTTAAAGGAAAGTACTCGGAATACAAAAATTTCATTTCGACATTTAAACAATTTGTTGATAATGACAGTTCGCTATCACCTATTGAAAAATTCAACCATTTACTTCGCTGCCTAGATCTTCAAGCAAAAGACACAGTACGCGCTTTTCAAGTTACAGCAGAAAATTATGCAAAAGCATTACAGCGCTTAGAAGATCGTTACGGAAATAAATCGCTAATTTTCTTGGAGCATGTTTCGAATCTCTACGATTTGCCAGAAATGCAAAAGTCATCAGGTGTGCAGTTGCGACACCTAGTAGATAGCTCATCAGCTATATATAGTTCTCTCAAATCGTTAGGAAACGCAGAGGAAATCTGCAATGCTTTGCTTATTCATTTGATTTCTAAAAAGGCTGATACTGAAACGCAAATAAAATGGAAAGAAAGTTTAGACTTTTCAACACTGCCAAGTTGGGAAGCATTCTGTAATCTTTTAGAAAGAAGATGCCAGTTTCTAGAGTCATCTGAATCATGCAACCCACCGTCAAACATCAACAACAATCGGCGCAGCGCACCACGACAACAACAAATTCCTCGAACTTCGTTTCTCACTCATCAAAAAATATGCGCTTTGTGCAAAAGCTTAGATCATTGGATTGGTGGTTGCTCTCAATTTAAAGCAATGGCACACGAAGCAAAACATAGTAATATTAAAAGATTGGGCCTGTGTCTTAATTGTCTCTCAGAGGGACATGTTGTGTCTAAATGCTCATCGAAGAATAGGTGCAAAATTTGCAGAAAATCTCATCACACCTTACTCCATCGTTCGTTAAATGACAGCAATGAAAATTCAGCATCCCTTTCAGCGACGCAGCCACCATCGCCACCAGCAGCTGTCAATACGACAATTGAACAGTCATCAGATCGCATAATTCTTGCAACAGCAGTCATTCTAATTCGAGATGGCTCAGGAGACATGAAAGTTTGTCGGGCGCTCTTGGATTCGTGCTCGCAAGTGAATTTAATTACTGAGAGTTTCGCTAGAATTTTGAGCCTGCCTAAACGAAGAAAGACAACGGACATCGTCGGAGTAGGAGGTTTATCATCCAAAATCAAATTTGAAACTGAGACTGCCGTTCGCTCTCGTTACCATAACGAAGAATTCAACCTTAATTTTTTCATCACCAGCCGCGTATCTGGATATCAACCTGAAATAGATGTAGATATACGCGGATGGAATCTTCCAACAAACATTGAACTAGCTGATGAGAATTTTTACCAATCTCAGCGCATTGACTTGCTTTTAGGTGCTGAGAACTTTTTTGAAATTTTACGCTCTCGTCAAATAAAACTTGGACCAAATTTGCCGACGCTTCAAGAAACACATTTTGGGTGGGTGGTATGCGGACGATACAAAGCTATTGACAGCATCGATAGACGCAATGCTCGCTCTTGCCTTACAATCGCTAAAGACTTTGAAGATGAAAATTTAAACATACAACTCGAACGTTTGTGGTCAGTAGAAGAAGTCAAATCGTCAAAACATAAATGGAATTCAGAGCACCAAGCATGTGAAGATTCGTTTGTTTCTCATGTCAAGACAATGGAAGATGGTCGGATTCAAGTCATGTTGCCGTTCAAGGATGATCCGTCTGTACTTGGTTTGTCGTATGATTTAGCGTTGAAAAGATTCAATTCTCTTGAAAGACGTTTATCGCATAATCAGCTACTCAAAGAGCAATACATTGAGTTCATGAGGGAGTACGAGCAACTTGGTCACATGTCGCGCGTGGAGAATGTGAACTTAAACCAACCACACTACTATATACCCCACCAGTGTGTTCTCCGACCAAATAGCACGACTACCAAGTTGCGAGTCGTATTTGATGCGTCGGCAAAAACGTCATCTCAAAAATCATTGAATGATATTCTCTTTACAGGTCCGACTATACAAGATGAACTTTTTCTACTCATTCTTCGGTTCCGGCTGCGACAGTATGCTCTTACGGCAGATATTGTAAAAATGTATCGAATGGTGTTGATACATCCATCTCAACGCCAGTTTCAACGAGTTTTGTGGAGAGAGAATGACTGTGAGCCTCTTCATACTTTCCAGCTAAACACAATCACATACGGTATGTCAGCTTCTCCATTTTTAGCTATCCGTAGCCTACACTATCTTGCAGATAAGTACCAACATGTATTCGCTACTGGAGCAAAAACGATCAAAACTCAATTCTACGTAGATGATTTATTAACCGGAGCCGACGACTATGAATCCCTTCAGAAAATTCAAAAAGAGACAACGCTTCTCTTGTCCGAGGGAGGTTTTAACTTAGCGAAAATTCAATCTAACCATTCAGCATATAGGTCAAAAACCGAAAACAGAAAAAACATAAATTTAAACGAGCCAGCTATAACCAGTGCACTGGGCATAACTTGGGACCCAACCAATGATTCATTCTTATTTTCATTTCAACCAAAGAAACTTTATTCTACTGTCACCAAACGTGCAATTTTGTCGCTTACGTCAACAATATTCGATCCGATAGGCTTAGTTTGCCCTCTACTTATTCAACCAAGAGTCTTACTGCAAGATTTGTGGATACAGAAAATCGATTGGGATAACAAAGTACCCCAAAATACAGAAAATTCTTTTCAAAATTTTATCGAAGACCTTGACAACTTGTGTATACTTAAAATACCTCGGTATGTCTTGCGTCTCTCTCCTCGTAGCGTGCAGTTACACGGTTTCTGTGACGCGTCTATCAGAGCATACGGATGCTGCATATACTCTCGTATAGTCGATCAGGATCAACAGATTTTCGTCAATCTAGTTACAGCAAAATGTCGAGTAGCACCAACAAAAAAGAGAACTTTACCACAATTAGAACTATGCGGTGCGCACTTACTGGCAATGTTGTATACAAAAATCTCTTCTCTTTTTGTCGAATTTGATTTGTCACCAATTTTGTGGACTGATTCAACAGTAATTCTTCAATGGCTGAGCATGCACTCATCTACACTTACAACTTTCGTTGGAAATCGTATTTCTGAGATCCAGGAAGCAACAAACGGTTGCAGCTGGAGACATGTTCCAACTGCCAGTAACCCAGCAGACATCGTGTCACGTGGATGTTCAGTATTGGAGCTATCTAATTCAATTTGGTTCTCTGGCCCAGCGTTTCTAAAAGAAAATGAAGATCGTTGGCCGAAAACTCGCCTAGCGGCAACAAACTACAAAGATGTTGAGTCCGCTATTAGAAAAACTGTTCTAAAGTGTGACGTTAGAGAGAATTCTGTTTTGAATTTCGTAGAGCGTTCCAGCTCATACAACAAAATCATCAATGTAATCAGTTGGCTATATAGATATCGAGCGCTTATTATTGATAGAAGTTTTACACCAGCAATAACAACAGACGAGCGTAAAAATGCACTATACTGCATCATTTGGAATATCCAAGAAGCATATTTCGCTGCTGAATTTAGTTATCTCGAGAAAGGCAGAGAAATCAAATCATCGCTAAAAACTCTCGGTTTGTTTATACAAACAGTCGGCGGGTTTCGCTTGATTCGTGTGGGTGGTCGTTTGCGACATGCAGACATTCCAGATGATCGAAAACATCCATTTCTACTGCCGAAAACCGGTAATTTTGTTGAAGTCTTGATTCGCCATCTGCACATCACCAACTTTCACGCCGGTCCAAAGGCATTGCTAGCTTTCATCCGTCAAACATTCTGGATCATCGGCGCTCGAAATCTTGCACGCAAAACCGTAAGATCATGTGTTAGCTGCATACGCTATAGGCCCAAGCTCCTACAACAGGTCATGGGTGACTTACCACCAGAGCGAGTCACACCAGCGCGACCTTTCGAACGATGTGGCGTCGATTTTTGTGGGCCTATCTACACATACCTCAAAATTCGTGGCAAGCAACCCTATAAAAGCTACGTAGCAATCTTCGTCTGTTTCGTGACCAAAGCAGTCCATATCGAAGCAGTCACTGACTTATCAACTGATGCATTTATTGCGGCGCTTAAAAGATTTATTGGACGTCGCGGATTACCTACAGACATTTTTTGTGACAACGCCACAAATTTTGTTGGTGCCAATGCTCAACTCGCTGATTTAAAACAATCATTTTTAAACCAATCTTTTCAAAATAGTATTGTAGAATTTTGCTCAAAACAATTTACTAAATTTAATTTTATTCCACCCAGGGCTCCCCACTTTGGTGGTATCTGGGAAGCTGCCGTAAAGTCCGCAAAGGGTCACTTGCATCGTACCTTAGCAAACGCAAAGATGACTTTCGAAGAGCTGACGACGGCGCTGGTTGAGATTGAAGCAATTATGAATTCGCGCCCGATATCTCCCTTATCGAGCGATCCCAACGATTTCGAAGCTCTGACGCCTGGCCACTTCTTGGTAGGCGGACCCTTGAACGCCATACCTGAACCGAAACTCGATTGCCACGACATTCATCATTTACAGAGGTGGAAACGAATCACTGCAGCAAAACAACAATTTTGGAAGAAGTGGTCTGAGGACTATTTGAATGAGATTCTGCAACGCCACCGTTGGACGAACAGCGAACATGATCTCTGCAACAATACTCTGGTCCTCATTCACGAAGATAATTTGCCTCCCCAGAAGTGGGCAATTGGTCGAGTTGTCGCTACACACCCAGGAAAAGATGGGAAAACTAGGGTCGCGGACGTACAAACGCCGAGAGGGCTTTTCCGTCGCCCAATACGCAAACTAGCAATGTTGATTCATCCTTGAAAGCTGATTCTTTCAACGCGCCCGGAATGTTGAAGCCGTTTTTGAATTCTGTACATTTATAGAGAATATTCTGTTCTTTCTATTTCTAATTATATGATATATGTGTTTGAATTTATCACTTTCTACTTTATATTTGAATATACAAATTTTGATCTGAATTGTTTTTGACATCACCCTGTAAATCATTAACTTATACATTCATCATTTTGTCATTCCGTTAATTCATATGTAAATCAACATTCTCTCATTACTTTTGTACTTTAAAAAGAAGTCACTTTGAATAAAGAAGTTAAGTTGTTGTACAAACTCAAAACGAAAAACACGCGTCTCATATCGAAGCAACTTAAAAGATTTGTAATGTTTTAAATAACTTAGGAAGTATCCACATATCATACACATTCATTTCATTCATTTCATACATTTCATTCATTTCATACATTTCATTCATTTCATTAATTTCATTCATTTCATTAATTTCATTAATTTCATTATTATCATTATTATCATTAGTTTCATTAATATCATTAATTTCATCAATTTCATTAATTTCATCAATTTCATTAATTTCATCAATTTCATTCATTTCATTCATTTCATTCATTTCATTCATTTCATTCATTTCATTCATTTCATTCATTTCATTCATTTCATTCATTTCATTCATTTCATTCATTTCATTCATTTCATTCATTTCATTCATTTCATTCATTTCATTCATTTCATTCATTTCATTCATTTCATTCATTTCATTCATTTCATTCATTTCATTCATTTCATTCATTTCATTCATTTCATTCATTTCATTCATTTCATTCATTTCATTCATTTCATTCATTTCATTCATTTCATTCATTTCATTCATTTCATTCATTTCATTCATTTCATTCATTTCATTCATTTCATTCATTTCATTCATTTCATTCATTTCATTCATTTCATTCATTTCATTCATTTCATTCATTTCATTCATTTCATTCATTTCATTCATTTCATTCATTTCATTCATTTCATTCATTTCATTCATTTCATTCATTTCATTCATTTCATTCATTTCATTCATTTCATTCATTTCATTCATTTCATTAATTTCATTAATTTCATTAATTTCATTAATTTCATTATTATCATTAATATCATTATTATCATTAATATCATTAATTTCATTAATATCATTAATTTCATCAATTTCATTAATTTCATCAATTTCATTCATTTCATCAATTTCATTCATTTCATTCATTTCATTCATTTCATTCATTTCATTCATTTCATTCATTTCATTCATTTCATTCATTTCATTCATTTCATTCATTTCATCCATTTCATTCATTTCATTCATTTCATTCATTTCATTCATTTCATTCATTTCATTCATTTCATTCATTTCATTCATTTCATTCATTTCATTCATTTCATTCATTTCATTCATTTCATTCATTTCATTCATTTCATTCATTTCATTCATTTCATTCATTTCATTCATTTCATTCATTTCATTCATTTCATTCGTTTCAGTCCTTCTTTTGTTCACTCTGTTAAGAAAAATCTGTGTAACTTATACATATGGAACGACTAAATTATAACCATGCATTACGTATATAACTCATTAAAATTTATCACGGCATCATGCCACGTTGTCAAAATAAAAAACTTTTACTAACTTCCAAAAAGTTTGCCTTTACTTTTGGGTTTTGTGGTTTTACTTCATAAAAGAAAACTCAAATAAAACGTTCGCGATACAACTTTGACCAAATTTTAATGAGTTTTGCCGCGACCTGCTGCAGAGCTTAGGTAAAGGGCACGAAAAAGATTGCCAGCACTTTAGGAAAAAAACTTACCATAAGAGTTTAAGAATGTAAAAATAACTGAAAAATAGCTCAGTTTTCCTTATACTTGATACATTTGCAACAAAAGATTATAATTTATTTTTACAACATGGCAATCCTGACAACATTAAATAGCGGAAATACACCACAGCACAAGCCGCGTACCATGAACAGAAAATGAAAGTTTGAGACACGCGAACTTAGCAAGACCGCACGTTGTAACAGAGGCACGAACCACTCAAAGCTTGTAATCCTTTTTAAGGAGAGCTGGTGAAACAAACTTTGGCAGGGAAACGGAGGGAAGGCAAACAATTAGTTAGGAGTTCGTGGAGTAGAGATAATGTTGATTTTTCACTTTCAGAGATAATTACGAAATTATGATTGAGTGATTTGGAAATATATACTAGGTTGTTTCATAAGCTCTAGGTCTGAACCATAGATGGCTAGGATCAAATAAATATTATTTTCTTATCTGGTATCTTCCAAACAATGACTATCGATTTGAGCCAGTGATTGCGTGAAATAGTTTCTGCGTGACAGTCATTTGAAGTAAACAAGCGACCAAAAAAGACAAAGAGTTCGTGATTCTGAGCAATGTTTAGCTTAATTAAACCGTGATCAGAACCATTTTATACGTCAATAAGTCTCCTCTGATGAAACATCGATTCACCACTTAACACCTGAATTGGTATAATAAGAAAAACAATGGATTGTTCTAAATGGATGTGCTCAGAAGGGGTCAAAGACTTAAATCAAATATTTTAAATAGTAAAAATGGATTTTGAAAAATAATTAATTACATAGATTAAGTACTTATTGAACAGACTACTATATACGACGCGAAACTTTAAGTTAACTACAATAAAAGAAAAAAAAATTGAATCTACACTAGGCGACAATTGAAAGTATAAATTTGCAGTCAAAAAAATTATATAATTACTAGCTTTTTCCCGGTGCGCTTTGCTGCACCTTATCTAGATAAGTACCGGAAAATGTTGCAATGCCTTCAGCGTTATTATTTCTAAATCATCTTGTACTCGAAACATAGGAGTCGTTCATAAATTACGTGAGCGATTTCCAATTTTTTTTTACCCCCCTCCGGTACTCTTTGTAGTGCATTTCAAAAACCCTACCCTCCACCCCCATAAAGTAACGTAGTATATGAAATAAAAAAATTAATTGATTAAAAAATATTCGAAAATAGAAAAAATAACTGTCGAAAAGAAAGCAAAGAAAAATTTTGCTCTTACTACACTTGCCAATAGTTAACAGTCAATAAGACGGCCAAACATGTATATAGATGTAAGGATGAAAATGGTTTGAAATGTTGGGTTGTATTAATTTTAATTTTTTCGAGTTTTTTTTATTTTTGGTCACGTTACTATATCTGAGACCCCCTCCCCCCATTCGTAACTTAGCGTAGTACATTTTAAAACTTCTCTCTCTACTAAATTGATAACGTAATTTATAAATGACCCCATAGTTACTGTACAAATTTGAGCTCAATCGGCTCAGTAGTTTTGGAGTCTATAGCAGCGTTCTCTATTGTAAATTTTTTGCATATTTCATTTCCCAGTAGCAGGATATTACCAAGTAGTAACTTCATTCTTACTTCTTTGTTCTTTGTCTTTTACTTCCATAGCTTTTCTGTGTCATAAATTTGGCTGGTATGGGTGGAGACACACCCCCTTGTCCAATACATGTCACCTTTTCTAGTAGAAGGACATCACCAAATGGTATCTACATATAGGAGTTTCAATGTTATGTGACTTTTACTTCTATAGCTATTCTGTATTGTAAATTCGGATTTTATGGGTGGATCCACGCCCCGTTTGCGAATGCCCGTGTCAGTTTTTCAATCATAAATTTGGCCTGTGTGGCAAAATTCCTCCTTGTTTAATGTTCGCTCAAATATACATATAGTAACTGCCTCTTGGGCCCATAGCATCTACATATCAAGTTTTGCTATCAAAACATGTACAACTCAAGAATAATAAAGATTTCTAAAAAGTGGGCGTACATATATAGTAAGACCACGCCCAGTTTTAGTATTGTTGCCGACAGTAACCATACGAACTTATTTATCAAATTTTAGTCTAATACGACCAAAACCGTCTTAAATATAGCATTTGTATTGATTTGTGGGCGTAAAAGGGGGTATGGAAAAAAAGGGGTATGGAAAATTTTTAGTATGCCTATATTTTTCGCGCAAATGCAAACTAAAGTGAGACTTGCCAAATTATTCCAATATTCCATTTATTTCCAATTTCCCTTGCAAATATTTTCCCATATGTGCGTACCTGTATTTGTTCACACCTGTATTCTTGTATAAGTTCACTAAAATACCTTTAATTCATGAACCAATACACATACAAAGACCGAAGGTTAAACATAAAAACCTTCGTATTGACGTCACCTTTCATGGGAAATTTCCAGAAACACAATAGGTTCACGCATTACAGAGAAAATCAATTTCATACACAATTCAGTTATTTTTATATATATAGGTACTGCCGCTTCCGCAATCAAGTTACCACAAAAATTAGAGCTGAGAAAGCTATACAAATAATTTCAACAACCAAACTTGTCAGGTAAATGCTTAGCAGCAAATACGTCAGATTGGAATTGGAAAAGAATCGCTAAGTATACACAAAGACATAGACTGTGACAAAATTAATTCAAAATTTCTTACGCATTTAGTTTCTTCCTCGGATAACCCAACTAACATAGCCTCTTGCGAACAACTGCAGTTCAATGACGATAGATCGGTATTTAAATTTGCGTGCCTTAGAGATGAAGATGTTGCACGAGCAGTTTCAGACATTAAGTCGAATGCCTCAGGATTTGACGGGATAAGTCCAAAATTCATAAAGTTAATATTACCATACATATTAGCATACATAACTTACATTTTTAACTCAATAGTAACTTCTTCAACTTTTCCCGATGAATGGAAAAACATAAAGATAACACCAGCACCAAAAAAGCCCAATCCTAGCCAAAAGGAGTTTAGGCCCATCGCAATCATACCCTTCCTTCCCAAAGTATTAGAAAAATCTATGCTACCTCAAATTCTTCACCATCTCACGAGCCAAAATCTATTTGTAGTAGAAAAGTTCCAGAAAGCTATGGACGAATCAAAGCTTTCATTTTTAACACTTTTAGACTTTTTGAAGGCCTTTGACACTGTCAATCATCTGACTCTGCGCACAAAACTTAAGCAGAATTTTAAATTCTCTCTACAGTCGTGCAATCTCGTACGCTCGTATCTAACTGAAAGGCAGTGCGTGATGGCAAATAATAAATCTTCTACATTTCTTCCAGCTCATAGTGGCTTTCCCCAAGGTTCAATCCTAGGTCCAATTCTTTTTACCCCGTACTTTAACGACTTGTTTACGATTTTAAAAAATTTCTTGGTTCATATGTATGCTGATGACGTACAACTTATATGTACTAAGTAACACTCTGAATAACATTGAGACCACAGCACAAATGCTAAATGATGATCTCAAATCAACACACAATTGGGCTCAAAAGAATAGTCTGTGTCTTAATTCCCTCAAATCAAAAGTATTAGTTATTTATAAAAAAAAACCAGAATCTTACTAGTTTTTCTAGTATTCACTTGGTCTAAATAAAATTGACTATGTAGAAAAGGCAAAGAGTCTAGGAATAATCTTCAACAGTACACTAACATGGTCGACTGATATAAACTCTGCTATTGGGAAAGTATACGGTGGCCTTCGTACTCTGTGGCTTACGCGATATTTTCTACCAACAAAAACAAAATGAATGCTGGCCAAAACCCTCTTATTACCAACACTTTTATATGGAAGCGAGATCTTTAGCGATATGGACTACGACCTGAGAAGAAACTCAACGTAGCCTTCAACAATATAGCGCGCTTTATATTTAACTTAAACGCGGCAGCCATATTTATTCTTTCTCAAAAAATATCAGCGGCTTCAGGTTAGATAATCTGCTAAAACTTCATTTCAAAATCACATTCAAATTAGAACTCCTAACTTACTTGAACACCGTACAAATTGCCTTATAATCGCCTAGTTATATATATTAGTGTAATTTTGATTTTTATTTTCTCGTATTTTATTTTACTTCATTTTCTTTTTATAACTACAAATCCGTTTTGATATATTACCAACTTTTTAAACAAAACTTTAAACAAAAAAATAAAAACAATAAAAAAAATTGGAGCTACTTTTAATATTCTTCACTTATATCAACTGTGGCTTAATTTGCTATTTAATTTTCCAAACACAAATGCTCTTGCTGCTGTATCTGCTCTTCCATTGCCAAATATTTGTCTGTTCAACAAATTATTCTTCATTTTATACGCATAAAATTAGAAATGCAAATATTTCTGCAACTTCACAAGATTTCCGCACAATTATTTATACAAAACCATTTTAAACCTTTGATTAAAACTTAACTTTCCACTAATTGGCGGTTGGATGAACTTCTGACAATGTGCAAACGCAGGCAGTGGCAATGATTTTCACACAAATACAAAACCAAAAACCAACAGACACATACCTCCTGCACTCACAAGATAGCACAAGAACACACCACAATAACGTGCAGACATGTATGAATAAAGTGCAAGCAAAGATATTCACACACGCACATGTGGATACAAATCAACACAAAATGATACACACCAACACAAATAAACAACAAATAAGCAAGACAATCCGTTTAGTTATTAAGTAAGATTATTGCAATTATTGCCATGACACGTTTATAGCTTTTGTTTTCACTTGCATTGTTGCTGTTGTTGTTAGTCTTACTGTTACAGCTTAATTTTATTTACCGTTATGCATGCAATGAATTTTGTGCATATAAATAAATGCATATTTAAATAGATACAACATATTTATTTGGCTCCCTGCAGCTTAAGTATTTTTGGTACAACATGGCGTATGAGTGATATTTAATTGAAAGTCTGCATGGAAATAATTATATTTTGACTATTTCCGACGACATTTAGGGCAAATTATTTTGCTTATTTTTGCTATAAATAAGAGTGAAATCTGCTTAAAATATATGGAGCTTAAACGAATGCACGAATGGATTAGAAAAGCCAGACAAATTATAAAAGCTCAAAGTCACTTTGATGTGAAGGTTTATTTGAAACTGTAGCTGCACTTTTAATGCTTTTAGCAGTAAAAATTTTAAAATATTTTCGTCACATTCCATTTATGCTTACGAGCTGCATATGTCGTAATTATTTTTTAAATATATTTTTATATTTTTATAATCTACGGCATAAATTCCTTGACTAAAAGCATATTTTCTTTTAATTCACACTGAAAAACAAACACGCACACCACACCAACAACACGAACAACTTCAATATCGTGCTTAAGCGCGCACAAATGGAAATTTCTGCAGCAACGTGCTCTTAAAACACAAAAACAATGAAAAGCAAGTAAATCAAGCGTTAAAATCCTGCACTTCAACGTGCCGAACGAACGCGTTATGCGCGTTAGAAGTGAAGCGTTGCACGATGATGTAAAATGCAGTTAAGTGAATAAGAAAAAAACAAAAAAATATCCTTGAAATCCTGGCGCTGCAAATGTGCGCTTGAGTTAAGTGAAATGGCGTGAGGTATGTGTAGGAACGTGTGTGTGTATTTGTTGTTTGGTCTAAGGATAACAAACATTGCAACAGCACGTGATGCACAGCATGCAAAAAGGCGCCAAATAGCTGAACAGCAGCACAAAACAGCTTAAAGCCGTTTTCACAGGAAAGCTATAAAAGATTTAGCTTCGGTTAGTAGCAGGAAAGGAGAAACAAAGAAATAGAAAATAAATTTATTTTTTATGTGTTTGGTTTTTTTCAGGAAACCAGGTTTTCTAAAGTTTTTCATTTTGTGCTGGTTTAATTTCCTGTGTATTTGCTTGAGATGTGTTTGAGTCTCACATTTTATTTATTGATAGGAAGAAGAAGTTTTAAATACATAAAAACTTTTGAAGCTGGTTTTTATTTAAAAATATATTCTCAATTAAATTAAAAATTAATAGAGAATGGGTAGAAAAATACTCTATGTTGGATGTAGCAACTATAGGAATCTTTTATCTCAAAAAAAAAAATTATATAAATCTTGTTTAAAATAGCTAGGACAACGGATAAGAGGAACAAAAATATTACATATAACCTCTAACAAAAACAACAAATACAAAAGCAAAATAGCAACAACTACAATAGAAAATATATTTCAGACTAAGGCAACACATCAAACAACCATTTCCAGCACCAAGATATTGGGATCTATAATATAATTATAATTCACATTATGTTTACATGAAACCATGCTTGTTCGATACTTGTTCGATTCGAAGACTTAGTGTGTTTCAAAGAGAACTGTGCTGTCATTGAGGCAAAAAGGTTATCCTTTGATCAGATACATTGTATTGAAGTTGGAAGTAAAGGAACCTTTATTAGCTTGAGTGGCCTAACATTGAAACCGTTTGACATTTGCGCTATCTTAAGTGTGTATCGGATTATTCAGTCTAATGACTTTTTCATCGGCATAGTTGGTCTGACATACCAATTGGTCACCATTAAAATTATTCATAAGCTTGTATTTATTCAAGCATATGAAATAGAGCATTAGGAGAAATTTTGTATATCAGTCAAAAGCACCTTCGCATAATGGTTTCAAAC
Organism: Pherbina coryleti; assembly: GCA_943735915.1. Taxonomy (NCBI): domain Eukaryota; kingdom Metazoa; phylum Arthropoda; class Insecta; order Diptera; family Sciomyzidae; genus Pherbina; species Pherbina coryleti. Next base: position 11,492,677 of record OX030952.1, on the reverse strand, counting down.
ATGAAAAAGACGACCAAAACCAAATTTATATAGATGTTTGAAAAAAATTTTTTACTTTAAATACTTATTTAACCCTTGTGTTGCCACCCGGGTACCCGATTAATCATCGGGGTTAATTTTGAAGAATAATTTTTTTTCTAAAATAATGTTTCAAAACCTTCTTGGCTCCTCATTGTTTGACTGATTTTCTAGCGAAATTTGCTTTATAAATAATTAAAAAAAACAACACGTATGAGTCACCCGGGTTCCCCGATAATACATAATACATAAGGTTATGTACATCATGTAAAATATTTTGTTTTACATATCGCACTCTATCTTCAAAAAAGGCACAACTCGAAATTTACAAATTTTTCTTTTTAATGTTAAACTAGTCGAGGTTATCACTACCTCCATCAATTATAAAAATTTGCACTCATCTTTTTTCTCTTAAATTAAAAAAAATTGTGTTGTCTCCTTGTTTTGTATAGATTCTTTTGAAAAGCAAACTGGTTTTTTGCTTCTCCTGAAAATTTTGAAATTTTGAGTTGTGTCTGTTTTGAAGATGGAGTGCGATATGTAAGGAGTAAATAAGTATTAATATGTTAATATTAACAAATTATATTAATTTTTAATTGTTTATTGATTAAATAAATTGTGCTTAATAATAAAAATTTTATTTTACGGTGTAATTGATGCGGTGTAAAAAACATTATCAAATTGTCGCTTTCTACATAGTAATATTCAGTAATAATTGAACAATCTGAAAATTTGTTTAAAAATCATTTTCTGTTTGTTTGAGTACTATACAATTCTTAACGGCTGAACGGATTTAACTCAAATTCGGCTCACATATTACTTGAATCCTAACTTAGGTTATGGCATACTAAGTTTTGGCTACGCCTCTTCCGCCTCTTTACAAGTAACGCAAATCTAACTACTAGCGTATTTTTTTCAAGCAAAAATGCTCAATTTATTAATTTTAAGAAAATACTGTTATTTTGACACCAAAAACATTCACATATCTTTAAAATTGCACAAACTTCTGGTACAACGTCTTTTTCTAATAACCATCGTTACCTTAGAATAACAAAAAACTATCAGAAATTCGTATATTTTACTTGCGATGCAAATAACTCCGTTGTTTGTGAATATATTTCATTCACTTTTTTTTCGTTGATAAACTCAATTTAATCACTTAATAAAAACAATTTAAAAGGTACCTTTATCTTTGCGGATATATTTTTAATATTTCTTTCAAAAAAAGTCCAAAATATTGACTTTTTACTGAAAAAATGACACAAAAGTCGTTTTTGTTGTTAAAATAATAAAAACTCAAAATTGCATTTTCGACCACCTTTTACATGACACAGCATTTAATAGCAAAAATGCTTCCAATTTTACAAAAAATTTATTAACTGTTTCTGTCATCAAAAAACATGACCAGTGATTTTTTAAAGAAATTAATTTTTTTCAAAAGTTGTTTTTATTCTTTTTATAGAATAGTTAAGCTTAAAGAATAATTTATGTGAACAAATTATACCAATATCTCTTTCCGATCATAAGTTATCGCAATAAATATATTTTTAGACAAAAACCAAGCTGTTTTTCAAATGCTTATCTACATATATTCATAAAAATCATTTTCTGTGAGCATTAAAACTACTGGGAAACTGTAACGGGGTCTAAGAAAAGTTTTTAATACACCTATTATGTTCCCATATAGTTGCATGGTGCAGACACGCGCACCGAGAAAAGGCTGGTAATAAATAAATAAATAAACTGGTCATTTCAGCCCTTGAAAGGACTTTGACCGAACTTCTTATGATCAAATTGTGTTGTGCTTGTTTATAAAAAGTTTGGACATAACTTTGGACCTACTAGTTTTATGCGGACTCCGAACGGCTAATGTGTATGTTCTCAAGAAGCTTTACATGGCATTATTTACTCTCTGAGGTTTGCCATTGTCTAAAGAGAGGTGACGGCAGAACAGAAAAATTAATTCGATTGAAAAAACTTTCTGTTTCAGCTGGATTTGAACCAGGTTTCTCTGACGTATGGGTCATGCACTCTACCCACTGCGCCACGGCCGCCACGATATAATTGAATTGAATTTTTGTAATTTATTTTTCGGCTATGTCTAGGATATGGATTTGAACAAGGTATTTAGACCAGAATTACTACAAGCAATGGAACAAGGAAAAAAAAAAATATTTTCAAAAGGCTTAGGGCATGGATATGTCCAAGGATTAGAACAAGAATAAGAACAAAGATTTTGACAAGGATGCAAGCACGGTTTGATACAAGGATAAGAACAAGAATTAAGACTACGGTTAAGACAAGGGTAAGGATAAGAATAGCAAAAAAGGTTAGGATAAGATTAAGACAAGAATTTGGACAATTATGTGGACAAGAATTGGAGATAGTATTAAGGAAAGGTTGAGAACAAAGATATTGAAAAGAACAACGACAAATATGAGGTAAAAATCAAGAATTTTCAACCGAATTCTCAATTCCAGTTGATTAGAATTGAGGAACGAAGATGCAGAAATGTAAAAACATAGGACAATGGCCTGGCCGAGCTGCAAATCCAAGACCTCTGGAGTCGCAGTCAAGTACGCTACCATCTCCACTACCGAGGCCGCTTAAATGTATCTGTTGAAAAAATAAATATGGATCGAATGTACACAATTATTTTGGGTTACAGGGGACTTATATCTACAAATTTGCATGCGGGGTACCCGAGTACCTGATGGGTGGCAGATAGTGCAGTTTTTTTGAATGGCAATACAAGGGTTCAGATAAATAAAAAAAAAAATAAAATTATATCCATGCCTTCTTTAAAAATAATCTTAAATCATTAAAAAGGTAGATTTTTTTAAGAATTCGGCTCAGCGAAAAATGGAATAAACGAAAGTGTTATCCCCGTTAACCCTCTATATAAAGGTATTGGATCCTTTGTGGGATATCTCATTATACCGATAAAATTTTATTTGCTCCAATGTGCCTCATTCGGAAAATTTTGAGAAAAACTAAAAAATTTAAAAAATTTTTTTTTTCTCGAAGCATCCCAAAAATTTGAAAAAAAATTTCAAAACAACAATGCCAGGAAGATGTCATGCTACTTTTATTAGAAGAATAGTTTATAATATATATACCTATTAAAATAAATGAAAAAGCTAATGGTTTGTAATTTTTTTATATATTGGATTTCAGATTCATTATAAAGAACATTAAAAAAGTTTTTAGAAAATTTTGCTCAAAAATTAGTTCTTGGCCGCCATCAAATTTGAAAGAAAGTCATAGTTATCAATAGTGCCGAAGCTGATCAAATTATTTATTTAACGTCAAATTATTATTGTTGTGAAGAGACAGAAAATTTATGTACATAACATAAAAGCAAACGCGCTAGTCCACGCTTATTATTGCTCAAACTGTAATTATTACTTATTATTGCAGTGCTTTTTAAAATTTTCAGCCCGAAAGTATGCACAGTAAATTCATTTTTGCAAAGTGATATGCATAAATCGAACAAATTGTTTTTCATATTTTTTTAATCTAAAGGGTTTGAACCCGTCATGTGTTCTTTTGTAATTTATACTCTTTGTAAATAAAAAATATCAATTTATATGCTTGTAAATAAAATTCAAGATTTTGCTTAAAAATTTGAATATTGAAAACGTAGAGTTTCAACCCAAAGAAAACGTTTTATGAACATATTTTTTCAGTGAAATTTTGTTTCTAGACTTCAATTTCATGCTGATTTCTTTTTGTTTTGAGAAATGGAAACTTCCCATTTGAGATGATGAATAAAGAATTCAAATTTGAATTGCTTAACGAAAATGCTGCTGCAAAATTCACAACTTTTGTTAGTTACATGGAAGATATAACGCTCCATTGTCTCGTTGTGCTGCTTGTCTCTTGATATTTACACATATTTTGAAACCTGAGACTAAAACTTCATAGATAATTGGGAAATAATCACATTTTTAATGTTACGAGTTGTATGGGAGATGTCACTCCAATAGCTTTGTCTACAAAGTTTCGGAGAAAGTTCAAATCGAAAAATTGAATAAACTACTTAGTTCCTCTCGACATATCCTTTATTATAGATAACTTGATTAGAGTGAACTTGATTTAAATTTGCCAAAAAGGAAAAATTTTGCATTAAAGACTTGAATACAGAAAATTCTTTTGTGAATAAAACTTAATACTTGGAAATTAGATGCAATAACGAAAAATTCGGAACATTTCCATATAAAGGAGTGTTTAAAGCCAAAGAATAGAATGGCAAAAATTTATCAAATTCTGAGAAGGGGTTTAAATTCAAATAAAGTGCTTTCTCGATCAATTCTGTTCAAACATTTAATAACAGGTACAACACAATTTGATCATAAGAAGTTCGGTCAAAGTCCTTTCAAGGGCTGAAATGGCCAGTTTATTTATTTATTTAAAATGCTTTGCATTTGAATTCGAAAACAATTAAATTCATTTTGAATCAATTCCAAAAAGTTGTGGATTTTAAGATAAAACAATAAAATGTCAAAGTTTTTCCGGCAAGCTTTGCAGCACATGCTTCATGATTGCTGGTAGAAAGTTTTGTGTCGAAATTACTTGCTTAAGATAAACAAACTGTATGCAGCACAAGGATATCGACAATTTGTACAAACGAAGAACGAAACTAAGTTGTCCGCAAAACTTTTGTCAATGAAAGCAGTTCAAGCCACAAGCACTTAAAACATAGCAGCTGCAGGAGCTTGCCCTCCAACAAAAGTTGCATGAATTGACTATGCAAAATGGAAAATCTGGCCGACCATAAAATAACAAAAAAACTTTTTGGGTAATTTTCACTAGTTTTTGTTGTATAAAGAATGCATTTTTATTACGTAGTAACTTCCTTATCTTGATTGCTTTTGGAAGTTGCTTAAATGTGTTGTTCTTCTTTTGGTTGCTCTTTCATTCACTTGGAAATGCTTTAAATTCTTCAAAACACTTTCTTTGTGGCACTTCAAGATTTCACTGGAAATTTCTTCGACTCACTTCAATGAACATCCTTGCTGCATGCTTAGCATTCCAAACTTTTCAATTTAACGCTGCGCTGACTTTGTCGGCGACGAGCGCTGCTGTTGCCGGAGTCAAACTCTGTTGCTCTTGGCTTCAGCAGCTAGAGCAGCCACTATCAGCATTTTGTGGCCTCGCTGACTGACTTCTTGCGGAAGTACTCCTCCGCTCAGCTCAGCTCTTTTATTAATTTAATTTTTGCCATTTCCTTCCGGTGATTCTTGCGGGAATTTATAACGTTTAAATGTGGTTTTCCACATCAAGAGGCAGCAAACGAGACAAGAAGCAGCTGTCGTTGCTATTGCTGTTATTGTTGTGTGTGTCTGTAAAAGGCATGGGATAGAAAAACACTCAAGCAATGTTGAATTTATGTGTACAAAAATGTACAAAAATAGAACGGAAACGGAAGTCAAATAACAATAAGAATCTAGTGTTTACCCGCCCGGCTTCCATTCTTAATAAAATTTTTATAATCAGACAACAAAAGGCTACAATTATCCTTGCGAAGCCAGCCAACAAGAAAGTGAACTCGACAATAAGCGCTAATTTATTAGTTATGCAATAATAATAAAAGAGAGAAAACAAAAATCTCTCCAAAAGTTTCACTCCACTTAATTAGGTAAAAGTTAAAAGTTGTTATAATTATAATTTTTTTTTTTTGCTTTATCCTTTTCTGCTGGCTCACAAGATATTCCAAATTCAAATTAAAGAAAAAAAAAAAAAAAAGTTGTGAAACCCACTCTCGTTAATTAAATAAAATTTTAAGCATTTGCAATTAGCTTGCATTAAGTTTAACACTCAAACATTTTTTGGCATTTTTTTCAGCGCATCCTTTTCACTGTAATTTTCAATTTTATCTAGCGTGCTCTCGCAGTCAATGACTTTTTTATTCTGCTCACCTTTTCATTTAACACATGCCTTAGTTCACTTTGCACTGACCTCGTTTTTCAGCATATACCGCATTTTTTACCGCATGCACATCCTGCCAAACTGGGTTAAAAACCCACTTGCCCACATTTTTGTGCTGTTGGCTGTTATTGTGTGCTTTTCATGCATTATGTGACAAAAAGTATCCATGACAAATTTTCATCTACTGGCTATACAATTTTGTTGTTGGTGTAATGTTGGTGTAATCATAAAATTGCATTGCTGAAGGGTTTTTACAAAGAACAAGAAATAACATACATATGTTTTAAAAATGGAGGATTTAGTGTTTATCATTTGGCTCAAAGAGCAAATTATTCCAGGGTCAGGGTTGCCACCATAAAATTTTTCTATCTCAACTATTTCTGCTTCCATTTCTCTTTATTTTGACGTAGAATATGTCATTCTCGGAGGTAAGTAGGGTGGTTGATAGTGATCAGGTGTCGGTATTTATATAACTTTTTGAGCCTTTGGTGTGCCTAAAGTACTTAACGTACAATGTTGATGTTATCACTTGTTGGTCTGCTTGATCCTCACTGGCAGAAAAATTCATGTTTGAACTCTCTAACTTATATAAATTTTAACAATTACATGAAATATAAAGCTAACATTTGATGTTTTTATTTGCTTAAGTTTGCTACCTCTTTATCGACAGTTTCCGGTCTTATCGACAAAACCATAAAATTTGTACGGGAGCCCCCCTAAGGAATGGTCGGAGGGAATAGGTGTCAAAGGCAAAAATGTTCCTTTTGCAAAAAAAAGGGGGTCGGTCATACATATTAACCCTTTCCGGCACTCTTTTAAAGGTCATATGCTCAGATGTATGGAATAAATAAACAAAAAACATAAAATTTGTATGGGAGCCCCCTAAGGAGTGGTCGGATGGAATAGGTGTCAAAGGCAACAATGTTCCTTCTGCAAAAGTAATGGGGGCCGGTCATACATATTAACCTTTTCCGGCACTCTCTTAAAGGTCATATGCTCAGGTGTATGGAATAAATAAACAAAAACCATAAAATTTGTATGCGAGCCCCCCTAAGGAGTGGTCGGAGGGAATAGGTGTCAAAGGAAAAAATGTTCCTTTTGCAAAAAAAAGGGGGGTCGGTCATACATATTAACCTTTTCCGGCACTCTCTTAAAGGTCATATGCTCAGGTGTATGGAATAAATAAACAAAAACCATAAAATTTGTATGGGAGCCCCCCTAAGGAGTGGTCGGAGCGAATAGGTGTGAGAGGCAAAAATGTTCCTTTTGCAAAAGTAATGGGGGTCGGTGATACATATTAAACCTTTCCGGCACTCTCTTAAAGGTCATATGCTCAGGTGTATGGAATAAATATTTTGCTAAATATTTTTTAAAAAAGATGTCATCAAAAACGAATTGAATAATTCTACGTCTTGTGTTACGACATAGTCGAAACTACTGTATCTTTTTTCATTTCTACTGTGTTTTAGTTCGATTGTGTTTTGATTTTGATTTTGATTTTGATTTTGATTTTGATTTTGATTTTGATTTTGATTTTGATTTTGATTTTGATTTTGATTTTGATTTTGATTTTGATTTTGATTTTGATTTTGATTTTGATTTTGATTTTGATTTTGATTTTGATTTTGATTTTGATTTTGATTTTAATTTTAATTTTGATTTTGATTTTGATTTTGATTTTGATTTTGATTTTGATTTTGATTTTGATTTTGATTTTGATTTTGATTTTGATTTTGATTTTGATTTTGATTTTGATTTTGATTTTGATATTGATTTTGATGTTGATTTTGATTTTGTGTTTGATTTTGATTTTATTCGCATTTGGATTTAGATTTTGATTTTGAATTTTTTGATTTTTCTATTCAACTATTTTTACTTTTTCTCTTATGTCTAGTTGCAAACCGCCATGGAAAAAGAAATAGCACGTCTGCCATGGTCTGTGCTTGCTCTTATTTAAATGAAAGTACAAAAACAATTTCCAAAAGATTTTTTTTCTAAAGTCCTTGATTCTAAATCAGTGGTGCACAGCTCTGGCAGACCTTCCAATACAATCACAACATTTTTGTTTGAGTATATGTGTACGAGCAGAATACTGAACAAAATACTTTTGCAAATTCTTTTACTCTCATTAAATAAAATGAGAGGGTAAAATGTTTTTTGATAGATAGATAGAGAGGGTTTAAATAAAAATATAAATAAATTCTCATTCAGCTCGAAACATGTTCAAATCATTGATATATTGCGTCTGTATAACATTTAACAAAATAATTTGCGCATTAGGTACTTACTCCACGAAGTGCAAACGCAAACTGATTCTCTGCTAGCGTCGCAGAAGTTACCTGCGCACACACGACTTGTATGTGAAAGCCGAGTGGCTCCGTAAGCATCTCGTGTGCATCACTGGTCTAAATTAAAGAGTATAACTACAATCTTTTAACGTTATGAGTTTCTAGTTGTTGTTGGTTATCGAAAGTCTGTCTTTACTGCAATGAGTGGTTGGAAAAACAAATAGCGCACTTGCATTGAGAGATTATTTATGATGTGATCTTTGGAGGATCAGGTTGTGTCTAATTAGTTTAATAAATTTTAATACTAAAGCAAACAGTATAAAATAATAATAAAAAGGGTCGTGAAATACATTGTACAGTGGAGAAAAGAAACATTATTGTTAAAATGCGCAAAGAAGGCAAAAGTAATACAGAAATTTCCAAAATATTAAAATATTCTTGAAAAATGGTGTAAAATGCTTTAAAATTAAACGACTTTACGAATGGATAAGGCTATTGTGCGTTAGAGTAAAGCTGATCCATTCAAGTCTTCAAAGGAAATTTCTGTAGAAATCAGAGATGAATACAATGTGGTAATAACGCCAAGGCTTGTACGTATGCGTTTAAATGAGGCACACATTTTTGGCCGCATAGTGAGAAAGAAACCACTTCTCTCAAAGTCAAACATGAAGACTAGAATTTCATTCGCAAGAGAACACGCTCTGAAAGATGTTTCTTTCTGGAAGAAAATTATTTGGACGGATAAAACTAAAATAAACAGAGCAGTACCAGATGGCAGATCTATTGTGCACCGCCCAAAATCCAAGATAAAAAAAAAATTAAACATGGTGGTGGAGGCGTAATGGTTTTGGGTGCATTCTCATGTTCCCATTATAAGAATATCTGCAAAATCAGATCAGTTCCAATTTTTAGAACTACTCAGAAATTCGTTGGAGCCATGCACTTTTGAATCGATGCCACTTCGGTGGATATTCATGGAAGATAACGACCATAAGCATACGCCTCAAAGTGTTAAGGCTTGGCTTCAGTCCGAAAATATTTGCGTACTGAAATGGTATGCTCAAAGAACTAACCTCCATAGAAAATCTATGGAATGATTTAAAGGTCAAAATAGGACAAGACAATTTCAGTAACCTCAACCCCTTATGGGCTGGAATTCAAGAAGCTTGGTACTCCATCCCTAAGGAGAGATGCCAAGCTTTGGTCGAAAGCATGAGTATGAGATGTCCTGTGGTTTTAAAAAATAAAGGTTACAGTACTAAGCACACCAAGGGAAATAACGCGTATTAACATTATCCACGCCTGAGTATAAATTTTATCAAATATTTTCCTAACAACACATTTTTTCCCGTATTTAAATTTTATTTATACCACACACCCACACTAAAGAGCTGCACGACTATATTCAATTGCCGTTTTAAAACATTCTCATTAGAACGAAATGAATTTCAGCAACTACATTAAGGGAACGAATGGAATGAGAGTCCACACGAAGCGCTTAGAATGGAATGGAATGTGGTACTTGAGTACAAGGAATACTCTCAAAGGAGTACTCTCAATTTTAGAGTATTCATTTGAGAGTACTTCCAAATGGCTGAGCGGAATGTAATTGAATAAGCGAAACTGAAAGTTTGATCTTGTTTTTTGTTGTTGTCTTATTTTTTTATACTACTAGTACTAAGATGTATATAAATATAGTACTAAGATAAATACATAAAAAGTTATTAAAAAATAAAATTCTTAGTGAACCAAAATGTAATTTCATGAATTTGGAACATATTATCCAACTCAGTTTTTCCCATATTATTATGAACGAACATTATTTCGTTGAAAAATTCACAATTTATGTCTATTTGTTCGTTAATTTGTAACTCACATTAATGTTATTTTTTTATTTAAAAATTAAAAAAAAAATAAAAAATTTACTAAAGTTCATATTGTATAAAAAATAAAATATTTGACAACATTAAAAGCAATCAACACTGAAGCAAACACCAAAATTCAGCGAAACTATTTAAGAGTACTCTCAATACTTCAAATGCATTCCATAAAAAAAGTGGTACAAACGACAAGATTGCAAATATTCATTTAACTCTCTCAAATAGAATGGCACATTTATTCGCTCTGGAAAATTGATGCTTCGCACTCATTTGTTTCTCTTTGTAAATGACTTGAGAATATGGAATACTCGCTTAGAATGCATAGAATGGTAAACAAAAGGAATACATTCCTGCAGCTCTTTAACCCACACACATATTCCATACAGCTGAAATAGCCGACAAGCAGCAACAGCATCACACTCTGTTCCTGCAGTTTATTTCTTGCAGTTGCAGGTTTCTTATAGTTCTCGTTTAGTTTTTGTTGCTAGGGTAATATAGCCTGGATATTTGGCCTACATGATTTGTGAGTGCGATGGGTGATCGCATGATGAAACTATGTAGGGTGGAGTGACAACTCGATATTTTCTCACGAAAATCTTGCAGCGGTTGTCATTTACCTGCATATTTACTTACTTTTTCTTCCTCTTTTCTTCCTCCTCTTCAACTTAAATATGTTGTTTTTTAAATTCAAAATTTTTATATAAATTTTCTTTAAATGTGAAAAAATAAATATTTGAAAGATATTTTAAAAAAATCGTACATAATTTTAATATATTTTTTATTAATTCTGTTTAAACATTTAAATATTTTATTTTATTAAAAAAGTATTTAAATAAATTTTAAATATTTACGTAGTCGATTTATGCAAATGCGTTATTGGTGAAAATTGACTCACTTTTTGGTTAAATTAAAAAAGTTTTTGGGTAAATTTAATATTTTTTTTTCTCTTAGTGTATTTACTAATAAGGTAAATATAAAAAATTGCTTAAAGGGCATACATTTACTGATAATTGGCATATTTTTCATATATATTTTTCAAAATAATGTTATTTCTTATTTCAAGCAAATATTTCAAGCATAGAGAGAATTATTTTTTTATAAGAACTAAATGTCTTTAGAGGTAATTTTTTTAAATTTTTCTCTCATACTACATCACAACAAGAATGCAAATATTGTTGACATTTTTGTTGTAGTTTCAATAAAATGGATGCAAACCCATAATTTTACTAGTGTGCTATTTCTTTTTCCATGACTGTATCTCTCTCTATTTCTCTAAGTGTGTATCAGCAAGAGGTGAGGGGATTTAGGGTTGTATTATTTAAGCTGCTTTCTGAAAGATACTGAAAGTTTTGAAAATTTCATATATTTTCTGGATGTTACTTTATAATTTAATGAAAAATTTAAAGACATTCAAGCTATTGTAGGTACTTTTTATTCAAAAAGCATGTCCTACACCTCTTGTTGGAACACCTTTTAATAACACTAGGTTTGAATAGGTTGAAAGCCTGAAATCGTCTTTTCAAAGATTAAAAAAAAATTAATGTTGCATCATTTCTGAATCTTAGCCTTCCATGCTAGGAAAGCAGTTATTACAAAAGTAGTGTCCTTTTTTTTTATAAAAAGAAGCAAAGAAATTTCTGGTCTTGTTTTGTTGTCTTACAACTCCTCAATAAGAAGTTCAGGTAAGTTTGCTACTTTTAAATTAATTTTATAACTATTCTATCATGCATTTCATGCACCTAAGAATGTTTGTAATTTATGCTTCCTTCTTGCAATTTTCTTGAAATTTTTCATCGTACGCTTTTCGACGCAAAATTAAAAAAAAAAAAAAAAATTTGTAGAAAAATAACTGTAGCTGCAAGTTTTGGCAACAATTTTTACAACTTGTCATTTGGTGCTCATGCCTTTGGTCCACACAGTGTTGCCAATAAAATGCGACAATTTTTTTTTTTTTTTTTTTGATATCTTTGCCAAAGTGTCTGAAACTTGTTGTGTTGTCTGTTCTATACAAAAGTTGCGTTATTGCGGAAATGTGCATAAAGAAAAGCAACCAACAAAGAGATGTGCTGATAGCACCACGAGATAGCAAAATGGTGCAAGAACAAGCTAGAAAATACAAATAGATTTATGAGATACAAACTTTGTGGCAAGTTAGCAAAAATATAGTTATTCTTCTTGTAACTAGTTAACTTTTTGAAAGTGGTAAAGTTTTTTCTATGCAGATAAAGAGAATAGTGTATAAAAAAAGTTTGGCTAATTATCTCAAAGAAAGATAAGGGAATTCCATAGAATAAGTGCTGTACTTAAACTGAAAATGGAGCCAAAAAAGAAATTTAATCAGTCAGAAAGTAGGAAGTAAGGAAATCAGCTCCTTGTCAGGAGCTCGCATACACCCCATAATGAAAGATTTCAATAGAAATTCCTAAATAAAGGTTGATTTGAAGAGCTTCACCATAAAGACATCTTTTAAAACTGTCCATGCCAAAAGTGAAAAATAGATTTTTTTTTATTTTTTATTTTTATTTTATATACTGTATGTTTCAAAGGCACGTAAATTTTGTTGCCAATTTTTCAACTTTTCAAAATTGAAGTCAATTATTTCTGCCTTTAACTTTGCACTAAAATCTTTTAAATTTAAAAAAATCACTCTAAATTTATGAGTCTCATTAATTGTAGGTAATAAATTGCCATCGCTTAACATTTGATTAACATTTAACAGCAGCAGTAACAGCAACAACAACAACGAGACACAAAATCATGTTAAGTGACTTCCAACATTTAATGTCACGTTACGTTTTAGTACACAAATAATAACAACAACAAAAAAAAACAACAACAAAAACAACAATAACAAAAACAACAACAACAACAACAACAACAACAACAACAACAATAAACACTACCAAGGACAACAGCAACTCGTTGCAATTCAATAGTTTGTCTATTTTTTTATCTCAAAATCGTGAATTGGAAAAAAAAAATCGCGAAAACTCCGAAAAACCTTAACTAAGCCATAAATAATAATAAATGTTAGAAAAAGTAGCGCAACAAAAAATATTATTTATTTTATTTAAATGCAGTACTTGCCATAAACGACAACAACAAATTGTTTACAACAGCAACAGCAGCAGCAGATCTTAAGCAGCAGCTTATTGCAAGCAGCAACAGCAGCAACAACAAGATTTTTTGTCTGCATTGCAACCACGTTTGGCGCCAAATGCCAACAACTAAAACAACATTAAATAAACAATAATAAAAAAAATTTATATTAGAAAAAAAAAACAAAAAAAATAGAAAAACAATACGCGAACTTTTCTGCCAACATCAGCACAACAATAAAAAGCCTCCGTTTTCATATTCAATGCAATTTAAGGAAAAAATGTTGCAAAAAAAAATGCAAAATAAATAAAATAAAAATGATTCCAATGTAGAAAAATCGTGTCTCACGAATTACATGCATTTTCAAACGCATCATCAAATCGTTTGTATGTGTGTGTGTGAGCATAGATTTCACTATAAATGTCAAAGTAAGTAATGCTTTAATATTTCCTAAGCCGCATCAAGGATGAAGCGAAGAGCACATTACATTTTTTTTCAAAAATTCATTCAATCTTGCACCGGAACCGGTGGGGTGAGATAATGCATATTATTTTATCAAAACAACCTTATAAAGGGTGACCACATAGTAATGATGGTTTTTCCAATTGTGTTTCAGTAGTTGTCAAAGTTACCAATGACTTTCAACTGTCAAAATTTCACCAAGATTTTGGAAAAGTTTCAGCGTTTCTACACTCTTTTGAATCTTAAGCCACCAAATAGACAGAGATTGCTGCGAAGGCGGCCAGTGTGAAAGTATAGGCGCCTTAGGCCGTTGTTATGCAGACGCTCATATGATCCCCGATCACGTCCTTTTTTACGTTCTTTTTTCGTTTGATGAGCTCTGTGATGAAAGTATATTATACACTAAGGGAAATAACGCATATTAGCATTATCCACGCCTGAGTATAAATATTATTCAAATATTTACGTGGATAAATCAAATGTTTTCCTTACAACTCGTTTTTTTCCCGTATTTGAATTTTATTTATACTCAAGCAGCAACAGCATCGCACACGTACACACATACTCCGACAAGCAGCAACAGCATCGCACTCTGTTCCTGCAGTTTATTTCTTGCATTTGCAGGTCTTATAGTTCTCATTTAGTTATTGTTATATAGTATGCATGTTTGGCAAAGAAATGAAATTATGTAGGGTGGAGTGACAAATTGATATCTTGAAATATCTTGCACCGGTTGTCATTTACCTACATATTTTGCTTCTATCTGCATATATTTTCTATATTTATTTTTTTCCCCTCTAGTTTACACTGTTTTTGACATTTGGTGCCCTAATATTGCACCAACTGTCAAAAATAGTATAAATTAGAGAGTAAAAAAGTAAAAGGAGAATAAATAATACAGCCAAATGCCATTTGATGGACGCAATATGAAGAAAATAATACTATAAAACCATTAATAACATATTCAATTTAAATATGTTTTTTTTTTAAATTAAATATTTTTATATAAATTTTCTATATAAATAGTAAATATTTGAAAGATATTTTAAAAAAATTCGTGCATAATTTTAATATATTTTTTATTAATTCTGTTTAAATATTTAAATATTTGATTGAATTAAAAAAGTATTCAAATAAATTTTAAATATTTACGTAGTCGATTTATGCAAATGCGTTATTGGTGCAAAAATGACTCGCTTTTTGGATAAATTAAAAAAGTTTTTGGATAAATTTAATATTTTTTCCCTTAGTGTACAGACGGTCATTTGATCCCTTAACACTAGTACACTTTTTGCTACTTTCAATACTTTATGCAAAAAAGTATCACGAGCATTAGTATTGTGAGTGTTGCTATTAAGCAGGTTTCATTACTTTCATGCATTTCGTACTAAAAGTGTACAACTTTCAATACTAAAGGACAAATGTTGTGAATAATTGTACAGCGCAACACTGTTTTGATCTCGTGATTCCATATTATTTTAGAATCATTTGGTGACCATTCTGGGCAAAATAAATTCCCTCGCTCACTCTCCCAAATTTCCCTTTTATATTGAAACAACAACAATGCGTGACCGTGATGAGCCCGTGAGCATCAGCATAACAACGGCCTTAGCCGTCAGTGTCGAAAAAAAAACGCAGAAATGTCGATTCGGCGCTGATCATCTGAATTGGGCATCGACAGAGAGTCAACCAGGCTTATTTTGCGGTTGGGTTTAGGTCTACATAAGTATAAGATTGTGCTGATGGAAGAGTTGGAGCCGAACTACCATAGACTCGATTTTGGTAAAAAAATCAAATTCTCGGACTAGGCTCAAATTTAACTCGGCGGATTTGCCAACAAGCAAAATAGCCGTTATTGCAGTCTTTTTTCATTAGTTTCATATCGGCCGGCACCGTGTGCACCGTATACATTTTTGGCCCATATTGTTTTGTTTTCGAGATGGGATTGGGTCAAAATTACCTCTATACAAAATCCTTTTACACAATTCCCCTCTCCAAACTTCTTCTTTTCGAAATTCCCCTTTTTTAAAATTCCCCTTAACAAAATTCTCCCTTCACAAAAATTCTATTTTACAGAATTCCACTTCATAAAATTTCCCTTAACAAAATTCTCCTTCATAGAATTCCCCATTATAAAAATCCTTTTAAAAAAACTATCCTTTACAAAATTCCACTTTACAAAATTCTTAGCAAAATTAACTTTTAAAAAATAAAATTAAAAAAAGAATATGTTTATATTGACTGATGACAGCAAAACTTCCCCTATACAAAAATTCCCATTTTAAAATATTTCCCTTTTTCGAAATTCCCTTTTTTTAATTCTTCTTAAAAAAATTCCCCTTTACAAAAATCCTCCTTCATAGAATTCCCCTTTATAAAATTCCCCTTAACAAAATTCCCTTTTCAAAAATAAAATTAAAAGAGAATATGTGTATATTGAGAGATAATTACCCCCTATACAAAAATTTCCCCCTATATAAAATTATTTTTACAGAATTCCTCTTTTCAAAAATTTCACTTTTCAAAATCCCCTTTTTTTATTTTTTTAAATTCTCCCCAGCAAAGTTCCCCCTTCACAGGGAAAAAAATCCTCCTTCACAGAATTCTACTTTATAAAATTCTAAAATTCCCGTAATCAAATCCTCCTGAACAAAATTTCCCTTTGCAAAATTTTCTTTTACAAAAAAAAAAAAAAAAAAAAAAAAAAAAGAAGAAAAGAAAAGAACATGTTGATATTGAGAGATAAAGCGCGCGCTTTGTTGAAGATTTCGGTTTTTCGGTTTTTAAGGTTTTGTTCTGAGAGCGTAGAGTCCTGAAATGTAGAAATTTACAAAGGTAGAATTTCGTTTAATAAATTAAATTAAAATAATTATTTTATTTAGAATTTATTTATATTTTAGAATTAAAATAATTTTTCTGTACGGACGCCACCTCTCTGCAGACAATGGCAAACCTCAGAGAGTAATAAAAATGCCATGTAAAGCTTCTTGAGAATAAGAACATTCCGTTCATCGCCGTTCGGAGTCGGCGTTAAGCATGTAGGTCCATTTCTCGGTCAATTGTGTACAAACTTAATAACACGCACAACACAATTGATCATAAGAAGCTAGGTCAAAGTCCTTTCAAGGGCTGAAATGGCCAGTTAATTATTTATTTTTTTTTTTTAGAATTTCGTAAAAGGAGAATTTCGTCGAGTAGAATTTTGTAAAGTAGAATTTTGTGAAGGAGAAGTTTAAAAGAGGGATAATTTCAAAAAAGTTGAATTTCGACACTAGGAATTTTGGAAAGTGGGAAATTCCACTTTTCAAAATTATCTTTTCAAAATTCTCATTTTTTAAATTCTCCTTAACAAAATTCCTCCAAAATCCTTCTTCATAGAATTCCCCTTTATAAAAATCCTCTTAATAAAACTCTCCTATACAAAATTCCACTTTATAAAATTTCCTTTAAGAAAAAAACAAAATTAAAAAAGAATATGTTTAGTGATGATTCCCTTTATACGAAAATTCCCCTATACAAAATTATTTGTACAAAATTCCTCTTAAAAAATTTCCATTTTCAATGTACCCCTTTTTAAAATTCTCCTTAAAAAAATTCCCCCATCGAAAAAATCCTCCTTAATAGAATTCCCCTCAATAAAAACCCTCTTACAAAACTCTTCTTTAGAAAATTTCTCTTTTTAAAATTCCCTTTAACAAAATTCTCTTTTAAAAAATAAAATTAAAAAAGAATATGTGTTTATTGAGGGATAATTCCCCCTATACAAAAATTCCACCTATACAAAATTATTTTTACAAAATTCCCCTTTTTGAAAAATGTCCCTTTTCAAAATAACCCTTTTTTTATTCTACTTCAAAAATTTCCCCTGCATAAAAATCCTCCTTCATAGAATTGCCTTTTATAAAAATCATCTTAACAAAAACCTCTTTTACAAAATTCTCCTTTACAAAATTCTCTTTTAAAAAATAAAATTAAAAACGAATATGTTTATATTGAGGGATAATTCCCCCTATACAAAAACTTCCCCATACAAAATTGTTTTTACAGAATTCACTTATTAAAAAAATTTCACTTTTCAAAATTCCCCTTTTTTTAAACTTTTCTTTAAAAAATTTCCCACTTCACAGGGAAAAAATTCTTCTTCACAGAATTCAACATTATAAAATTCCCCTTAACAAAATTCTCCCTTACAAAATTCCCCTATGAAATTCCCTTTTACAAAAAAAAAAAAAAAAAAAAAGAAAAAAAAAAGAAAAGAATATGTTGATATTAAGGGGATAAAGAGCGCGCTTTGTTGAAGTTTTCGTTTTATTAAGGTTTTGTTCTGAGAGCGTAGAATTCTGAAATGTAGAAATATACAAAGAGAGAATTTCGTAAAAGGAGAATGTTTTCAAGGGGAATTTTGTAAATTTTTTGGAGATGTTTTTTTAAAAAGGGGAATTTTGTAAAGAAAAATTTTAAAAAAGGAGAATTTCGAAAAGTGTTATTTTTGGAAGAGGGAATGTTATGAAGGTGAATTTTCGGAAGTTGGAATTTTGACCTGCTCCCGTTTTATGCAGCTCTTTAGTGTTTGCGAGGGAAAGGTGAAATGTAGCTGGAAAATAATTTGTGAACTACGAGCTCAATTTTCAATTGGAACGCATTAAAATTTTCATACAGTTGTCACTCAATTCTTTTTGGCATCCATCGAAAGCAAGCAATTCTGAGAATCTTTTAAAAATGGAAAAAATTTTAGGCGGCCTCGGTAGTCGAGTTGTTAGCGTGCTCGACTGCCACCCCAGAGGTCACAGGCTCGATTCCCGGCCAGGCCATGGTCCTTCGCTTTAAAAACCTTTCTAAATTTTCTATCCTCATTTCTAATCAACTGAAATTAAAAATTCATCAATATTTACAACTTGAAGTTGTAGTTGATGGTAAAGAAGTTTGTGGATGAGATTGCTTTATAACTTGAATTGACTGAGGTAAAGGCATAACACTTGCCTCTGATTCAAATTCACATGTTTCTTTGGCTTTCCACCACGCTTAGAACATCCCACACGTGTTCCACTTGATTGCCCTTTCCTTCCCAATAATCTATCATCCCATTTCGAACCAAGGCAGACTTGACTGAATAGGTATTCCACCTGAAATCCTCGGTTCAAAGCTAAAAAAAAAAAAAATATTTTTAATATCAAACAATTTTGTAATTAACAGTGTTTTGTTCGACTGGAAACAAAAGGGTTGCGATGATATTTCGTTCGTGATCCTAACTTATTTAATTCTGTTTCAACTTGAAATGAAAATGTTTAAAAAAAAAATTGTTGTCACTGAGTCAATTGTAGATTTCTTTAACATATTAGTCAAAATCTTTAAAAAAATATTGTGTCATATATTAAAATATCACAGAGATAAATATTAAAAACGAACTGAGCACCCTTTATATAAAGCAGTGACATTTGTGCTATCTTCTAAAAAAGTGCTTCTTACTCACCCCGAATCCGTTTGTGTCCCATATTCATAGCGCATCTTCTTTTAAGTTTTCTTTTAAATATTTTGCATTAAAAACAATGACAACTACAACAACAACAACAACAACAACAACAACAACAACAACAACAACAACAATAACACCAAAGTGCAATATAATCTTGCCTGAGCATCCAAACAAATAATAAATGTACAAACAAAAAAAAAAAAACAAATTTCCAAGAGATTAAAAGATGCAAAAAAGGATGTTACTCAATGTACAAAAGTTGTGCAACAAATTTGCATATTAAACCAAGTCGAGCTCTCATCCCAACCAGCATTATAAATTTTTTGGCTTATAAGTCGCTGGCTGAATTGCACAATATGGCAAAGAGTTTGATGCGCAATTTTCAAGCTTTGCTGCATGTTTTTAGTTTTTGTTTTTTTTTTTTTTGTGGTGCAATAAATAAAATATATTGAAAAATAAACTGACAAATATTTGCATGAAAAGCAGCTGAGTGGAAAATGCAAAAAAAAAATTGAGAATCGGGCACAGAGATCAATAATTGCAGGGATTTAAAGAAGGAATAAACTGCAGCGGATATTTGGTGTGTTTTTGTTTTAATTTTCAAAGTGTTCCATATATTTACTTTAGAAAAAAATCATCTAAAAACTTCCTTGATTGAAGCAGCTGTTGAATCACCCTGTTCTATATTCATATTAGCGAAAAAAATGTGAAAACTTCAAACTAGTTTTTCACATTAACAAAAAATGTTCGATTAATCGCATGAGATATTTTATCAAAGTGTAAGAAAAAAACAAATAAATAAAAATCAAAGACGATTAACCTGGTTTTGCCCAGCCGCTGGCTAACATCTTTAATTAACTTTGAGATCCTCTCCGCTTTAAATCCGAAATGCTCACACGCAATGCTGCAACAACAACAGCAACAACACCAATTTCCTCATGCCTCACAAAAAAAATTTATCGCATGCTATGCTACCAAATGCTGTGGAGTAAGTTGACTTAATGCGCCAAATATGGGCGTGTTTATGGCGGCATTGATAAGCGTTGCAAAACTGTTTAAGCACAAAAATGCTCTTAAGCGTCAAAAACTACAAAAATGTGGCACAAACCGTAAAATCCTTAAGAAAACTTTTTCCTTTTCCATTTTTTCTACACAGACCATATAGAAAATGTGTATCAATCAGTCGAGGAACATGTTGTGCTGGTGCTTGTTTCTTGATTGTAGGTGGCAGCATTGCACTAAATGTCAGTGTCGACGCGTGTAAGTCATTTAGAAAACAAAGCAACAACAACCAATATAAAACACGTCGCTAGAATTGGCGTGTGTTTTCTAATCAGTGTTAAAAACAATTTTGTTATCGATTAAATATCAACAACAAATTGCAACAAGCAAAGAGAAAGAGAGAAAGAGAGCAAAAGTACAGTAAACAAGACATCGCGACAGATGTTAGTTGGTCATAGAATTGTCTTACACAGCAAATAACATGGAACAAAAAAAACAAGTGCACGCAAATAAATGTCATGCGTGTAAAAAGTAGTAGCCCCGACATTGCCGGATATTAAATAAGAGCTTGTCAAAGTTTCTCTGACTAATAACTGCAAACGTACACGAAAGCGTACAGTGTCGTGATATTGCCGCCTTACCGCCTTGCCACCTCGTTGCGATTTGCAGATGGCTGCGTGTAGAACTAGCCACACTATCATAAATTGTCAGCTCAGGAGAATCAGTCTAGGAATAGCTTGAGCACATTAATCAATGCTCTTGTTCCGGTACCGTAGTGCTTGACATATTTTTTGTTCATGAGATATATATTTTCTTTTTTAATTAATTGTAGCAGTTTGATATGGAAGTATCACAAATAAATATTGTCAAAGAGTCACAAGCACTTAATAATACATAAAAAAAAGAAGTTGGCTGTATAGTGGACACAGACGTAGATTCTGATGTGACAGTGTATATATACTTATGCTTGTCCCAATCCTTTACTTTGATCAAAAACTTGTCCTAATTCTTGTCCTGTTAATTTGCTGTTAATTTGAATTAATTCATGTCCCAATTCCTAAAGTTACCCTTGTTTGAATCTCTTCCCTTATGCTTCTCCACATTTCTTTTTCAAGCTATTACGGAACTTTGTCCTTAATTTTTTCCTTAGTGTGTCCAAATCTTTGTTCTATTACTTGTTATTTTCTTTATTTTGTTCTAAATATTGTTTTAGGTGTACACTAAGGGAAAAAAATATTAAATTTATCCAAAAACTTTTTTAATTTATCCAAAAAGCGAGTCATTTTTGCACCAATAACGCATTTACTTAAATTGACTACGTAAATATTTAAAATTTATTTAAATACTTTTCTAATTAAATAAAATATTAAAATATTTAAACTGAATTCATAAAAAATATATTAAAATTATGCGCGAATATATTTAAATATTTTTCAAATATTTACTATTTGAAAATAAAACTTTCGCATAAAAGGAAAATTTATAAAAAAATATTGAAATTGAAAAACAATTTATTTGAATGTTTCCCACGAGCTGCATCCATATCAAACGCCATTTAGTGGTATATTTTATTTTCTTTTTGTGAAAATATGATTTGTGAGTCAGGTGGTGAGTGCGATGCATGATGAAATCATGTAGAGTGGAGTGACATCTTGTGAAAATACCGAGTTGTCACTCAACCTTACATGAATTCATCATGCATCGCACTCACCACCGCACTCACAAATCATATTTACCAAATATGCATATTATATTACTCTTTCAACATTAACTAAATGAGAACTATAAGAAACTTTAAACTGCTGGTGCGAAGAAACCAGCCACCAACCAGTGCCACACACTGACACACATATTCCAAGCAGCAGCAGCATCGCACAGGAACAGAGTGCGATGCTGCTGCTGCTTGGCAGCTGTATGGAATATGTGTATCAGTGTGTGGCATAAATAAAATTTAAATACGGGAAAAAAACGAGTTGTATGGAAAATATTTGGTTTATCCACGTAAATATTTAAATGAAATATATACTCAGGCGTGAATAATTTTAATATGCGTTATTTCCCTTAGTGTACACCGAGAGAAGAGCTTATGCAAAATAAACAAAAAACCTAATATAATTTATAAGATGTTTTTTGGCCGTTTGCAGCCTCCTAAGTTATTCGTCAAAACATTTTAGTCTTACATGTTTAACTTACCGATATTGATTTGGATAAATCAACTTAGTACTTTGTAATTTATACATCATGGCTTGGACAGTTTATATAAGCGTGCTTGCTTAATCTGAAGAACATAGTGTTCAAATCTATACCACTGTGATAAAGTGTCAAAGTTTTCGATGGTTACCTACTCTTGGTTAATATGTTATATACTCTACTTGGGTGAATCAGGTATCGAAGTAAATGCTTTCAAAGCAATGTATAAAACTATATTACTTGGGTGAATAAGCATAACTTTTTAATTTCCATACAAATTCTCTCCATCCAAGCCGGCTTAGGTGATTTAACTATTGCTTTTTTTCTCGATGTATTAAGATCTATGTTATTATTTTCGTCCCAATCATTGTTTAAATTCTTGTCTTAATCCTTGTCCAATTCCATGCTTTTATCTTTGTCCAAATCTTTGTTCTATTCCTTGTATAATTTTTGGTTTAATCTTTGTACAAATTCTTGCCTTCATTCTTTTTTAATTCGTGTTCTTATCCTTGTTCAAAATGTTGTCCTAATGTCCTTATATGTACTTGTCCTTAATTGAATTTTAATTTTAATTTATTTTTTATTTTTTTTTCTATTTCAGCTCTAGCTATTGCATTTTTTGCATTAAGTTTACTTTAACAGGTTACCTGAGAGAGAAATGTCACGACACCATTAATTTTTTATTTTTATACTGAAAATCTCAGCTTTATTGTAGTTCCAAAAAATTTACTGTAGTCCCAATACTCACGGAGTTATAACTCCATGCAACGTTTTTTCATTTTATTTAATTTCGTTGCATTTTTACTGCATTTAGCGGTTGCCCCATGGTGTCGTGGCTTCACAAATTTATTAATTTTCAGTATGAGGTCAAATAACCATTTTTTGCCGTCGTAAAACAAAATGTTTCGTAGCATTTCAACTAACCGAGTAATAATTCCCTGCAACAATAATGTATTTTTGTTGCATAAGTTGCTACCTACGCCTGGCGACGTCATAATTTATTATTTTATTTTTTTCGTAAGACTAAGTACAAGTTCTTCATTTGTGTTTTATAACATTTATTGTAGCGCATATACTTACCAAGTAATAATTCGATGCAACACTGTTGCATGATTACTGCATTTTCAATCTTGGTGCGGCTATCTCTGCGGTCTTATCGTTTTGAATTTTGTTTTTATTTTTGCCAAAAGTCAAAGAATTAACCTTTACTGTCAGTTCATTATTTTTAATAAAAGCACCCACACTAAGCTAGTTACAATTCTATGCAAAGCCTTAGAATTAATAACTTTTTTGGAAACCTGTGTGGTAAATATTAACGATGTCACATTAAAAAATATCATTTAAAGCAGTGTCGAGCTCGTAGTATCCTCGCGAGGTAAGCGACACTTTGTCTTCTTACGTATGCAAGAAAGAGTAAATGAGACGAATGCCGTGGTCGACACTGATTTAAAGGTAATTAAAAAAAAATAGAATTTAATTTAAATACACAAACCCATTTGGGGTCATATAAACCACAAAACTTTTTTTTTTTTTTTAAACCACAAAACAGAATAAAATAAAAAAAAAATACAAAATTTGAATTTTTAATTATGAAACACAGTATAAAGGCTGGACAATTAATTTACAATTAATATATTCTGCAGAAATTTCTTCCATTGCTCCAAAATATGATATAAATGCAAACTTTCACAGTTTTATGCTAGCTTAAATACTTAGAACTGAAGTTCAGTTATGTTCAGCTATGTACGTAGGCTACTACTCATATTTCGGGATTTGGCAGCTCTAATGTCATTGCTGACAAACTGACTTTTTCATTGGAAAGTTTGACATTTTTTAGCTTAAACGTACTACCAACATTTTGGTATATGTTCTCTTATTGCATTGTTTATAGTGTTTTTAAAATTGTATTTCTACAAAGTATTGGAATTAACGCGTGAACATTTTTGTGAGATTATTTTTGTAAACTTTCGAAGTGTATTATCTGAAGAAGAGTGCATCGATGAACTTAATTCGGCTATTGATGATAAAGCACCATCAAAAACCTCTGCTTATCGGTGATACACACAATTCAAACGGGACCGTATTTCGCTCACTGACGAATTTCACGAAGGGCGTCAAAAATCTTTTCTTGTGCCATTGATACTGTGCGCGAACTGTTATTGCTTGTCCGTCATCCGGTGATACCTTAAAATTTAGGCTTTCCTGGACATTACTTTTACCAACATAAATACCATTTTACATGAACACATAGTAATGAAAAATGTTTGTTCACGTTGGATTCCACATAATCTGACAAAAGCTCAAAAAAGGCTCGTGTCGGTTGTTTCAAAGAAATGTTCAAGAAATACGATCGCAGTTATTCAAAAGACGTATATAAAATCGTGGATCTATGAGTATGACCTGAAAGTAAATAGCAGTTGACTGTATGGGTCTTTCAATATGAACCAAATCCAACAAAATTTGTTCGTGCTCAAAGCACTACCAAGCAAACGGTTGCCTGTTTCTTTAAAAAAAGTGGTCATATGGCCACGGTACCACTTGAGTCACGAAGAACAGTCAGTTCGGAATGGTACACAACCATTGGCTTGTCAGTCAAATAAGGAACATTGTCAAATAAGGAAACCAAACAAGCGCCGAAGAATTATTTTTTATCAAGTCAATGCAAACTCCCACATTTCAGCTCAAACAAAGGCGTTTTGAGCACTTAAAATAAAGAAATAATGGATCACCCGCTATACAGTCCTGATTTGGCATCCAATGACTTCTGTTTGTTTTCTCACATCAAGGACGAACTATGTGGACAATGATTTTCGACGCCGTTGATGCGTTTAAAAACAATATTTTGGAGGTGCCTCAAGTGAAATATGATAAATGTTATGACAAATGGTTCAAACGTAGGCATATTAAAAATAAAAGAGAATATTTCAATAAAAAAATAAACATAAAAAATTCGGTCTTTGTATTAATTCCCGAAATATATGTAGCAAGCCTGATATCAACAAAAAATAAGTCGAAGTATTCCCCACTAAAATCGCCATTTGCTCACACTCGTTTCAAAATTCTTCTCACTTGGGCACATTCATACATGGGCGTCCGCAGAAATTTTTCCTGGGGGGAAGTGGGGCAAATGTATGCATTGGTGTGCACGTATATGAAAATTATGATTTGAAAATTTAGCATATACACATAGGAAATAAAAATATATAAAATTTTTCTAGTCCAGGGGGGCAAGTGCCCCTCCCTGCTTCTCCCTGTGGATGCCCTTGCATAAATACATATGTCTTGGTCAGCGTTTAAGCTCAATCAAAATAGGTCTACATCGTTACAAAAATAACCCCATTTATAAAGAAAACCAAATGAAAACTCATCTGAATTGTGTTAAGTTCACTTAAAAGGAACTCAAAATTAATGTTAGTCCCCAGGCAAAGACATTGACAAATTACACAACATCAAATAAGAACACAAATGAACATGCAACAAACACAAGAAGAAGAAAAAACAAAGGCAGAGCATATGTAGTCATGCAATGAGAATTAATCAAGGCAGTGCGGACTGCTTGATTCCGGAATATATGTAACAACGACATATAAATAATGACCTTGAAACTCTTGGGAGGCAATAAAAAAAAAAAATAAAAAAAAATAAAGAAAATACAGCTTGCAGTAATTGTGCAGTAAATGTATTATGAAATTAATCGTCGAAACGACAACGTAATTTTTTCGCATGTCATGAAAATATTTTAGGCTTTTTTTTTTATTGGTGTGGCAACTCTACATTACGTAGTTTTAAAAGCCACAGGCTGACATTTAATTGAATGGCTGCAGCGCAGCCAACATAAATTGATGCGCGTTGCTTGTGGCACGCTTGCGCACAACTTGGTGCGCAACACACACACACACCACTCGACACTTCCGTCGTCTACTTTTAACAATGCTTGGTAATTGTAAATGATGAGTTTGCGCGTAATCATCTTATTGAGAATACCAACTCGAATGTGGTTTCAACAGCACGCAAGCGTGATCTTTCACCTCAGACCAAGCCACAGTCTATGAATCTAGTCATACATAGTTGTTCGTATGTTTGGTTGGGTTCTGACAGCATAGCTACTTGATTGCAAAGATTTCTTACCAATATTTGTGGCCAAATTAAATTTAATTTATGTGGCCCTGGCAAACGAGGAGCTCAAAGTGCATGCTAGTCAACATGATTAGAGTATTTTCATGGAGGGAGATGTTAGAAGTTTGATAGGTAGCCATAGTTGTGGGATAAAGAAGGCCAATTGCAGGAAGCATTTGTGGTATGCCGTCTACCTGGTTGTAACATTGACATGAACGAGGTGAAAAATCTAACAACGAAAATACGCCTTGCATAGCATTCTGGCCTTAAAGTGGGGACAATCAAGAGTAATTTTTTCAATTGGGGTATTACACGATCTTAAGAAACAGATAAAGGCGCATTTCTTTTTACTACATAGGGGTCACATTTAGAAATAATACACGTAAGAAATGTATTAACTTCGGCATGGTCAAAGTTAAAGTTAAAACCCCCCCACTCGTGTGTTGTATACAATAACTTAAATGTTGAAAGTTTAATCATTTTGTTGATTCAGTTTGTATAGGAGATACATAGGTGTGGTTTTATTTAATTTGTCAAAATTTCAACTTTATTGTGCGTTTTAAGCATATTGTATCAAAGCTTAAATAATAATGTTAAATATTTTTGTGGAATTTATGAGGGTTTTGCTACTTTAATGACGTCACTTTGTTTGGAAACTAGGCGTGGTCTCCACGAAAATTTGACAAATTTTAAATTAACAGAGCGTATTTGCAATCAAAGCTGATGTGAAAAATTGTTAAGTGTTTAAAGAATTTTATGTGGAATTTTGAGGGATTTTACCATTTTTATGACGTCACTTCGTATGGAAGATAGGCGATGTTTTCATCTGATTTAGCTTATTTTTACCGAAATTTATCTTCATTTTTTAAAAAAAGCCTAACTAAAAAATTTTTGTTAAATAGTCTGTAAGACATCAGCAGAAAGAAAAAAATTTTAATTTCTTGAATAAGGGTATATGTCCCCTTAAAATTTTTTGGCCAATTTTTTTTTTATATAAGGAAAAAACATATCGTTTTCAAATTTTGCACATATATTTATTAACATTTAAAGAAAAAAAAATTTTTTTTCAAAATTTTTGAAGCGGTTTTTGACGTTATTTGATTTTTTTTTTAAAAAATGCCAAAAAATTTATGGTGTGCAGGATATCACTCAATTTTTTTCCGCCGAAAAAAACAAAATCGCGGCCATTTGAAAAAAAGTAAATTTTCGAGGTTACAAAATCGGTCGCCATTTTGTTTTTTTTTTCGGTGGAAAAAAATTTTCCTAGTTCAGGCGATAGCCGCTTAGGCAAGGATTAATTTGTTTTTTTTTATTTTTTCCTCAGATGTTTCAGACTGGTGATATCCTGCACACCGTCAATTTTTTGGCAACTTTTCAAATGGCAAAAAATTCAAGTAACGTCAAAAACCGCTTCAAAAATTCTGAAAAAATTTTTTTATTCTTTAAATGTTAATAAATATATGTGCAAAATCTGAAAACCATATCTGTTTTCCTTTTATGAAAAAAAATTCCCGAAAAACATTTCTTTTAAAAATTTGTAACCTATATGTCCCCTTAATCAATTTTTATTCAAGAAATTCCTTTAAGCGTTCTCTGTCAAAAACAAATTCCGGGTAACTTTCTCGGCATATTGGCAGTATAAGTAGAACCTAAGTAGCTTGAGTGGATCACAGTGAAAAGTCATGCAAAGACTACTGATGAGTTGATGTAGCGGCCAACGAAACAGTCTGTATAGTCAAGCTGTGTGATTTGCTCTATACAGAGCCGTTGTTGTTGTTGTTGGTTGTTGCCTTCTTTGTCTAAATGTTGTCTTGTTTTCATAGGCGATATCAAGGTCATATCGCTCGTTTTCTACAATAACGTTATAACTCAAAAAATTAGAATTTTTAGGAGAAGCAGTTTAAGTTTTGAACAGACAAAGGAAATTAATTCACCATTTTCAAAATATGGACAAAATATCAAATATACAACCATTGTATATTTGCAGTCAATTTGCAGTGCTGGCGCTGATTTCATTGTTCGTGAGCGTTCATTCGTATCACTGCTTAGCCGAAGTTCAAATCAACATGCGATGGTATACGAAGCACACATCGCATAGTGTTTGGCATTGGTTTGGTTGACTACTGCAAAATCATTGCTGTTGGAATTGAATTCGATAGCATAGAATACGTTGCATGGTATCAATAGAATGAGTCATACAAAAACCAAGTATTAATTGAGTGTAAAAGAAATTGCAGTATAACGCTGTATGACTCTCATGATGACGTAGACGTGTTTTGAACTATCCCCGTTGTATTTTTTCAGCATTTTCTTGCAACCAATCGACACGAGCCTTTTTTTTGAGCAACCGTCAAATTATGTGGTATCCAACGGGAAGAAATCTATCTGACGCCTAAATGCTCATGTAAAATCAAATGTATGCTAGCCTCTCGAAGTATGACTGCATTTCACGGTATGTCACATGCCGGTCTGCTTCCAACAGTTCACGCACAACATCAATGTTTTCTTCTACAACAGCCTTTCTTGGATGACCTTCATGAAATTTGTCTTGGAGAGAACGACAACCGAGCTCTAACTCATTGAATCAGCTTTTTACAGTCGGTTGGTGTGGCGTCCGTGGCGTAGTTGGTTAAAGTGTGTGGCCGCTATGTCAACGAACTTTGGAGACCCAGGTTTGAACCCCAGCAGCGACAGAAAATTATTTGAATTAAAATAATTTTTCTGTACGGCCGCCACCTCTCTGCAGACAATGGCAAACCTCAGAGAGTAATCAAAATGCCATGTAAGGCTTCTTGAGAACGAGAAAATTCGGAGTCGGCGTTAAACATGTAGGTCCGGTTCTCGGTCAATTGTATACAAACTTAATAACACGCACAACACAATTGATCATAAGAAGCTAGGTCAAAGTCCTTTCAAGGGCTGAAATGGCCAGTTATTTATTTTTTTTTATGGTGTGGTGCTTCGTCACCAAAAGTCGAGCTAAGTTGATCGATGCATTCTTTTCTTGTCAATCTAAGTTGAAACTCGTAAAAAAATCATCAGGCAGACATAAATGTGATGTGAAAAAAAAATTTTTTTTTTTGACAGAAAAGCAATTTCTTTCTCAACATGACTATGTTTCGATCTTTAAGATCGATAAATTAAGTCTAGCTTTTTTCCATTTTTTTTCCACCTTAAAAATAAAAGGTTTTGTCAAGCCCCTCAATAAAGATGTTTAGTTCAGTGTTGACCTCTTCATTTGACCCAAATCTCTAACCTCCGAGCTATCTTTTCAGGTTTGGAAATAGTCGCAGTGGATTAAATCTGGAGAATATGGTGGTAGCAGTTCATAGCCTAAATTATGGAGTAAGGAGTCGCCATGGCCTTTTTCAAGGTAATCTATGTGAATGATTAGAGGAGACCCTTAAAGGGTTCAAAGTAGCACTATCGTGAAGGTGATTTTTCCAAATTTTAATTTGATACCAAAGGTTTGACACCAAAGGTTTCTTATGAAAACCAAATCTTCAACTTGTTTTGCTTATATCTCCTAAACTAGAGGCCGCAGAGCGATCCTGGTGCTATACGATTTTTATATAAAAACCAAATTGTAGTTTTCTTTTGCTTATATCTCCTAAACTAGACGCTATAGAGGGATCAAAATTGCTCTATTGTAAAGGTGCTTTTTTAACCTTAAATTTATTGCAAAAGGTGTAAATTGGAGGTGAAAACTCCTAAACTAGAGTCCATAGAGGGTCAAAGATGCACCATTGTAACGGTGCTTTTTGAACCTTTAATTTGATACTACTTATCATAAATTTCGTTATCATAATAAATTAGCAATTTTTATAGGAATGCATGTGAGTGCATCATCTGCATTGATACACACATACATGTCCTTACAAACAAACATGGACACTAGAGTGGCCCTTAAATTTTTTTTTTAGAAATTGAACATGTGCGGTGCTCTCGTTTATTTCTTATCATATCAAAAGTATATTGTGAAAATTTCAAGAAAAAATATTAATATTTAGACGTGCCGCAAAGCGAAACTTCATTCAAAATATGCCTTTATATTGGAAAAAATTGTTTTTTTTTCCAAAAATAATTAAAATGAAGACAATTTAATGTTCTTTTCTAATCTACTCAACATAACATCGTATTTTACATAACATTATCTCTCAAACGAGCTATCATCCGTTGAAATTGGCTACAAAGTGAGAAAACTACAACTTTTTTGTCGAGCGAAAAAAAAAATTTTAATTTTTTTAAAATTATTTTACTAACGTTCTGCAATTACGTTTAACCAATCAACTTATTACATTTAAAACAAAAAATATATAATTGAATCTACTAAAAGTGAAAGCACTGGTTACCTTCTAACATAGATGTCCTTCAAGTATTATTTTTTAAGATAAAAACAGTGAAATTATCTTTGAATACAAGTGCAAGTCTTACTATAGAAGAATGCAAATTAATTAAACACTTGTACCTTTTTGTGTTTTTAAAAAAGTTTATTATTTTTTATTCACTTCACTTAAACACTCTAGGAACTCAACTGGCTGAGCTGGACTAAAATCCTAACTGTGAAAATCAGTTCTTCTCTTATTTAAAGGCTTTTAATATAAACAAAACTGAGGATGGCTTGATCGCGTTATTATAAACAAAAGTATTTCATCACAAGATAATGACATAACAAATTTAAGCTTAAGAAAAAGAATCTTAAGACAAAACCATTCTTGAATCTTTAAGATACAATTTTCTTTACATTTACAATTTACTTATTGAATAAAGGGTGATCTTAACTTGCATAGATTTTTGGAAAAAGGCAAGCATACCTACCAGAGTTCCCCCATCGATGTGTTCAAAAGTTGTTAGATTTGCAATGTTCAGAAACCAATGTTCCAATGTTGGAAATGTTCGAAAAATTTACAAAGAAGTCAGTAACGCACAACAGAAAAGCAGCAAATTAAGGAGACTTTATTCTGCGATGAATTTTACAATCTATTTGATATTTCACACAGGGACGTTCTGAACCTAATCCGAATAGAGGAAGACAACCAGTTTTTACTACTCCAGAGAGAAAATGGAAGACTCGGTTGCATGATTGACGTTGCATGATTGACGTCTTAAGAGCATGGCAGAAGCTCAAACTTATTCGGAAAAAAAAGAAAAACAGAGGAAGCGCAAACTCGAGGAGAAGAAGCGGGAGAAAAGTATGATTTATAAAATAATAAAAAATTGGTTAAGCTTTATTATTTGAGTTTTACTAGTATTATAATGTAGAAAGAGCACAGGAAAAATATTATATGAATTACAGTTTCCATGAGAATTAATACAACCCATATAGACAAATATACCTTTTCTCCTCCTTCCAAAAAAATCCAGGAAGATGACCAGTTTGAAAGTGATAGCAGAAAGAAAGTATTTTTATATAAAGAAGATATACAAACACCATCTTCTTTTGACTTTTTGAATACTTTTTATCACCATCATCAATGAAATTTTCCCAACGTTTCAAAATTGGAACAGATTTCCTTTAAGTACATTCAAAAGATTGGAAATCTCAAAAAGACTACACTGATGTTCTGAAAATCAGTACTTTTAGAGAAGTAATGACACATCTTAACATGCGGTTAAATTAATAACTGATTTTAATAGCCTCCTAACTAAGAACACAAACCAACAGGATTGTCTCCTAAAAGTATATGTGTATTTCTGATTATTTGATTGAGAATTTAATGATTATCCGGGACTATCGTAAGAAATATCCAGGATACAGTCGTGAAATTTTATTTTGACCCTACGAACAATAACTAAAGTAAAAACAATTATGAATAATAAACGGTGTTAAGTTTAAATAAAAAAAAAAATAAAATAATAAATGCATTGATTAAGATTTAATTTTATGTGGTTATTGTTGTGTTAGAAACGTAAAAACTTTATACAATTTATAATTAGAAACATAATTTTTTTCACTAAAAATTTCGAGTTTTCGCATTTTTTACCCGATTTCGACACATAATATCTCCTTGGAAAGAAATGTTAATGCTCATGCGCCAATAAAAGATTGAAAAAAAAAATACATTAATTTCATTTGTTTTCGGAAAAAAAATATTTCTTGAAAACAATAAAAATGTAATTTTCGTATTAGTCAACTGTTTTCGACGAATGATAGCACGTTGGAAAAATAAATTAAATGCCTAATGCGATATTTTGTTTCGTTGATTAAAAAATCACACAAAATTGTCTTAATTTTAATTATTGTTGAAAAAAACAATTTTTTCCAATATGAATGTGTATTTCGAATGAAGTTTCGCTTTGCGGCACGTCTAAATATTAATATTTTTTCCTGAAATTTTCAGGATATAATATTGGCATGATAAGAAACAAACGAGGGCACCGCACATATTCAATTTATAAAAAAAAAATTGCGCATACAGTTAAGGGCCACCCTAATGGACACCCCAGCGCCAATATAAGCTGAACATAAAAGCTTTTCAAAAAGCTCTATAGTCAAAGCAGAGCCAAAAACAGAATTTCTGAATAACGGTAGAACATTGTTTACTGTTCTCAAACGTGAGTGTTTGTGTTTGTGTATGTGTGTTTGCGTAACACAAACAGAAACATTTAACCTTATACACATACACAAGTGCAGCTATTGCAACACAACAAATACAAAAGCGTAATAAAGTTCCTAACAAATGCGCGGAGCCCGAAAAGGATTAAGTTATACCAGTGAACGTGAATGAGCACTAGCATGTGTGTGTATGTGTTGCCTTTGTTTTCCGGTCTGTATTTGCACTAGTGCTTGTGTTAGTTACCGACCACTGGACATGCTCCACTGAAGCTACAGCTAGATCAAGATGTCTGCTAAAAATTTGTTCATTTTAATCCTTTGTTGCTGTGCTTTCAGCGTTTTGCGTGGCAGTGATATTTTTTTTTTTTTTTCGGTTCACCATTTTGATCCTTGCGACGTGGGTAACAAATTTACCTCCATGCTTGAAACCGGAAACGTGTTCGTAGTTTGTCGTTTTGCACAACAGCGCGGGTGTCATTTAACATGGCGTTGCAGGCTGGCTGCGTGTGTTTGTTGTTCACAGCAACAGGCAACTATGTACATATGTTGTTTTTATTACTTTTGCTTTGTTGTTTTTTCTTACATTTTTTTTTTCTTTTTTGAAATTTTTAAATTGTTGCCATATTTCTGGCATTTTATGTTTGCATTGTTTTTCAACTTCATTAATTTTATAGTTCACAGCGCATTTTTCGAGTTTCAAGCTGCATCAAAATTTATGGAATGTAAAAAAACGTATAATTTTTTGTGTTTTTATTAAGACTACTCATGGTGCTATGCGAGGACACTTAATTTAGTATGTAATGCAGTGTTGCCATCCCATTTTATCTTGAAAATAGTTGGATCAAGATGAAAATGTTAAATATTTACTAGAAAATTTAATCTTCATGAATATTGTAAATATTTGCTTTTTATGCTTGTATAATACTTAACCACATAACAGCTACAACAACAATATAAATTCTACGAACACGACTCTAGATTTGCAATCAAAACATAAACTAATTAAAATAATTAAATCTTGAGCTCATCACATGCGACAAGCTTGATACTCCGCTTCAAATAGCGCCCCATGCCACCCACTTTAAATTATATTGACACAGCTGTAGCTCTAGAATTGAGGCCATAAACAGCAAAAACAACAAGAGCACTAACATAAAGAACTATAGCAAAAACAACAACAACAACAACAACAACAACTGTTAAAACAACTTTGTCTATAGACACTAAATAACATCTCAACAGCATGTCAATCAAAATAAAACTTCATCTAATGAAGCAAATAAAAATAATGCATGGACGTTGGCAACCCTCGAATATATGCATCTTTTGACGCTGGGCATGAGTCAGCACATACCGTTAATGACTTATTTGTTCAAGTAGTGTGGAGCATGTGTGGGTTGTCTCCCCAAAAAGATATGACAATTAGTTGATCAAAGCAAGTATTTGAAAAAGAATGATTTTTCGCCCTCAATTTCCTGGGGTTGCTACATTTTTCTATACCCGAAAATAGAAAAATCTAATAAAATTGAAGTAAAACCCAAGTAATCAAAAAGCCGTGAAGTGACTGACATTAAAATAATGACTAGAGAAATTTATATTTATATAAAGACAAAAAAAAAGGAAGAGAGTCCTTCATTGATTAGTAAACAATGTCAACAAAATCGCAAACTAGTCAAGTTCGAGGGTTGAAATCAGGAAATGGACTGAAGAAATGGGTTGAGATGATGATGGTTGGCTTTTATAAAGTTACTTGTGAACTTACTAGACCAAAACTGACGTGATGACTCATCGTATAATAAACAAGAATTCAAATAAAAGTTGTATCGACTTGATTTGTCAGTTATATGAATTGAGAAATGTTTAAATAACCCAGCAGTTATTTTGGAGTCAATTGAAAAAGTGAACTAGTTCATTTCTAGCGCAGTTCGCAGTAGCTCTGAAAAAGTACAAAAGGCGTTCAGTGTAGAACAGTTATCTTTACTTTTGTTTTCAAAAGTATTGCTGAAAAAAATAAACGCGTTCTGGCTACTTTTTAAAATTTGCTGCGCACAAGAATAAATATTCAAAAAAAAAATGTTTATATACAAAATGTTTTCTTGAATGTGGATGGAAAAGATGGTACAAATGAGATCTTTAGGACCTTTCCGTTGCACTAAATTTTGACAATTTTAATATGTTCACTTTATAAAACTAGTTAAAAAAGAACCACTTTTAGGCTACTGCGAAAGCAAGCAGTTAAAATGGTCCTAATGCAACTAGTTCAAATATGGGAAAAAATTAGTGTTTCTGGGGACAATTGTCTTCTCCTATGACATCAACCCGCAAAATGTTAAAGGGTATTGTAGTGGAACTAGTACTGGTCCTTTTTGGAACTAGTCCAGTACTATTTCAAATTTGGTCCACTTTTTTGCTGGGAAGCAACTGAAAATTATTTCAGTGATCTGGACGATTGCAACGAGGGAGGCGTTCTGTGTGCTTTTGAGAGAAAACGCCGAAGTTATCAACTCTAAAGCTAAAGACCAGAAGTCAATAAATTTAAAGCAGCGATGCCCACAAGAATTATTTAAAGAACGCAACAAAATTTTAAAGGAAAATATAGAATAAATAACAAAGCGTTAGATTAGTGACGAAATAGAGCACATGTTGTCCATTTTAACCCTTTAAATGGCAAGATAGAAATACCAGGTTTTTTTTTTAATGAGAATTTTGGTTTTATAGTAATTTTGGTGCGAGAAACTCAAATCCGAAGTCCGTTTGTTGATTTTTCTTTTGGTTTAGCTGCCAGGTACAAAAAGTGAAAGACCGTCTGTAGACGGTCTTGCCGATGTAACGAAAAAAAATAAATCGTTTTTAGTACAACAAATTTTTTTTTATTCAAACAAAATAATAATACGTTTAGAAAAAACAGATAAATAATTATAGACAATAAATCATTCCTTTACATGATACAGTTTAAAGCAGTTTTTGGATTTTGAAAAACATAAATTGACGTTACATTTGGCACAAAAAGTGTGCGTATCTGATTTCTTACAGAATTTGTACAACTTTTTTGATTCCCATTCAGCAAAGTGATTCATCTTGTCGTACCTTACAGTCTCCACCGGATGAACAGCTCTTTTACCAACACTAGTACTGCTAGCACACTAGTATGTTTCGCATGATGAACGACCAACGGCTAGTTTTTTAACAGAAGCACAGAGTTCTTTAGCGGTTTTCAATCGAAATTGAAACATTGACATATCTTTTTCTTTGTAATAATCATCCTTTTCGTCATCGTTAGATATATCATGGTTTTTTTCAGCATTCACTCTTCGATACAGAATGAAAGCATTAGTGATCGCCATGTCGAGAAGATGGTAAAAAAGCCTGGTTGCCATATCCATTGTTTTAATATGTAGTCCATTACGACCAATATAAGATTCCATCAAATCAACTCCTCCCATGTGAGAGTTATATTCACGAATTATTTGCGGATAATCAACTTCAATAAATTTTTTTTTTCTTTTCGATTATAGCGAGGGATTTTTGCTGCATTCAATTTGAGGAAAGGTTTTGTACCAACATATGTTGAACACAGTCTCACATTTTTCGTAACTTTCCACAAAATTGTATTGATGCCGATACCATACGTTGAACCAACGTATTCCACTGAATAACCTCGTTCCTCTTTTTTCAACTCTGCATCTTCATTGGATGGTAATTTGCAATTCAGAATTCGATTGGCTCTAACAGTGCCAAGTGAATAAATACCTCGAGCTCTCAAGTAAACTAAAAGCGGTAGAGATGTGTAGAAGTTGTCAAAGTAGATGATATGATTTGGAAATTTGGAACCGTTTGTGACAATCTAATAACAATATTTCCTGTTGATCCAATGTTTGGTGTATCCGGCAAAATGGTATCATCATTCTGAGCTCCAGTGTATATTTCAAATTGGTAAGAGTAGCCATTGCTATCACACATAAAAAATAGCTTAACTCCAAATGGATGTGGTTTGTCTGGTAAGTACTGACGTAAATGATGAGCCATTCTAGTTAAACACATTTGTTGAACTGAAGTGGTTTCCTTGGATTTTACGTTGTTTTTTAGCTCAGTGCATTCGATGGAAGAAACAGGCGACCATTTGCTTCGCAGTGCTTCGTCCGCGAACAACTTTTGTTGGATTTGCCTAGTCTTGAAATACCCACACGGTCGATTGCTGTTTTGTTTCCAGCTCGTACGCATATACCCATGATTCGTCACCTATCACGATTTTATACACGTCTTTTGAAGCACCACAATTGAACTTTTCAATCATTTCCTTTCATCAATCGACGCGAGACTTTTTTTGAGCAAATTTTTTTTACAAATAAGTGTTCATGCAAAATCGAATGTACTAAAGTGGAGCTAATGTGCAAGGATGCCTCTATCTCACGATGTCACATGACGATCTTGAAAAATACCAAAACCCTCCCTGTACCTTCCATTAATTGTAAACTTATCAAGCTTACTTGATAAGCAAATTGAAACAATTGAAAAAAAAATCCGGTATTTGTCAAAATTCGGTCCTTTATACCTTTCAAGGAATTGAAAAATATTTCTGTTTTGAATCATAATTCTAGCACAGTCTACACTCGACAAGAAAGGCTAGTTAATGAATAATATAAAAGAACTGGTCCAGTCATTTTAATAGGTACCGCTTCAAATAGCCGCTTTATTTCATTGCTATCAATTTCATGGCAATAAACAACTATTTAGCCACAATAACATTTTCTTTCGGAAATGTCTGCAAATAATTAAGTCCAAAGACAGAAACCGCTTTCATCATAAATCTTCTTAACTGCGTTTACTTCTTCTTTTTTTTTTTTTGTTCTTCATTCAGTCAGCAGCATTAAAACATTAATTAAAGCCAGTTTCACACTGACAATGCGAAAAATAACATTCATTTAAATAACAGTTGAAGTAAAGTGTCGAATGCGCAACAATAAAATAAAGCAACAACAATGACAACGCACAGTGGGCGTTAAAAATTGCGCCTTCAGTTAACTGCGAAGCAATTATTTAAGACGGTTTGAATTGGTGCGTGCGCGTGTGTGTGTGGTTTTTTGTAATTAATATTGTAAGCAAATACAAGATAAGCAAAAACAATGATATTGAAGAAAGTTGCTAAGTTGGTGCAAAGTCAAAATAATCTTATGCATGAAATGAGTTTAATTAAAGCATAATTTGCATAAAAATAAGTTAATTGTAAGATTTCGTACGCACGGAAATATTTTTATAGTCACAATAGAGGACTATGAATTGCAAAAATAAACGAGGCTATAACTGTTTTGAAAATAAAATTTAAATAGAAAAAGAAGGCAAACGGAAGGGATAGTGATATAATTATAGTTATAGAGCAAGAGTAAGGGTTAGAATTAGAGTTAGAGCTAGAGTTAGAGTTAAAGTTAGAGTTAGAGTTAGAGTTAGAGTTAGAGTTAGAGTTAGAGTTAGAGTTAGAGTTAGAGTTAGAGTTAGAGTTAGAGTTAGAGTTAGAGTTAGAGTTAGAGTTAGAGTTAGAGTTAGAGTTAGAGTTAGAGTTAGAGTTAGAGATAGAGTTAGAGTAAGAGTTAGAGTAAGAGTTAGAGTTAGAGTTAGAGTTAGAGTTAGAGTTAGGATTAGAGTTAGAGTTAGAGTTAGAGTTAGAGTTAGAGTTAGAGT
This sequence comes from Pherbina coryleti, assembly GCA_943735915.1. Lineage (NCBI taxonomy): Eukaryota > Metazoa > Arthropoda > Insecta > Diptera > Sciomyzidae > Pherbina > Pherbina coryleti. Next base: position 11,453,986 of record OX030952.1, on the reverse strand, counting down.
CAGAGTTAGAGTTGGAGTTAGAGTTGAAGTTAGAGTTAGAGTTAGAGTTAGAGTTAGAGTTAGAGTTAGAGTTAGAGTTAGAGTTAGAGTTAGAGTTAGAGTTAGAGTTAGAGTTAGAGTTAGAGTTAGAGTTAGAGTTAGAGTTAGAGTTAGAGTTAGAGTTAGAGTTAGAGTTAGAGTTAGAGTTAGAGTTAGAGTTAGAGTTAGAGTCAGAGTTAGAGTTGGAGTTAGAGTTGAAGTTAGAGTTAGAGTTAGAGTTAGAGTTAGAGTTAGAGTTAGAGTTAGAGTTAGAGTTAGAGTTAGAGTTAGAGTTAGAGTTAGAGTTAGAGTTAGAGTTAGAGTTAGAGTTAGAGTTAGAGTTAGAGTTAGAGAAAGAGGTTGAGTTAGAGTTAGAGTTAGAGTTAGAGTTAGAGTTAGAGCTAGAGTTAGAGTTAGAGTTAGAGTTAGAGTTAGAGTTAGAGCTAGAGTTAGAGTTAGAGTTAGAGTTAGAGTTAGAGTTAGAGTAAGAGTTAGAGTTAGAGTTAGAGTTAGAGTTAGAGTTAGAGTTAGAGTTAGAGTTAGAGTTAGAGTTAGAGTTAGAGTTAGAGTTAGAGTTAGAGTTAGAGTTAGAGTTAGAGTTAGAGTTAGAGTTAGAGTTAGAGTTAGAGTTAGAGTAAGAGTTAGAGTTAGAGTTAGAGTTAGAGTTAGAGTTAGAGTTAGAGTTAGAGTTAGAGTTAGAGTTAGAGTTAGAGTTAGAGTTAGAGTTAGAGTTAGAGTTAGAGTTAGAGTTAGAGTTAGAGTTAGAGTTAGAGTTAGAATTAGCGTTAGAGCTAGAGTTAGAGTGAGATTTAGAGTTAGAGTTGGCGTAAGAGTTAGAGTTAGAGTTACAGTTAGAGTTAGAGTTAGAGTTAGAGTTAGAGTTAGAGTTAGAGTTAGAGTTAGAGTTAGAGTTAGAGTTAGAGTTAGAGTTAAATTAGAGTTAGAGATAAAGTAAGAGTACTTCTATGTTCAGACAGAGAGTTTAGTTTAAGTTTCCAGTAATAAGTTTAGCCATTGAACTCAAAATAAACTCTTGAGTTTGAGCTCAAGTTGATTTGCTTTCTGAGTTTATTAAAACTCAATTTGAGAAATACTTGTATGCTAATATTCCGATGAAGAGGTACGTTCAGATGCAACTTCTTATCAGATGCAAATCAAGTTAAAACAACCTCAAATTAATAGCATCATTTTATAAATCCCTGCACATCACTTCACGCTGCGTTGTTGAAATTCGCAATTTATAAAACGTAACGCTTCACGCCGTGATCTTCAGCGTTGAGTAACGCAATAACGTAGTGAAAACAGTACAAAGTTCGCATTTTATAAAACGCTGCACTTGAAATTCGTTCACTTGAACTGTCACTTTCATCACTTGCTCTTGAGCTGCCGTTAGAACGAATAAGTTGGCATTGAAAGGGTAATAACTGTTTGTTTCACTCATATATTCTTAAATGTTTACATAAATCGTTTGAATATAGGATAAAGACAGCAACAACGAACCAACAGTTCGAAATGTTGCTAAAAGAAATAAAAAAACTACCGCAGGTAGCAAATGGTACGCCAGTGCTTGGCGTGTATATTGCAATTTCAATTTAATGATGGCTGAAGAGAACAGCTGATATGGTTGCCAACAACTCAGAATTTGGTGAATCTTAAATATTTCAAAGATTTGCAATAATGATGCTAGTTTTATTGCACATGTGACAACCCTAAACTGTTGTTGACTGACAGTTCACCGTGGTAACGTAACATAGCTAACGCAATAACGTAGTGATTAATAAAATGCAAATTTTAAATCAAAGTGATGCGCCGCGTTAGCGTTGCGTTTCATCACGGTGATTTATAAAATGATGCCATAAGATTTTTCTTTCACGAAATCCAGCTAAAGTTTTTTCTGCTAAATTTAAAGTTGTTAGAACTAAATTTAAACATTTTACACACTCATTGAAGTAAATTTTGTTTTAACATTGAAAGCAATTGTTTCCAAATTGTGTCCTGTTAATTAAAGCTTGAAACAATCTTACTTCAGACATTATATTAAGATTGTTAAACCTTGATTCAAAATCCATACAACTATATTATCTATAGATAATAAGGTACGTTCAGAGTCCATAAGAACACATACGTAAACAAAGAAATGTCACACCAAACTCAATTCCGCCGACGCACCTCTGTGCAAACAGCTTTGGTTGAATTCAAACTACACTCTCTGTGTCAATATAGCATTAGAGTAAGAATTAGAGTTTCAGTTAGAATAAAAGTTAAAGCTAGCCTTAGAGTTAGATTTGAGTTAGAGTTAGGAAAAGAGTTAAATTAAAATAAACGCTAAAAATACGAAAATGATAAGCAATAGAAATAGAAAACCAAAGAGAAATAGAGATCTTCATATCAAAACCAAAACCAAAATCAAAATCAAAATCAAAGACAAAAACCAAAATCAAAATCAAAATCAAAATTAAAAACAAAAATCAAAATAAAAATCAAAATCAAAATCAAAATCCAAGTCAAAATCAAAATCAAAACCAAAAACCAAAATCAAAATCAAAATTAAAATTAAAAACCAAAATCAAAATCAAAATCAAAATCAAAATCAAAATTTAAATCAAAATCAAAATTAAAATCAAGATCAAGATCAAAATCAAAATCAAAATCTCAACATAAATCAAAATCAAATAAAAAAGATTTATCGATGAGAAAAATCCTTCCATCAATAAATGAAAGAAAAAAATATACATCTATCATACGACTTGTGTAAAAAGTTGAGACTGATCGACTTCAAAAACATGATTTGATGAGAATCGCGTTTGAAGATTCGCATTTCAGAGAAAAACGCTTCAAGACGTCTTTAGTTAAGGGCCTCCGGGAGTTTCACGAAAAGACTCTTTTAAAATTTTTCTTTTTCAAAGAAAAAAGTTTATTTGAGACCAAATTTTTTTTTTAAATTGTTCAATCAAAATGTTGACGAAATTGTTACAAATAAATGAAAATTCATCGAATTTATCATAACACAAACCCTTATTTACACTCTTTCCACTTCAAATCGAAAGTGTTCCTATTTTAACTACAAAGCAGCTACATTTTTATGAATAACAAAATTTTAAACAAACAAAATTTTTTAACTATTGAACGTTTTAAAGCTATTTTAAAATATTTTTATGAATACGGCTGTTAAAGTAATAACAAGAATATTCGTCGGTAAGGTAGAAAAGTGTAATGCCTCGAAAGACCTTAAATTTGCGTTGAGCAAGATATCTGGAAACTGGGTCATCTTAAAAAAAAATTTGGTTTTAGTAGAGTTCTTGTGGGTTACGAGTACTTTCAGAATATTCATAGGATTAAAGTGAAATTGTCTGTGTATGCATACTCGAAATAGATGTACAGTGCAAATTAATACAACATTGTTATGGCCTCCTGAGAGAATATAACTCGATTTGGTGGTATCATCGGCCCGTACTTCTTCGAAAATGAACTTTTTGTGGCCTTAACTATATGGTATGGATACCGACACTATGTGGTATAAACAGAATGGCGCTGCTTGCCTCACAGTGATGCACCGATGAATATTTTACACAAGTGATTAGAGGGCATGGTTATATCACTCGGCGGTGACGTCAACTGTCCACTGAGAACGCGCGATTTAACAACTTCAGATTTCATCCTTTAGGTTTATCCAAAATTTAAGTTCTAGGCGAATAAAACGCAATTCTCTCAAAGTCGGTCACTTTGTAATGACCTCAAAATAACTTAAGGAGGTAAAAATAATGAACTCACCATACAATTTTGTTGCTGGTGAAATATCTTTTTAAATGTCATGTGTATGAATTTTTGTGTCTTTGGTAACTAAAGTAGTCTATTAATTCTTTGGTGTCTATTTTTACCACGAGAACAGGATTCCAGTGAATGAAGGGGATATTTTGCAGAGGAACTTTTCTTCGAAATTTCGAATATTTTTCATATTGAAATCTAAAAGTTTAAACAAGACTGAAGATACTCAAAAGCTGCAATTATTTAAATATTGGTGTAAGACTGGTACTTACCTTGAGTAATATCAATGTCAGAAAAAAACACAAAGTTTTATATATTTGAGAATATGTAATAAAGAAGTTCATTTTAATATAATACAAAATTCTTAAAAAGAAAAAAAAAAAAAAAAAAAATTAAAAGCAGCATTTTACGAGAACATATAAGTACCTAACTCACATTTAATAAATAAAAATTCCATTTAGAACAAAGCTACTCGAAGTAATAAAAATCATAGGTAATGGCAACAGTTTTATGAACTAATCAAGAGGTTCGCTTTTAATGTTGAATGAGCCAAAATAGTCCGAAGCTATAACGGCTGCTGTATCTTCATACCTATCATTCGGTGGAAAAGTTGAATTGTTGGAGCCCTGATATGCTGGCAGCTGTTCTTCCAGTTTTCGATCTTTAGCTTTTGCAGTACGACGCGGTGAGGGTGTGGTTTTTGTTGAGTTTTTGCCATTAGAAATAGTTGCGATCGGTGGTGATGCAGAAGATGTCGAAGAAGAATTAGCTGGGAAAATTGAATTGAAACCCGTTAAGGAAAAGGTTAGATTATTGTGCATGTCAACGTCTGTTGGAATAGTTGGCGTTGCTTCAGGTTTACCTGGCAAGAGCTGATTTAGTAACTGGGTGCTGGGTGTGGTTCTTGTGGTCAGAGTCTGACTTACATTTGTTGTTGGTGGTTGGGGCTGTTTAAAGGGCGGTGTCGCAGTGGCAGTGGCGCGTACATAGCGTACGTTTGACGTATTGGGGTTGTTGGCGTTAAAGCTTGACTTATTCTCTTGAGATGGTGTATTGATATTGGTCGATCTTTTATTATCCATGGATGACATATTTCCGGCACCACAGATTGAATAGCGACGCACTATTTGACGCGGTATGCAGGTGCCCGATGAACGCACGGTGCTGCGTATAGTCATCATGCGGCGCGTACCTGCTTGTGTATTATTGGGGCCAGTTGCCCCAGCAGCGCTTACGTATGCCGTGCCTCCAGAGACGGGTATTTCACGATAGACATTATCTGCTGAACCAAAGGCAGCGGTGTTGGTGGATGAAGAGTCTGTTGGGGCAGCAGCGGTATGGACGGTAGAGGCATTTGATTCTGGCGGACGCGGTATTATAAAGGTTCCGACGCCACTGGAAGGATTGTGGCTGGTATTGACAGAGGCACCACTTTTAGGTAAAATGCGATAGACTCGGCGTTTTTCACCTTCTGGTGTATTGACCAAGCCACTTACTTTGACGACCTTTCGCATTAGTTGTCGCTGAACTGCGTCGTCTATTGCGTGTTCTTTGGCTGCCTGATACGAGCGGAATATGACTTTTTTGCTCGACTCAACTGGAGGAGGTGTGATGGGCGTGTCTGTTTGCGTTGCAGCCACTTCAGTAGGAGTTTTAGCTGCTTCGGGTGTTACCGGAGTTGATTCACCGGAGCTGGCTGTGGCTTGATAATGCTCCCCCTTGTTCTGTGGCTTTATCAATTCCGGTGTTAGCTTGGCAGCCTGCACCAATGATACCAGCTCGCGTATCAAACACATTTCTGCGCCAGTTGTTGGGCTAACACCCGGAAAGGGTGGTACCGGGAATGCCGATGCACCAGGAACCTCATCGGAATTGGGAAAATTCGAAGCGTCATCGAATACCTCGATTAGTGACTTGTAAATCTTTTGCTTAAAGTGAAGTTTTTGACGCGCATTCATGGCGGCCATTTGAGGACGCAACATGTTGAGAAATTCATCATCACAGGCCGAACGTTGTATCTCCTTATCGCATTGCACAGCCCGATCGAACTTGAGCAGCGACGCGGGAAGCAGAAAAGGCACGCAGGACTGCTGTCGGCTGGTGGTAGCGACAAATGGAGTCGATGTGGGTGCTGATGTCCATTCAATCAAAACTGGTTGCTCTGGTGCCGAACTTGACTTCATATGGGTCTCTACAATTTCACTTGGAATGAAGGAATGATTTGGCAACATTCTATCCATCACAGGAACGGACTTAGCTCGAATATGTTTTAGTTGCTGCTCCGGTGTTTCCTTGTCTATTTGTTCTAGTAATTCTACCTGTTTGTTTGTCGTCACTGATAGCTTTGGTGGTGTCACTTCTTCATTGTAGTTTGTTGTCTCTACTCTAGGCCTGAGCGTTGCTCTGCGTGCGCCCAAATTGCGTCGTGTGCGTTTTGGTTCAGCATCCTTTTTTGGTGAGGGACTACGTAGCTGCTGCAACATCGATTTATCTATGCTACGTTTGCAAGCACGCCGAAAACGAAACTGGCGACCATCTGTCTCTTCTTCTCCATCTGCAGCTTCTTTAACTGCATGTTTCCCTGGTTTTCCTGCTAAAAGTTCTGCCTGTTTTGCCAAGTTTAGCTTCCTTGTCTCCTCTACAACTATGCCATCAGCATTATTCACATCCATTTCTTTTCCAACCGATGAACCTGATTCCTGCTCTTGAAGGAATAATGAGTCGGTCATCTTTTTACCACTTGTTGAAGATGTTTGTTCTTCTTCTCGCGATTCATTTGCACTAGTTGTCCGTTCTTCATCAAGTGCACCACTTTGCTTCGTTGGATTTGTGCTAGCTGATTTTTGCGGTTTTTCCATTTGAACCGTTTCTATTGATTCCACATCATCTTCAGTGCCTGAACTATTGTTTACTGTCATATGTGGTATAAAAAATTTCAGAACATCGTACAAGTAATAGTTTCTTAGTCGATTTGGTTGGCGCTTATGAGTCGTCTGAAGGGAGCGCATGAATGCGTAGCGTATATTTTGCCAACGCACTTTACAAACTGGTACTGTGGAGAAGAAAAGAGATTTTTTTAGCAGCGAAGTAGGCAGTATTTTGTGTCAATGAGAGCTTAAGAAAAATAATTCTGAGTAGAAGGTATTTTGAAAATCGGATAGGAAGAAGATATATTTTTTATTTCAATAACCAAAGATTCATAAATGGCTTTCTATTATATTGTTTTATTTTATAAAGGTTAGAGTATATTTTTTATACGTTCAGATAGATTTAGATAGATTCAGATAAACTTAACGTTAGCTAATTTTATGCTTTTTTAAAACATTTACATAATAAACAAAATAACTAAAAAAACCGCTCACAAAAGTATTCGGAATTCAACTTTAAATAATAGTAAAGTAATGAAAATGAAAATTTAATATCGTGTACAGTTTTCCTTCTGTCTAGGAAAGGAAAGGAGAGGTTACTCTTTTATACTATTTGGTATGGACAAAGCTTCCGAGTTCTTTTTGCTGAAATTTTCGACCATTCTTCTGTTATAACTAGTTTTAATTGTGCCTTTGATGTTATAGGATACTTTCGAATAGATCGATCCAAATTTGCCCATAAATGTTGGATTGGGTTGAGATCCGGCGACTGAGGAGGTGCTCTTAAAATATGTTGGCGTATTGTACAGAATCCAAAGTCAAGTATTCTTTGGGTAGTTATCTTGTTGAAATATGTAACGACCGAAAGCTCAAGGTTTTCGGCACTTGCTTCCAAATTGTCCCTGAAAATCTGTATGTACCTACTGCTGATTGTCATTCTGTCAGTTATGAAGTGGACGTTGCCAGTTCCATATGTACTTATACACCCCTCCCCCCATCCGTAATTTTAAGACGTTACCATCTCGATGTTTAACAGAGGGATATATTTTTTTGGATCCAATTCAGTATTCTTCTTTCTCCATACTTTATGTCCACCATGCGGTCCAAAAAGTTTAACTTTGTATCATCGCTGAAAATTACTCGTAATCGAGAGTCATTGGGGTGATTTTATTATTTTCCCTACAAATTCTAAGCGTTTTTACAATTTTTTTTTTCACTTATAAGTGGTTTAATTCGGAGAATTCTTCCATTGTAACCAGCAGCTCCATCACTCACATGAATGTCGTGATATTCGGAAAAGTTCCGGTTAACCTCTACGTTAGCAGTTCAAGGCTGTTTTTCCGAATTTCCGTATAACGAGTTTCCGTATTAAAATGGACTCGTCGCGAGTAGTTTGTTTTTTTGACCTGACTGATCGTTGTCCAACACTAAGCGTGTTCCTTTCTAAAATACTATGAATAGTCGAAATTTTTCATTTGTAGAACTGGAAATCTCTGTAAGCGGTTTCCCTAAACATTATTTTTTTTCTTCAATAGTAGTTTCAGTGGATTTTCTACAAATTTTTCTGTAAGTAATAAAAACGTAGAGCAAGACAAGGGCACTTTGCAAAATGCATACCATAAATGAACGTATACGCAAAGAAACTAATCTGCTGCTAAATTAAGTATAATCTATTAAGGCTCATTTAAAAAAAAAAATGATGCTACGGAGCATATTCCGAATACTTTTGTGAGTAAGATTTAGTATGAGTTTTTGATTTTTGCTGATTTCTGAAGGTTTAATTATTTTAATTTTTATTTAATAGTTATTAAAGTTAATAATAATAAACTAATAGTTTATAGTTATTAAGCTTTCAAAACTTGCCCTATATTATTGAAAAAATAACCCACTGGTCTGAAATACTCTTTTGCTCTATTTCTCTTCTAAAAAAAAAACTTCTTGCAGAAAAATGGACCAAATTGGAAATAGTTCTGAACTAGTTCCAAAAAGGACCAGTACTAGTTCCACTGCAATACCCTTTAACATTGAACGAACCGACGCTTTTTGCGGATTGATGTCATAGGAAAAGACAATTGTCCCCAGAAACACTCCTTTTTCCCCATATTTGAACTAGTTGCATTAGGAACATTTTTAAACTGGTTGCTTTCGCAGTAGCCTGAACGGCTACTCATTTGTACCATCTTTTCCATCCACAATCCAGAAAACATTTTGTCTATAAACATTTTTTTTTATTATTGTTTCTTGTGCGCAGCAAATTTTAAAAAGTAGCCAGAACGCGTTTATTTTTGTCAGCAATACTTTTGAAAACAAAAGCAAAGATAACTGTTCTACACTGAACGCCTTTTGTACTTTTTCAGAGCAACTGCGAACTGCGCTAGAAATGAACTAGTTCACTTTTTCAATTGACTCCAAAATAACTGCTGGGGTTCTTTCCTACAATTAATGCGAAATGAAATCAGTTATGTTTCAGAGTATCGGACAATGAATGATATCATACTCAGAGAAGAGATTTTGTAGATCTCAGACTAAGAAAATGTGAGAAAAAAAAAACACGCTTAAAAACCAACCTTCGTTGCATCTATGTTATGGCCGAGATACCGCCAGAAATCTGTAAATAGTGGATAAACTGTTGCAATAGATTTCGAGGTAACCCTTTTAATGGCAAGATTCAAATTAAAAAAACAAATCACTAAAAATTTAATTTTATACATCTTTATTTACTTTTACATTTGCAAACACAATATGCATAGTCATATAATTTTTTACAGAAACCCAATAATTATAAAGTTTTAAGGCCAAATGACAGAGACCAGCGGATAATTCTCAGAAAAATTTTGAACTCGACCAATGGTTGGACCGATGGTTTCCAAATCCACTGGAGAGATTTGCAAAATAATCCCCTTTACTTTTCCAAAAGCAATTTCGGAGGAGGCTCTGTAATGGTGTGGGGGCTTTTACATTAAAAGTCAGACTTGAATTAGAGTCAACATCGTCGCGAATAAAAAACAGAGACTACATTCAAGTATTGAAAAACAGTCTCTCCTTGCTTTTATAGAGAAAAACAGGGAGGTCTGACGAATTTTCCAACAGGATAACGCTCGCATTTATGTTAGCAATAAAGCGTTACGATATTTGGCTGACTGCTCTATACAAAATTATGGATTGGGCACCCAGCTCTCCGGACTTAAATTCCATAATGTGTGGGATATTATTTTGAGAAGGGTTTATGCATGGTGGAATAAAGAAGGTAGTTGCAAGGGAGAGAGCGTGGACTCAGTCAACTGTCAAATCGAAACTATTTCAATATGAATTATTTTTTTGTATCTTTTGCTTTCTTTCGCTTTTTCGACATTTATGGTTGACAAAAAAAGAGCATAAGCAGTCCTGCATCTACCTTGTTTATTCTACCATGAGTTTAAGCATGGGTTAAGCACCAATATGAAAGTCACCGTTGCCAGATTGGGCGATTTATCGCCAATTGGGCGCTTTTTTTCTTGTTTTTGCGCTTAAATTTTTAGAAAATCGCCTGGCGATTTTTTGGGCGATTTTTGTGAAAACCACGCTTTATCATAAACTCATCTAAGTAATGTGTGTGGAAAAAATGTTTGGCAATATTTGTAGGTTGGCATTCATCTTTCTTTCCTTGCCACATTCTAATGCATTTGTGGAACGTATTTTCTCCGTCAACAGAATGAAATCAGATATGCTAACTTCAATCATTCGAGTAAAATGCTTCATGAAGGCTAAAAACTGTTGTTGCAAGTCGCTGCCAAAATCCAATCATATGATTTCAAAAATGAATAAATCAATGTATGAACTAAACAATACTTCGAGAATTGACAAAACGGAGGAAGAGTCTAATATGGCTGAAGTATTTAATAGAATGGAACTACGTTTTTTGTAAAAAGTTTTTATTTTTAAAGTTGCATATTGAAAAATTCTAAATAGTTATAGTCTCTAAAAAAATGTTCTTTAACAATCAAAATTCTCGTATAAAATTAAGTATCTTTTTTATAATTTTTTACAGATCTCAATATTTCAATAAATATGAAAATAAGAACTTTTATATGTATAATACTAAAATTAACAGCTCTCAATATTATTTGAAAAAGATTTATATAATTTTTTTGTTTTTTCTACTATAATAAATTTCTTAGAAAAAATTGCGATTTTGGCGATTTTTTTCTTCATTGGGCGATTTTGGGCGATATTTTTTTTTAAATCTCGTGCTTTCCTCAAAAAAGTTCTGGCAACACTGCTTATCAGCATGACAAGTGAACATAAAACATTAACAATTGCGCTCACAAAATTTGGCCGCTACTTTTTAAACAAAAACAACTCTCGTTGAACAGCTCAACAGTTTATCACTCACTCGCGCCACGCTCACGCGCTGAACGTACTTCTTCATAGTTTGCGTTTTGTTTCGTTTCGTTTACTTTTCCTACACAATCTTATGTCACAAGCAACGAAACGTCAAACAACAACGTAGACGATGAAAACAAACTAAACATTGAATTGTTAATTTTCTTGCTTATGTATTTGGCCTGATTCTTTGGAGTGTTTTTTTTTTATTTGTTAATTATGTTCCGCCGCACACAGCTGTTCTACACAGTTCTAATTCGTTTGTCACTTACCTGTCTCCTCACAGGCTGCAGCAATAACTTGCCATGCCTTATGCATGTCCTTGTGCTGTTGTGGATAGCTACGATCATAGAGGCAGGGTTGAGCTTCAACCGCCCGGCAGAGCTTAACATTTTGTAGATAAACTTGAAGTTTTTGATCTGATAATTCTTTCGAATTTTCTTTTACTTTTGGTTCTTTCGTCATTGTAATGATTTTTATTTAGTTTGGGTTGCAAGCACTAAAAGAAAACATCACACCGAATAAAAATGGTGGCGAATGCGACACACAACACACGAAGTCTTTTGCTAAACTAATTTTGACAGTCGTATATTTTATAGCATAGATGACAGTTGGGGTGAGTGCCTTATTTTTGACAGTTGCTGCTGGTAATGCCGCAAATTGCCGGCTCTCAGCGATTCGATGTTATTTCAATGTTGTTGTTGTTATTGTTGTTGTTATTGTTGCTGTTGTTGTGTTTGTTGTTGTTGTTATTGTTGTTGTTGCGTATTTGTATGTTGTTTAACATCTTTATGTTGGCTGACTTGGTGGGCTTTGGTTTTTTTTTAATGCATGAAGAAGCAAACAGTTCTTTACAGTTGGTGCGTTGGGTAGTTACATAAATGTTGGTGCATTTTTGTGTGTTACTAAAGGCGAAGCACACCATATGTTTGTTTTATTTGTCGTATGAATATTTTTCAAATGTACAGCTATGGAAAATAAAAATCACATAATGCCATTAAACGTTTTGTGCTTTTAGGGCCGTTGTCTTGCAGATAAATCAAAGTTTGCGGCATCGGTGGTATTTTTTACAATCTCAACAAATTTTGGAGGCTACCAAATATAGAATTTACCCTATTATTGTTAAAATGTGCACTATGTCATGGAACTAACTTAAAACCATGATATATTAACCCACCATTAATTGCAGCTGTGGTAAATTTTCAGCCATCTTGCCCTGTACGCACTTTACATTTTTGTTATGCCTCTTAACACATGCTTTTTCAATAAGACAGCTTTAACAAAATTTTCAAAAATGCTGAACCCTTTTTTATCAACTCGGTTTTTTTTTTCGTGTCGCATAACAAGGATCAAGAAAACTATTGCCACAATAGCTCTATTAACAAATGGGGTGGTTTTCAAAGATGCATTGAAAGTTATGGTGCATTTTCATAATTTTAATATTCAATAAAATGTTAATGATTTATCCATCTTGTATAATTAACCCTCTCATAAGCAAGAGTGTCTTAAGGCCACCTATTATCTTTGAAATAATTTTTTTTGCTTATATACATATAAACTCATATCTTATTGGAAATACACTGTAAAAATCCAAACAAATCTACAAAGTAGCTTTTTGTTGGTGAATTTTTTTCTGTATAGGTAAGTCAGGCACAAAATCAAGCCATATACACACATTTGGTGATCTAAATTATTTCATATACATATATGTTTATTGATTATGTTTTCTTCCAGCAAAGTAGTAAGAAATGTTTTTGTTATTTTTTCCTCAAAATGTTGTTTTTTTTTTCAAATAGATCTACAGTAGGAACTGTAAATATAAGTGGCGGCCGTGGCGCAGTAGGTAGAGCTCGTGACCCATACGCCAGAGAACTCTGGTTCAATTTCATCCGACACACAAAGTTTTTTCAATTGAATTAATTTTTCTGTTCGTCCGTCACCTCTCTGCAGACAATGGCAAACCTCAGAGAGTAAATATTCCCATGTAAAGCTTCTTGAGAACATTAGCCGTTCGGCATAAAACTAGAAGGTGCAGTTCTCGATCAATTGTGTTCAAACATTTAATAACACGCACAACACAATTTGATCATAAGAAGTTCGGTTAAAGTCCTTTCAAGTTATTGCAAATTTTCAGTTTCAAAAGTTATAACAGAAATATTACACTGAACAAAACATATTTTTTTTGCAGTTTCAAAAAATCACTAAGTTATTTCTAACTCTCTATTTATTAAAGGTGTCCTAAACTGTCATTGTATTTTAAATTTCAGCTTTGGTTACATGATTTTTAATCGTAAAAATAAACACGACTTGGAATACTTTTTAATCCAAACTTTAGCTTAATGAAAATTTTATTCCAAAAACATCTATTCATTTATCTTTACTTAAGTTTATTTTAGTTTTTATTCCGAAAATTACTTCAGGGGGACTATATGTCCCGAGGTCGAGTAAAAAAAGGTCATGTTTGTGAATTTCGTTAAGGAAACCTAAGGGATATTTTTAAATGAGGGTTTTTATACCTAAAAATATGCACAAAAAAAATTAATATTAAGATAGATACAGCATTTTTTATAGAGCGCTGTGAAAAAAGGTGGAATGCGGTGACCAAGATTATTCCTTAAAAGTTCATCTGAAACAAAAAAATTATCAAACTAAACACTTCAAACTCATACTTGTCATAGCCGATTTTCAAAATAATGATTTTTTCACAAATGGCGGACTTCCGAACGTTAAGTAACGATTTCCGACCAAAAATTCGTTACTATTACTAATGAACGATACTACGAAAAAAACTATGTACACTAAGGGAAATAACGCATATTAGCATTATCCACGCCTGAGTATAAATTTTATTTAAATATTTACGTGGATAAATCAAATGTTTTCCTTACAACTCGTTTTTTCCCGTATTTGAATTTTATTCCCAACGGGCCGGCATGTCAGCAGCTTCCTACAAGAGCAAAACGTCAGCACTTATTTTTGTTGTCGTGCAAGCGAACAGTACACTGAGAGCGCTCAGTAACATGGTATAATAATACAAGGTAGCATTGACAGTTGCTTGGGAAATCATATACTGTCAAAAAATATACTCAAAAAGAGAGCGCTCACAATCCGCCATTTAAAACACAAGCAATGTTGAAAACGTTGAAGTGAAAAAAAACAACAACCACAGCAGCTGCTGATGTATTTCCACAAAAAGCTGTTTTTGACAATTTATGTTTTCCTGTTGAAGAGAAAATAAGCAGTTGTCAATGCTACCATGTATTATTATACCATGCTCAGTAACGGACACAAGAAAAAAACGAACAACGGAAAAAACGAACAAAGGAAAAAACCGCGTGGTATGCAAATAATTAGTTGTTTGATGCAAGTGCGCCTGTTAACAAGTTTTGAAAATATGTGATTTCTTGCAAGTGAAATTTCTTAAGTAAGTAATTTATTTTTGCTTTATCTTTACTTATCTTTAATTTATCTTTAATTAATAATATATTTACTTAATTAATCAAAAAGCATTAAAAATTGATGTAATTATTTCAGAAAAAATGCAGATTTTTCATTGATTTGTTCAAAACAAAAACGAACTGCTGACCCAAAGATTTCTAAGGAAGGCCTTTTGAAGCAGTATCGATGGTTGCGAATCTAACCCTTATTTACGATAAAATTAAAAATCTCTTTTTCTCTCCAAAAGGCCTTTTGGAGTGCTTTTTTCCCCGCTGGGTTTATACCACACGCGTACACACATATTCCATACAAGCAAGCAGCACACGTACACACATATTCCGACAAGCAGCAACAGCATCGCACTCTGTTCCTGCAGTATATTTCTTGCAGTTCCAGGTTTCTTATAGTCCTCATTTAGTTAATGTTGCAAGGGTAATATAGCCTGGATTTTTGGCAAATATGGCTTGTGAGTGCAATGGTGATTGCGATGCATGATGAAATCATGTAGGGTGGAGTGACAACTCGGTATTTTCTCAAGAACATCTTGAACCGGTTGTCATTTACCTGCATAATTTGCTTCTTATTCTCTATCTTACTTTTTTTATTATAGTTTATACTATTTTTGACAGTTGGTGCAATGTTAGGGCACCAAATTAGAGAACGAAAAAAGTAAAAAAAGAAAATAAAATATACCACCAAATGGCATTTGATGGACGCAGCTCGTGGGAAATATTCAAATAAATTGTTTTTCAATTCCAATATTTTTATATAAATTTTCCTTGAATGCAATGGTTTTATTTTCAAATAGTAAATATTTGAAAGATATTTAAATATATTCGTGCATAATTTTAATATATATTTTATTAATTCTGTTTAAATATTTTAATATTTTATTTAATCAAAAAAGTATTTAAATAAATTTTAAATATTTACGTAGTCGATTTAAGTAAATGTGTTATTGGTGCAAAAATGACTCGCTTTTTGGATAAATTAAAAAAGTTTTTGGATAAATTTAATATTTTTTTCCATAAGTGTACGGCTTATGTAATCCTATGGACTAGTACGAGATTATTATGAATAAAATAAGTCTGCAAAAAAATCGAAACGGTTCATCGAGTTTCGAGAAATCTTGGTCACCGACTTTGAAAACATGATTTCGAGAAAAACACGTTTGAAAATAAGGGCCAGCACGACGCGCTTTTGAAGGCGGTTCACTCACTAGGCCATAACATTGTTATTTTTTGGGATATCGGCTTGAAATTTTAACCACATATTCTTGAGACTTGAAGCTTTAAGAAAATGCTCTAAGAAATTAAGAAAAATTTCTGGGTATATAACCCCCCTTCAGTTCAGACTATTTTTGGATTACGAACTTGCACTCAAAGAAAAAAAAAAATTATCGCCAGTTTCAACAATTGTAATAATAATAGTCAGTTGCGAGAAACGCTCCATTTAGTTGCAGCAAATGAATTTCGTTTGTCATTAACGCGAGTGATTTTTAAATTGCAGCAGTTGAAAAATTTGTTTTTCCCAACTGAAAACTTTGTTTGTTTCCCCTTCGTTGTATAAACACAACGCATATAGTTCAGAGTTATTTTTTGGACAAATTGTTACTATATAAGCAAATTGGTAATTTGTTTAAAACGCGGAAGAAGATAGCAAAAGAGGTGCTATGAGTGCAATCCATGAAAAGACGGACGGAAGTTATTGTTATTTTTATGAATTTTTGTTTAATAATATTAAACATTTTTGACGACTAGAAAACAGTTTTGAGGAAATCTTAAGGGGACATATAGGTTACAAATTAGAAAAAAAAAATAATTTATTTCGGAATTTTTTTTTTCATAGAAGGAAAAAAGATATCGTTTTCAAATTTTGCACATACATATATTAACGAACATTTAAAGAATACAAAAAATCAAATTTTTTCAGAATTTTTGAAGCGGTTCCTACGTCACTTCGCAGGAAAGGTGGGCGTTGTTTTCATCCGCTTTGGATTATTTTTATCGAACTTAATCTTTATTTTTTAAAAAAAAAGCTCAACTATAAAATTTCTGCTAAATAGTCTGTTAAACATAAACAAAAAGAAAATATTTGAATTCATTGATTAATCAATTTTTATTTAAGGGGGCATATAGGTTACAAATTAAAAAAACAATTTTTTTCGGGAATTTTTTTTCATAGAAGGAAAAAGATATCTTTTGCAAATTTTGCACGTATTAACTTTTAAAGAATACAAAAAATTTTTTTCAGAATTTTTAAAGCGGTTTATGACATTAAATTGCTTTTTTTTTTAAAATGCTAAAAAAATTGACGGTGTACAGGCTATCACCAGCCTCGAACATCTGAGGAAAAAAACCAAATTAATCCTTGTTTGAATGGCTACCGCCTGAACTAGGATAATTTTTTTTCGCCGAAAAAAAAACAAAATGGAGGCCATTTGAAAAAATCGATTTTCGAGGTTACAAAATCGGTCGCCATTTTGTTTTTTTTTTCGGCGGAAAAAATTATCCTAGTTCAGACGATAGCCACTTAAAGAAGGATTCATTTGGTTTTTTTTTATTTTTTCCTCAGATGTTCCAGACCTGCACACCGTCAATTTTTTGGCATTTTTTAAAAAAAAAAAATCAAACAACGTCAAAAGCCGCTTCAAAAATTCTGAAAAAATATTTTTGTATTCTTTGAATGTTAATTAATATATATGTATGCAAAATTTAAAAAAGGAAACTTTTTTCCTTCTATGAAAAAAATTACCGAAAAATATTTTTTTTTTTTAAATTTGTAACCTATATGCCCCCTTAAGCCTTTTGTTTTTGTTTGATTAAAACATACTTTGTTTATCGTGCCTTTTAGATACAAATACTTGTAAATATTTTAAAATTGAGTCCAAAATTTTTAACTGTCTCCGTAGGGTAAGGAATTATGTTTTTTTTCTTTTCAGGTGATCTAACGATAAAGTGAATATTTCATGAACCAATGTTTATTTTTATTTAATACAAGAGAAGTTGTCAAAAATATTATGTATATATTTTTCATAATCCTTTCTCAAGATATTTTTTTGAGTAAGAAAATCTCTTCAAGTTCTTTAAGAAATTGCAAAACATGCGATCAAGTTTTTGAGTCACTATATATAGATATATCCCAAAATATTGAAAAAGAGGGTGGGGTTTTCCATTTCTTAACCGACTTGGAAAGCCTGAAAACAAAGCACTCGGCATGGAACAAATTTTGAATGTATACATTGCTCTTGACCTTAAGAGCAATGCTAAATTACACTTTGCTGGGAGTAAGCAATATAAACTGTAGAGGATGTTATACCCACCAGACTAGTGCCGGGTTAAAGTGATGCTCTTTCCGAAGATAGTTTAATGTATTTTTCCAAACACTGACTTGGTTTAATTATGAATCTTATTGTCAGGCTTACAACTTAAAAAAAAATTGTTGCTTACCTTGTTTTAATGCAGCACAACTTCAAAGAGAATAAAAAACATGCACTTTTATCTAAAACTTTGAAGAACTTGATACAAATATTTGTGTTCATTATTAAATGTTTGTTTATTCAATCACAATGTGAGCTTAAAAATTATTTTGACAACATGAAATGTTACAAACACATGTTTTGTACGGTTAAGTTTCTGTCACAATTTGTTTGGAGGGCAAAGCCTACTGCTTTTTATTTTAAAATGTTGTGTTGATGGTGTTTTTATTTATTATATTTTTTTTGTTTTGTCTTTCTATTAGGACATAAAACTTAACCGGAACTCTTCGAACTTCTCTGGAGTAAAAGGAATTTTCTAGGATAATACACATATTCTGAGCGTATGTGGTAAAAGTGCAAACATTTGATATTGTTGAGATAAACGTCATATAAAAATGTAAAGAGGATACTTATTTATTTATTTATTTATTTCATCAATGGAATATTTTCCTTATTGACTACAATTAACAAAAATAAAAGAAATAAATATATTACATAACAATTAAATAAGAAGAACAAATTTATTTTGTATTAATATCTAGATATTATTTTAATATCATTAGACAGCTTGTTGGATTCAATCAAGGCTCGATTAAAAGGGGTATATATTACATAATTAGTTTCATACATTCCAACGTAAAATATATCAAAAGAGCGTAAAGTTCTGCTAGAAATATTGAAAGTTATCATCATCTCTAAAAGACGTGGACAATCCCTTGCGTCCGTAATTAAATTAAAAATTAATATTAGCGATGGTATAGTTCTTCCAGTTTGCAACGATTTTGGGTTTATAAGTAAACATCGAGCATTATATGAGGGAAAAGGTTCACTGCAGTTAAAAGATCATAAAGCTTTCGATAATCGTAAAAATCATAACGGAAAAAGATTTTTTGTATATGTTCAATGCAATTAATATGCACAGCATAATATGGATTCCAAATTAATGAAGCATATTCGGTGGCAACAAAGCAAGTTATATTTGTTAAATAGCACCGTAGCCACTGTAATACAGCTGAATGTAAACCCAGTTTAGCTAGTTTTGTACACTGAAAAAAAAAATGTTTTAAAATTGACGACAGTTGTTATTAATTTGACGAATTTTGTGTTTAAAAAATAGCTTGCAACAAATTTCGTCAACGTAAGAGCAAATGTGTTTAAAACTTTTGAAAAACATAAGAAAAAAAAGCAAAATACGAACACAGTTTTTGAACACATTGTGTTTAATTTTAAGCTAAAATTTTTTTTCAGTGTACTAATATAGTATGGGAAACCTTATCAAATGCTTTAGAGAAATGTATATGATATATTATGGGAAACCTTATCAAATGCTTCAGTATATATTGTATCCACTTGCCATTAACAAGGAAAAAGTCAGAAATAGGTATATCCAGATATTTCATTATATTCTGTCCGAATATGTTATTGGAAAAGTGCATCCCTGAACATCTCCTAGTGCTAGATACCAAAATCCGCTGTTGATTTTGAAGTTGGATAATTGTTATTGTTGTTTATGTCGTTCGATGTTTGTGGCATTAACAGCTTCGTTGCCGTAAAATTTTAAATTGAGCAACAATTTTAAAATGAGAATAACTTGTTATTGTATCATGGTCTAGACAAGACATGAGCTTTCAGAAGCACAATTTGCCCAGTTGGCCCAGCTACAAATTTGTTTTATTTTATCAAATTTTTGTTTGCACAAATGTAAAAACAACAACACGTACAAAAAACAACAACAACAAAATCTGTTATCACCAAATTTTTAACTCGCTTTAACAACAACAATTGCATGCAAATGCAACAAAAACAAAGCCTCACTCGACAAGGCTGAACTTGAGATGATTGTCCCGTTAGTTGTGTAATACAAGAACACACATGATTTGTTTTTGTTTTGCACATCAATTTTGTTACATATAGAATAGAAATTCAGTCTTGTCGGAGTGCTTTAACAATTTTTTTCTTGTTTATTTTTTTTTTCAACGATGAGCCAATGCAATAATGAGGACAATTTTATGTTTGTTAAAAAAAAAAAATATTGGCCCACCAATTTATTTTCCTGCTCATGACTGGCCTAGACCAAGATGTTTTTATGAAGGTAGATAAAGTTATGAAGGTAGAAGAAGTATGTTGACGCCTGATACAATTATACCATGTAGGAGTGACAGTTCTTTCGTCAACTGTCAAAAATAGTATTAATTAGAAAATGGAGAAAGTAAAAAGAAAATAAAAAGTAAAATATATGAGAAAATAGTTTTCATGGGTACCATGGGTATCATGGGTTGACGACTATTAAATCAACATCGTAGCGCTGTCAAATTTCGTTATGGTGTTGTAATTTTCTTTTTTTTTCTTTTGAGTGGGAAAAATATATTAAGGGGGAGTTTTTCAATTGGAAAAAGTGATAAGGCTAAGAAACATCACAAGCAGCAGAATTTTAGTACTATTTTTGAGTTTTTGCATTTTTTATCACTTCAGTTCTTTTGATTTTGACAGAGCAAAGGGGTTGATACCTAGTTCTTCCACCTTCCTTAGTACATCTTGCTCTAGGCAAATATGAAAATCCTCTCACGGCTCCGAACCATTGTTTACAAAATCATTGAAACCTTTATTGTTGATCTCTATACTAATTTTTGATGTGTGTTGTTTTGTTTTGAAACTACCATGGTTCCAAACGGTTAATCTATAGAAATTTAATACTTCGATAGATTTCAAATTGAAATTTTTTACAAAAAGTTGAACATTTTTTATTGATGGTTGGAAGCCATAAAAATTGCAAACAAAAAATTTATATCAAGTTCCAGCCATGGTGTTACCAACAATAAACGACAAATTTGCCCCAAGGTAGAGCAACAACAGAGCGAGAGCGCCTGTTAGCAAAAGAGTGAAAATACATCGCAAAACATAGCATGACAAAGAAATCTTTCACTAGCATTATTTGTGGCTGGCAGTGCCATCGCATGTGTTGGTCAACAACAAGTGTGAATTGATAGCAGAGTGGTGGTGCAGATTTGTATTGCAAGCAGCAAACGAACAACAACAAAATGGAAAATGATAAAATAAAAATTTGGGAATAGCAGCAAGGCATAAACATTAAAATCAGCAGCAACAGCAAAAACGTTGCCAACCACAACAAGACGATGAGATGAGCGGCAAGCAAAGTGCTAAAATTGCTTGTTTATGCTGTTGTTGCGTAGCAGCAACAACATACAAAGAAAGAGAAACAAATGAAAAAAAAAATAAATTTTATTGATGAGGGTGTGGAAGGAAGAGAAGAAGACGCAAAGGCAAAGCGGCATAATGCAGCACAACAACAGCTGCTGCTGCTGTTGCTACAGTTGTTGTTATTGTTGAGCTGTCGCTGTTATTGTAGTGATAATTACTATCGCCGCTTGTGTTGTTGTTGTTATTGTTGTACTTTTTTTGTTGTCAACATATACACGGTTGCTTAGCTGGTCTGCCTGCCTGCTTGTCTGGCTTTCGTCGGCAATTGTGGCGTGCAGGTAGCACAACAACATTATTAATTTTTTTTTCCACCGTTGCTTGTTGTTGTATTTTGGTGGTTGTTTCTAGTGCGTCGTTGTGCGCTCTGGCTGTGGTAGTTGTTGTTGTCGCCAACGTGTTGTCATTCACGTAGCTGCTGCTGCTGTTTCGTCGTTGTTGTTATTGTTATTGCCATACGTTGCTATGTTTGCTGTTTTGTTTTTACAATTGACGACGACAGCGACGACGATTTGGTCGATGTCAGCAACGACAACCAAAACTCAACGAAGCTCTGGCAACTTGTTTTCGTTGTTTACCGTTGTTGCTCTCGCTCTTACATTTGTCTATTGCTCTCCCACTCACTCTCACTCGCATTGCCTGCCAGCACTAGCACCAGCAGCAGCTGCTGCTGCTGCTTTTGTTGCCAGCTAGCTACCTATTTTATTTTGTTGTGTCTTGCTGTCGTTATTGTTATTTGCTGTAGTTGTTATTGTTGCTGTGTTGTTGCTGTTTTGCTGTGTTGCCTACACATCGCATGTCGTCGACATATTTCGTTAAGTTTTGACGTTGCTCTTGCTGCTCGTTGTACGTTGTTCGTGCGTGTTTTTTTCCTCGGCTTTTTAGTTGAGTGCGGAATTTTGTGCTGTTGACGACGCGTTCGGCCTGTGTACTCCAACAACAATTCGTTGCCGCCATTACAAAAAAATTGATTATTCCTAAAAAGTTGCTGCTGCTTGTCTTGTGAACTGCGCCCTCAAATATTGCTGCTGCAATGAAAATGTCGCCGCAGAGTGAGCTCAAGCCGGAAAACTATCAGATCAATGCAAAAATTTGTCGTCTGGTGGAAAAGTTTCCCTGCATGTACGACCGCTCGCATCCACATTATTTGAAGAAAGATGTCGTCGACAAAGCTTGGGTAAAGATATCCAAGGAGATGGATGACTCCAGTGAGTATAATTACAAGTGCATCTATGGAGTTTGTGTGAGTGTTTCTGAGAGAGTGAATAAGGTTGTGTGAGTGTGTGTGTTTTTGTGTGACGGTGAGCAAGAGCGAAAGTTGGAGCGCGTGTTGTTGTTGAATGCTTCTGCTGAAAATATGGCGGCAACAGCAATATTGCTGCCACATATTTACGCTATTGTTGTTTCTTATTGTAGACATTGTCAAAAATTTAGAAATAGGCAATATTTTTATTATTTAATGCAGATCATAAGTTATACTATTTATTTAAGTTTTTACCAAATTTGTTTAGTGGCTTGGTAAAAATACTATTAAAAGGAATAAAATATTTGCTCGGCAATTATCTTGTTATTTAAAATTGTTAAAAAAATAATTGAACACATACGATTTAACTTCGTTTTAATTTTGGGTATGAAAATGCTAATATATTTATAATATCGATAACTGATAAATCGATAGTTGATGACACAAAAATATCGAAAACATCTCTTGTTAATTATGATTATTCATATGAAAAATTAATTCTAAAAAAAAAATTACATCGATAACTCAAATGAGTTCAGCAACTTGTAAACCACACTTTTAAGAACAGTTTAGTTTTCTTAGTCAAGAATTCTTAGTCAACTCCCCTAAAGATATGATGGGAGAAAAGTTCATATAAAGACTAGAAAATTTATCGTTATCTAAAAACTGACAAAGAAATTTATAAAAAAGTGTTTAGTTCTGAAAATGTTCATATATTTCTCCGCAATATTGAAAATATCGTTTCTTACCATGTTTTATTTCGATGCTAATAATTTTTGCTTTAATATTTATAAAAGCATAAGCCTAGATGGCAATTACAAATCAAAATAAATATAATGTTTCGATAATTTCTCGATGTTTCAAAGTTTATTTTTTAAAGAAAACTCGAAATTTTTCCCGATTTCTTTGCAATTTTGAAAAATTGTTATTTTAAAACATCAATTTATTTAAAAAAGAGACAAATTGATAATAAATAAAAAATTTATCGACAAATTTTTGTCATTCTAAAGATTGATTGTCAAAAATCGATTATTTTTTTAACAATTTTATGTCTTACATGTTGCGAGTCTTAAAGAAATATCGTTAAATTTTTGATAGCCTACAGATCGATTGTGAGAAATCGATTATTTTTGAAAAATTATATATATAGCGTTATGAGAGCTAAAAAACAGCCCAATTAAAGAGATGAAAAATTCATTTATCGATTATTTTCGATTAATTACCGACAAATTTCGATTAATTATCGATAATTTTCATATTATTTTAAAAAATTTTATATCTATAATATAACGGGTGCTAAATACAACAAAATTAATGTATCGATAAATATATCGATAAATTTTCGAGAACTTAAAAATAGATTAATTCTTCTAAAATTGAAAATGTTTGTTTGTTTGTTAGAAAATTATGAAAATATACACTAATAATATCACATAACACTTTTAACATTAATTTCGAAAATTGGTTACTTACAAAATGCAAAAAATTCCTTGAAAAGTTATTTCCTGTCATATGAAGAAAATAACATTTTAAATAATTTACTTATCAGTAACTTCAAAATCCAAAGTGTATTAAAAAATAATCAAAAAATCAAGTAATTTTTCATGACTTAAATCAATTGTGGTAAATCAAAATATCGATACCTTAAATTTTTATGTAAGAAAAATTTTTATAAAATTCTTTGACACCATTTTGCAAAATGCTAAATATTTTTCGATAATGTATCGATATTTTAAAACCGAAATATTTTTAAAAACAATGAAGAAAAAAAATTATGTTCTATAAGTTTTTGATGACTCATTTAATTTTGTGAAAAATAAACAAATTCGATATATATTTTTAATTCGATATCTTTTTCAAAAACAATCGAATAAGAATATATAATCAATTCATTTTTTATAAAACACACAGCGATTGTTATCGAAACTTTAAAAACGATAGATTAAAAAAACAATTCAAATTATAATTTACAATTGATTAATTTTCGATAAATCACACAGCGATTGTTATTGAAACTTTAAGAACGATAGATCTTGAAAAAATTAAATTAAAATTTATATTCGATTGATTTTCGATAAATCACACAGCGATTTTCAATTGATTGATATATTTCGCAGCTAATGAAAAAAAAAATTAACAAATTATCGTAACTTTAAAATCGAAAAACGTTTAAATTAAATATTATATGGATAAAATTTTGATGATTGATTTATAAATTGTTAATTTTGTTAATATTGCTTCGTTAAATTTAACTTTAATCGATTTCTATTCGATACCCTAAATGAAAAGAAACGATTATTTTAACATGAGTTTTCATCGGCGATTAGTGAGATAAGATTTAATTAATTATTCGTTTGACATGCCATTTGAAACGACATCTTATGGCTATCAAACTGAAAATCGATAAAAAATCGATAGCGCATAAGATATAAAATTGTTTGCTTTACTGATAACATGTCATTTTATGCTAGATATGTATTCAAAGAAAAGTTAATCAAGTATTTTTCATAGCTACAAATCGAAACGACAATTTGGTCAAAATCGATAAATTTTTTAGAAACCATAATTTAGAATATTTTAAGCTTCTGTCAGCAGCTTACGGCCAGCAATTATTATCGAACTTTAAAATATTAATTTAACAGGCCTTTTATTTCAAATTCAACATTTACACTTCAAATGCAACATTTCGCAAATTAAATTCAACTTTTTACTCGTACACTGTAAATTCATCTTTCTACACTTAATTTAATTTTTTAACTTCTTAACAAATTCAACTTCTCCAATTAACTTTTTACAAGTAAAAAACTTGAATTTAAAAGTTGAAAAAAGTTGAATTTAAAGCTTAAAAAGTTGAATTTTAAGTGTAAAATGTTACATTTTAAGTGTAAAAAATAAAAATTTGAAATTAAAAACTTTTAAAATCTATATAAAGATTCTTTCAACAAGAGGTGTCACAAAAACAAAATTACACCTACTGTTGAAAGACCAGCCCGGCTTTCCTTTTAAACTGATAATTATTAAATAACTCTGTAGGCCTGAACACATTGAAAACGATAACAACATTACAACACATCGTTTACTGAGACATGAAGTCATATCATTGGTAACTTCATTATTTTGAACGCAGCAGCGACATGAGAAAATGTAAACAAACCCTGAGAAAATGAGTCAATTTCTTGTTTGACAAATGAGTTTGTCGTCCTTCAAATTCGAAATAGATCTATGCTGACAACAACAACATTGCTGCAATGTTTTTGCGTCATGACCATAAAATTTTTCTCCATAATGCATGTAAAAAAGTTTGACAGATGTCGTTATTTCGCTGTCGTGGCCAATGTGTTCGGCCGATAAATCATTTCAATTCAAATCGATTTGATCGTTTATCTTTTCTGTGCTAACAAATTTTCAATTTATACTATTTCCTTTTTCTTTCCCTCAACCCTTTTAGTACCCTCGTGTAAGGAACGCTGGCGCAACATACGCACATCCTTTGCACGCTCCATCAATGTCAACAAAATCCCGGCCAGTGCTAATCGTACAAAACCCTATTATCTCCATGAAGAGCTACAGTTTCTGGCACGTCACATAACGCCCGGCATACCTATACCACGTCGCTCAAATGCCTATTCATCGGCCGGTGAGGAGAGCGAGGTGATTGAGGTGTCGGTGGGCGAGGATACATTCGATGGTTTTGCGCTTGCCCACGATGACGACGACGATGATGATGGTGCTGATGAGTCTCAGGAGCAACAGGAGCACAGTAGCAGCAGTGTCGCTGAATCCAATGAGGCTGTCAAGCTTGAAGAGAATGAAAAAGTTATCGAGCCGATTGCTGCAACGCCCATTGCTTGTCCGCCAAAGAAACGACGACGCAGTGGCATTGAACAGGAACGGCCAGCAAGTGTTGTCGAGCAAAAGGTTGGTTTGAAATTTTGAAACATTAAAAAAAAAAAATAATGTGCTAAAATTCCTCTTTTTTCCCCTCAGTTCTCGGAGCCAGTAGCGTCACCAGATGCTGAATTTGACTCGCTATTCCTGCAGGGTTTGCTGCCCGAAATGAAAGCCATGGATTTCCGCCAAAAGATACTGTTCAAACGACGCATTTATGAGGTGATTAGTGATATTTTTGAAAACTCACCCACCTCCACAACAACAACAGTCACTGCAAGTACAACATTTTCCAATGCCTGCCAAGCTGCTGCTGCAAGAGCGGCAGCGCATAGCAATTGTCCTGCCACAGCTCCCACTATGACTGTGGTAAATGCTGCCGACTTGGCCATGATACGTCGCCTTAATAGCCTGCTGCAGAGCCCACAGAGTCTTGGTGGCGCCAATACGCTCTTGACCACCATGGTTGCAGCACCGAAAAATGTATGCGCCTCCATTTCATCGACAGTGCGTAATGCTGCACCTGCCACCGCAACTGTGGCTATAAACCGTGGTGCCTTGACTCGTTCCAGCGCGAATCTGATGCGTGTTACAATGGTGAATCCGCCACCGGGCATGGGCACAAATAGTCTTGTGACACCGCAGCCGCATATCGTCAAGCAGGAACCAGAAATTCTAGATGATTGATGGGTGGTGGCAGTGATGGATCACCGTTCATGCTGATGAAAGTGTATTTTTATATTTGTACTGGATTGAATTATTTTTGTTTCTCTAGCAGAGAGTTGTAAATATTATTAATTTATTCGTTTTCTGAATAACAACATTCTTAGTTTTAATGATAAGTTTGTATAGTTTTTAAGGAATATTTTTTTTTTCAAAAATAAATATTAGTTTGAAATGAAGAAATGTATGCTTGTATATACTCTTGAATTAAAATTTTTCACGAGAAAATTTTCTGCATCAGAGAAATATCCTTGGTCTAGTTTTAGGAGATCTGCCAAAATTAAGCCAAGCAATACCAACGTAAATTAGTTAATTTGAAAAATTTTTATAATTTTAAGGGGGGTAACATTTAAATATGCCATCTGAAAAGAAAAATTTCATTTTTAACCTATTGTGGTTAGAAAAGCAAGATTCTTTTACCAGCCGTTAGTTCACGATTTTTTTTTTTGGATAATTGGTTTTTATAGGATAGGCCACTGTTGCCAGAGAGACGAACTGAAATTTACCTCTATATGGGAAAAATTTACCACTTTCGGAGAAAATTTACCTTTTTCCAAAATATACAAATTAAAAATGTTGATGGTTAACAGCCGGTTGAATGATTAACCGTTATAATTTTTTTGTTAGTATACATATATTTATAAAGAAACAACAAAAACATGAAAAAAATAACATTTGTACTATTCACACACCGAAAAGCAACGCTAATCCGAGAACCGACACCAGCACCTATTATGGACGTGTTCTCAGTGGATTTCTCCGAGAAGATTGCCAATCGACTGCCACTTTGGTTCTGTCCGGGCTCTTAAACTGTTTGTGAGTATGTTCAGAGAGGTAAAAGTGCCGCCAGTAACTGAAAAAAGTAACAAGTTTGAACAATTATTATTTTCGCAAAATTTACCACTTTTGGTCAAAAATTACCCTTTTTACCTCTGTCCAAAAAATGAGTCAAAAATTGCCTCAATTAGGGAAATTTACCTCAATCTGGCAACACTGAGATAGGCTCCGAAACTGTTGTCAAACTATTCGCATTTTAATATTTTTGCACATTCACATATTTGAACTTTTGAAAGTAAGAAAATTTTAAAATTATTAAAAAAAAACTATTTTTAACATATTTAATGACAAGATGAAAAAAATATTTTTTATTTTTTTTGGGAATAACCAGACCAGATTTAATTCCTAAGAGCAAACTTTATTATGGTCGAGGTTGATCAATGGAGCGGGGCACCTGCCACAAATTTGGCAGGAACGGTATCATTTGATAGCTCTCTTGCCAAATTAACAGGTTGGTAAAATTTCCGTTGACTACCAGGGTCCTTCGCGCTTATTTACTTACTTATCTGATGTTTACAACCGTTGGTAGGTTTAGGCCTGGTCTAAGAATTTCTGATTCTTAATGGCCACAATGGGAACAAATGATATTGATGCAATTTAGTTTTGGCGCACTTCCTACCAATTTTATTCCAAAAAGAACACTTTCAAATCATTCCTCACATACTCGGCTTGTTATTAGCAAAAAACTAACTTTACATTAGGGGTATTCACGATCCGGAGCTCTTTGTAGAGCTCTTGTGCAAAAGTTGTAATTTACGAAAAGCAAAATCAGTTGTTATTCAACAATAATTACCAGACTAACGAGATTAAAGAAAAGGGTGTGTTCACAGTTAACAAATTTCACGAAGTAACAACTAACCAAATAACAAACTAACGAGTCCGGTGTGAATACCACTATTACTGTCGATGATTACTGCTGATCCGGATGCATCGGTGCGTGCAGAAGGATATAGCACGCAATTTTGGAAGCCCGTTTAACCTAACAGGTTGTATTCGGCAATTTCGGGACCCAACCACCAACCCTATATTCAATACAACAGCAGCACTTACAATGAAATGATCGATTGGAGCAAATTTCAGGACCAATAAGTTTCTCTCAATTTTTTTTTTTTTTTTTTTTAATACAAATGTAATCTTTGAATCATGAAATCATGAAATATGATCTAAAAAATTAAGTTTCGATTAAAAAATTCTTCTGTTTGCTCTGGGATTTGAACCACGGAGACCTCGCGGCTCATAACATCTGCATCGAACAGTCGGTCCACACACGTTAATGCATTTGGCTAGGGCTATCGTTATCTAAGCTCTTTAGTTATTAAAATTTTTAATCGATTGATGTTTTGTGTTGTTCGATAATAAATATCATTTATTCTTATATATATTACGCATACCCAATTTTGGCCGGCGTAAGGCTTTTTAAGTACAAGTCCAATCTTAATAAATTTAGTATTTCTTTGTAGGTTTAGATCTGTAGATGTGCAAACTGGACTTTTTATTTCTTAAAAATTTATATTTTTTAAGTTATAGCTTATTAAAGTTTGCATATAATTGCATATAATTGTTGTTGTTATGATGCTTTTTCTTTTCTTAACAGAGCATGAGAACAACGTTACTCAGAGCAAAACTATTCACTGCTCACATTTCGCTCTTTCTGTCTCTTCTTAATAGAGCGTCTGTTAGCAACAAAATGAAAGTTAGAAAAATGTAAAGCTTTCGCAAACCGCTCGCACTGAACCCTCGCAACCAAGATACATACAAATTTTTTTATTGTAATTTATCGCTCATATTTCACTTAATTCTGTCTCTTATTGATAGATTGCTTCCAAACAACGACAAAACTCTTAGAATATACGCAGAACACAATGAACGGCGTCAGCGTTCAGCGCCAATTATTATTATTTTTATAGTTGATGGGTGCAGCAACGCGCACCAGTGGTCGCTAGTTCTTATAGATAGCGTGAACTGTATACTTCGTGGCTTATATTTTATTATATACTTTTTTAAAGGTTAGACTTTTAGACTATCCTCTGTCAAAAACCGAGCGTCATTAGTAAAAACAAGTTGGTTAAAACTTAAGTTGAAATTGGAAAATCAAAGAGAGCATTATCGGCATATTTTATTGTTTAACTTCCAAAAGGGTAATAATGCGGTGTAAGCTCGGAAGAAATTATGTGAAGTTTATGGCGAGGCCTGTCTTTCTTAACGCCAGTGTAAGCGCTAGTTTGGAAATTTCGCTCTCGAAATTTTAATGTGCAAGATGCGTCCGTGGCGTAGTTGGTTAAAGTGCGTGGCCGCTATGTCAAAGAACCTTGGAGACCCAGGTTCGAACCCCAGCAGCGACAGAAAATTATTTGAATTAAAATAATTTTTTTCTGTACGGCCGCCACCTCTCTGCAGACAATGGCAAACCTCAGAGAGTAATCAAAATGCCATGTAAAGCTTCTTGAGAATAAGAACATTCCGTTCATCGCCGTTCGGAGTCGGCGTTAAGCATGTAGGTCCATTTCTCGGTCAATTGTGTACAAACTTAATAACACGCACAACACAATTGATCATAAGAAGCTAGGTCAAAGTCCTTTCAAGGGCTGCAAAGGCCAGTTATTTATTTATATTTATTATTTTAAGATGCACCACATACTGCTCGTCCAATCACTACTGATGACGACAAAATAAAGGCGTTAATTAAACCGAACCGTAGTATGACAATCCGAGAGATGGTAGAAAAGCTCGACATATCGAATTCAACCGTTTAATTGCAGTTACAACAACTTGGTTACGTAAACAAAGTGGATGTTTGGGTTCCTCACAAATTAAAGGAAATCCACCTCACCCAACTCATTTACATATGCCACTCTTGGCTGAATCGTAACCAAAACGACCCATTTCTAAAAAAAATCATAACGGGTGATTAAAATTGGATTGATTGATCAAAAACGATCATGGACCAAGCAAAATACGCCCCCACAATCGACATCCAAAGTAAATATTCACCAAAGGAAGATTATGCTTTCTGTGTAGTGGGATGGCAAGGAGCTGCTTCCAAGAAATCAAACTATTGATTCGAATGTCTACTGTCGTCAACTATCGAAATTAAATGAAGGAATCAAGAAAAGACGCCCTAAACGGGCCAATCGCCAAGGCGTGATGTTCCATCATGATAACTCCAGACCCTCACCTAAATGATAACCCTTTAAAAAGTGACAGAGCTCAATTGGGTACTGACTCCACAATCACCTTATAGTCCTGATTTGAAGGACTCATAGCACCAGCAGATTACCATTTGTTTCACTCCCTTCAAAACCATTTGAATGTTAAAACTTTTGATTCCGATCAAGCTGTTAAAAACCAAGGCTTCTTTGAACGTGGAATTTTTCAACTTATCCAAAGATGGCAAAAGGTCATCCCTCAAAATTGTCAATATATCATTTATTAATGTTTGTTGTTAATATAAATAAATTTACTTTGAAAAATATAAAAAAAAAAACCAATTTAATTATCGAACAACCCAATAGTTGTTTTCGGAATATCAGGATAAATAAACACATTGGGGTAAGACGTAATTTTTTCTCTTGCTATGTTGGTAAGAAATCAAAAGCTAAATATTTGTTGTGCTTCAATAAAATTTGTTTTATAATCAATTTCATTATTTCATCAAGATGTTCACTACAAAACAATTCATCAAATCGATTGAAAAAAAAACGAGGTTCCCCCTTTAAATTGTCTCTTTGAGAATTGAGGATTTGAGCACGTAAAGAATTTCCAGCTCTAGCTAAGTTAAACAGAGCAACAGACGAGCTCAATCGAAACGATAAATAAACCTTTCCAAAAATCCATCATTGCAAAAAAACAAGAAAAAAAAAAACAAAATAAATAAACAAAAAAAATTTAAGTCATTTTAAATAATAAACAACGATGTTTAGAAAGAGGCAGCTGATAAAAATTAGAGTAGAGCAAATCAGCAACAATGACTCATGTTGACGATAAATGTTAAATAGTCACACATTCGAGCGAAGCGCTAACTACTTCAACTACCAATAACGACAACAACAACAACAACAATAATAACAATAATAACACCAAGAGCACCAACAACGAGTGATTGTCGATAACTTCGCCTTAAGTTTCGGCAACATACAACGTCATCATCATCATCGTCGTCAACGAAGAGTTAGTTGCTAGTGTTGGTGTTTATATAGATGTTGTTGTTGTTTCTTCATCAGTCTTGTATTTCAGCAATGATGGAAATTTCATCAGCGATTCGTTGTCTACACAATAATTTTGATTTTAGTTTGGTGAGAGCGTTCGTGAAAAACGCTTCGTTAGCTTGTACTGTTTGTTTTTATCACTGTGACGAAAAACTCAAGTGTACCAAAGTAAAAGTTAAGCAAAGTAGTCGAGAGCGAGAGAGTGAAAGATAAGGAGCGACTAAATAAATAATACGCGCGAGTGCATTAATGTGATTATTACTGATTCGAGTTGGTGATAATTTGGAAAACATTCAAAACCACGCAACAAATTGTGATAAAGCACCACGCAAACTTATCAGCAACAAACAACATACACAACGATAATAACAACAACAACAACAACAACAACAACAACGACGACGACGACGACAACTAGCAGAGCATTAAAATGCCACCAAAGAAAGAAAATGACAGCAGCAACAACACAACGCCTAGGTTGCTGAGCAACGTCGAAATCGCCGCAGCTGAACAGAAGCAGGCTTTGTATTTGGCTAACGCAAAACTCTGTCGACTGGTTAAGCGCTGCCCCTGGATGTACGATCGTCAGCATCCGAACTATGCGAAGAAGCATGTTATGGATAAATCTTGGACAAAGATAGCCAAAGATTGTGATGACTCAGGTAAGTGACGCGAGGTACTGAGAATGATTGTGATAAAACGGCTTGTTGTTTGGTAGTTCGATTAAGTACAACGTGTGTGCAGGGGTAAGAATGAGAGAGCGACTGAGAGAGAGAGAGAGAGCGCGTGTGTGTGGGGCCAAAATATCAGTCGCTGCTCCCAAGCTATAGAATGACAATGCATTCATTGGCATCGGCATCAGCATCAGCATCGCCATCGCCATCGCCATCGATATTCAACGATGTGATAATGAATCACAAACATCTGAATATGGCAACACGTTGGTGTTACCTGGGCGTTGAAGGTGTTGAAATTAGAAATGGAGAGTTTAAGATGCGGAGCAAAAAAAAAAACATACAGACAGTATATACACAAGATCCCTGAGATGCTATTAGAATTAAAAATTATAGAAGTTTATGCATTTTATATGAAACCTGAAGTTTCTGCACAGCCGGAGAACTTGGTCAATATAATTTAGGAACTTGGTCAATATAAATTTTGAAAGCATTTTAATAAAACACAAAATACGCCTCCAGTTGTTATGAAATCATGTCAAATAATCTACTCTGACAATAAAATGTCATAAACAAAGTAGTCAGGGAATTAGTCATCGTGATATAAGACTAGATATCCATAGAAACCAAATATGACCATACAAACAACTTCAACTACGAAAAAAAAAAAATGGCGGTAACTAGCTTATATGTATAATTTTGTCAAATACTACACCGAGAAATTTTAGTATCAACGATAAGAATAAGAGTTTCTACTAGTGTTGCCATATGTCCCGTATTTCACGGGACGTCCCGTATTATGCATGATTTTTTAAGTGTCCCGCCGGGACAAAATTTGTCCCGTATTTTTGACATTGTTTTAAAATGTCTATGATATCAAATACGCATTCACATGAACTTAGGCATTCAGAAAAGAAGTGTAAGCCGACCATAATATGCATAGAACTATTACAGAGTACATACATTTCAAGCAATACTGAGTGCAAAATATGTATATGTGAAGCGCAACATTGTTTTTTTCTGAAATACATTTTCTTTTAAATAACTTTCTGTTTATTTATTGTTCCGTAAAATTTTCCAAAATCCCGATTTTTTTTACATATTTTGCATTTGTCCCGTATTATTGGAAAACAAATCTGGCAACACTAGTTTCTACACTAATCTTCGATATAACATAGTACGAAAGAGAAGTATACAACTATAAGTCATAGTACACATCATCTTATCCTAATAGGGGGTTTTAGACAATACTATGTTACATGTCTATCGGACATGTACAGGGTTGCCCATATTCGACGGACCCATCTGGCAACGCCATAACTTTTGACAGAGATGTCAGATCGCTTAATGACATACCGCGTTTGAAGCGTCAGTCCAAGCAGATTTTTACCATGGAACAATACACGCCACGCGAGCGCTCTGAAATAGTTGAAATTTACATTCAACAGAAGAAGTCAATTGTGAAAACTCAACGTGCTTTTACAAACTTAAAAAATTTGAGAAGTGCGCCTTCTAAGAACACCATTAAGCGTTTATACGAAAAATTTTCGACTGGTGAGGCTCTTTCTAATCCGAAGAGGCCAAATAAAAGTCGACCAAGGCGATCGGCCGAGAATATCGCTGCCGTACGAGCCAGTGTTGAGAGGTCCCCAAGAACATCCCAAAAACGCCGTCCTCAGCAGTTGGGCATGGCTCGGTCCACTTTACAACGGATTATTCGCGTTGATTTGCATTTGTTCCCGTACAAAATTCAATTGACGCAAAGATTGTTGCCTGCGGACAAGCCTCGTCGATTGGAATGGGCCCAAAGAGTCATCGAAATGGCCGAAGATGACGAGCAATTTTGGAACAAAATTATCATGTCCGATGAAGCCCATTTCACATTGAATGGGACCGTAAATAAGCAAAATTGCCGTATTTACGCCACTGAAAATCCTCAGGAGATTCAAGAAGTGCCTCTTCATGACGAAAAAGTCACAGTTTGGTGCGGCGTTAGTGCGAAAACGGTCATTGGGCCGTTTTTCTTCCAAAATGAAAATGGCCATGCTGTTACCATCAACCAGGAGCGTTATCGCGACATGATGACCAATTTTGTGATGCCAATTATTCGTCGAAAGCGTATGAGGCAGTTCTGGTTTCAACAAGACGGCGCTCCACCGCAAACAAGTCGCATAACAATCGATTTTCTGAAGAATTTGTTTCCGGGCCGTTTGATGTCGAAAAGTGGTGATTTGGACTGGCCACCGCGTTCGCCCGATTTGACGCCGCCTGACTTCTTCTTGTGGGGATATTTGAAGTCAAAGGTTTACGTTAACAAGCCAAGGACCGAAGAAGAGCTCAAGGACAACATTCGTGAAGAAATAGCCGCTATTCCGGCCGAAATGTTGGCGAAAACGATGGAAAATGCTGCAAAAAGGGCACAATACGCCATCAACGCCAGAGGCGGCCATTTGAGAGATATCATATTCAAAAATTGATGTAAACAAATCTACTTGGAACAAATTAAATGATTAAGATTGCCAACCGCCAAATTTTTATTTTTTTCTTTGATTTTTTTAACAAAAACATGGGTCCGTCGAATATGGGCAACCCTGTAGTTTGGCAAAATAACGGCATTTTCTTGACGAGAATTCAGACATACTACATGTTGGATAGACATCATTATTTTTCAGCG
Organism: Pherbina coryleti; assembly: GCA_943735915.1. NCBI lineage: Eukaryota > Metazoa > Arthropoda > Insecta > Diptera > Sciomyzidae > Pherbina > Pherbina coryleti. The sequence continues at coordinate 11,418,598 of OX030952.1, read as the reverse complement.
CCCAAAGAGAACACGTCATAACAACGGCAAACCAATTTCTTGCTGCTCTAATTATTGATGAAGTATTGGAGGAAAAGGAAGAGATGGAAAAACTAAAAAAAGGATAATAGAGGAATTGGGTTAAGGAATGGAGAAAAGAAAAGCTTATTTATTCAAATACATTTTCTTTTTTTTTGTTTTGCTTTGTGCAGTTGTTCACTCCTTGACGATTTTTGCAGAATGAAAAATGCAACGAGTCCGATGAACGTGCGCTCAAACAATACTACATGTTGGATGGACCGACAGAAAAATAAAAATTATTTGATTTTCGTACTACATGTCGGATGGACATGTAGTTTTAGCTTTCACACGTCGTACTTGTCATCAGACACGCAATGTCCATCGGACATGTAGTATTGTCTGAAACCCCCTACTACAGACGATGGTGCCATGTGGCATCACTAAGTATGATCGGTTATGAGCAGCTATGGGCAGAGAGTGCTCTTAGAGCGCTGAGAGCAAGAATTGAGAGCAAAGGCTTATGTAGCAACACAAAACGCAACAACAAATCAAAGACAAAAGACAAACACAGAAACAACACAACGCTTTAAATGTAGTGGTGGCCATACCCGGTTATGAGCACCACTACATTTAAAGCTTCTGTAGTGCTTTTTACAAAATTTACCTTTTTCCTTTTTTTTAAATGTTATAATTTTTTTGTTAGTATACATATATTTATCTCTCATCAATAAGCTAACCGTCAACTCCTGACGTGTATAAACTATTTTGTTTCGCTATTTTTGAATTAAATTCATTTGTTGCTTTTACCCCTTCTACATTGGTTCTCTTTTCAACCCAAAAAGTTGACGATACAACACAAGCGTACCGTTGATTTTTTCCCCCTTCTCAGCCAATTCGCCGCAATAAGCCAACAAATTCGAAAAATTGCTTTCAATTATTGACCAATGTAAAAGGGGTCTTTGTTCAGCAACAAAAGATGGATAAGAGCCTGAACAGAATCAAAAATAGTTGCGGCCGCCGGTCTTTGTTGTTGGAAAATACATGCAAAACGTAGAAAAAAACGCAGCTCTTTTTCCGCAACGACAAATCGCACAATTAGAATATATTCTATTTCTTCTCTTGCTACCGACGATTCTATCTCTGAGTGCCATTAGTGTTGCCATATTTTTGCTAAGAATTTTCTGTGTTTAATGAAATTTACTTAGTTTTTTGTTATCTTCTGACATTTCTTGTTTGTGAGTGTTGTATTCACACAATTTAAGAGACCAATACATTGAAATGAAATGGAAAAAATAAATAAAAAATAGTAAATAAAAGCAACTTTGAATCGTCAGTCGCAATCGTTTCATTCTGGACGTGGTCCCTGCGATCGACGACGAGAGAGGATCGGCGGTCGCAACGATATTTGATTCTATTCGGGCTCTAATCCAGATTTTTTTTTTATTACATAAGATGATTCACAAGAATATTAAACTACTTGTAAGAATGTTCAGTGAGGTAACAGTACTGCCAATAACTCGGAAAATTAACAAGTCTAAAAAAATTATTATTTCCGCAAAATTTACCACTTTTGGTCAAAAATTACCTTTTTTACCTCTGCCCAAAAAATTAGTCAAAAATTACCTCAAATAGGTACATTTACCTTAATCTGGCAACACTGCCGTGTACATACCTGAGTATAGGGCACCCTGAACGATACTACATGTCGGATGGATCTGTCACACAGCACTGTAAAATTGCTCGATGTTTACTTGCTGGCAACTTTAAAATAATGAAGTCCATACAACATGTGCGACCGTGTAAGACCAACGAAAAATAGTACCGTTATTTTGTCGAACTACATATCCATCCGACATGTAGTATCGTTTGGGGTGCCTTATGATACCAAAAACTAACGGTATCACAACTCTGTGGGCTTTTTTTAAAGCAACACATTTGTTGCATCGAGAGAGGTTGTATGCGTCAATTTCGCCTTTTCATTTGTCAGTTTGTTATCACATGTCACCAAAAAAAAAAAATGAATGTCACGTATTTGTGACTCTGTCCCGTCTCTAAAGGGTTAACCTTTTGACCACCAGTGGGACACTGGTGACCCTTTTACTTTCGAATTTTTCCTGGAAAAACTGTGTATCGATTTTTTTTACAAGGCATCGTTCAAAAGGAAATTAATGTTCTGTCCCGTCTCTAAAGGGTTAACCGTTTGACTACCACCGGCGACCCTTTTACTTTCGAATTTTTCCTGGAAAAACTATGCAATCGATTTTTTTTTACAATGCATTATTCAAATGGAAATTAATGAGGCTTTCAGAAAGCGATTGTAGAAAAGTTGCAAGTAAAATTTGGTCTTTGATTTGTGATCGTGTTCGTAGTAATACTTAAATAAAATTACGACATCAAAACCAGTTTAATTGTCTTTCCAATGGTGGTACCATGACTTCTCTACGACTATTGGTTTAGAAAATATTTCCTAAAAAGGTCAAAATTTCGTTAAAAAATCCCAAAAATAAAATCTAATATATGACCCTCTTTATTTGATACGGAGTTATGTTTGGCATCGCACGAAAGATACGATTTTTTGGAAAATTTAACCTATTTATTAAATTTTATTTTATCTATTAAAGAGGTCAAAGCAGCACCATTGCAAAGGGTATTTTGCAACCTTTCATTGAATGCCAAACATCACACCGTAGCAAATAATGAAGTCTTTTAAATAATAGATTTTTTTTGGATTTTTTTAACAAAACTTTGAACTATTTTGGGAATACCTCCTAAATCAATAGTCAGTCATATGGAGGTCAAAGTACCGCCATTGCAAAGGTTATTTTTTAAACTTTCAAAATAGATTAAAAACAACGAGTTCCCATGAAATAAATCAACATTCGACCTCAAACTTTTTGTTCGCGTACTGTCTACAAAAGAAACTAGTCGCATACATTTTTACTATTGACGACCATCGGGACATATGTATAGGTCCCATGATTCTTCACACCTTTGCAGGCAAAAAAGTTGTTTTTCGCGACACTTTTGTTTAGTAATTTGGGGTCGCTGAACACGAATACAGTGTCGGATTCGCGAATTTCCCATCGGTTCAGGAGTGGTTGCCAAAGGGTTAACGCCCATATGAAGCCCTTCTATCCATTGAAATATTACAAATTTTGAAACAAACACTTGATTTGGTAATGCACTAGGTACCCATTTTTTTCGAGGATGATTAAAGCAGGGTAGTATTACCGTTAATAGAGAAATGGTTTCCTTTTTTTTTTTGTGCTACATTTGCGTGAAATGGTGTTAATTTACTTATTCTTTCAACCGGATGTATCCATGTAAGACATAGTTTGTCAAACCTTATAATTTTCGAAAGAAAATTTTTCATGTTCAAACATTTCTAAAAATTAATAACTGGGTTTTTTTTTTAACTACAAATTTTAGAGCCTGTAAGGGAAAATGTAACATTGACAAGTCAAAATGTATGAGCTGAGTGTCACTTCCATTTGTAGTCTTGTTACTTCTCATATTTTCCACTTTATTTTTTTGTTCTTACGTTAAATGCCCAGTAATTGATTTAACCATTTCTTTTTCTTTCTTTCCCTTAGTTGCCTCCTGCAAGGAACGCTGGCGAAATGTGCGTGCCGCCTTTGCCCGTTCCATCAATATCTACAAAACCAACAGCGGTCCGAATCGTGTAAAGCCCTATTATCTCTACAATGAACTACAGTTCCTCATAAAACCCATGATGGATGGGCGAGAAATGGCACCCAAAGATCTGGATGAAATCAAATCTGATTGGGATGAAACGACAACAACAATGCAGCAAGATGGTAGTGCTAATAGTCCGGCAATTTCGCCATCGGAGCCACAAGGGGAACCCATGAGTGATGTCGAGGCAGATTTAAGTTATGCCGATGATGAAGTCAGTTTGATTGAAGAAGCGAGCAACACGAACTTAACCTTGCCACAAAATGATAGCAGCTGCACGTCGACGTCCGTCAATAACACGACGACTAACAACTTGAGCCACACCAACGGATGCCACACACCTGAGCATTTGGATAGTGGGCCACTACCAAAGCGTCCGAAACTTTTCCATGGCTTTGGCAACGATTTGACTAACTCCAACGATGCAGATGTTAAGTTTTTGGAGGCATTGCTGCCTGACATGCGTGCCATGAATACACGACAGAAAATCATCTTCAAGCGAAAAATCTATCAATCGTTGGAGGAAGTTTTCGATACCAATACCGACTTTCCCGCGCTAACAGCGCGTTACAATGTGACTAGCTCTCAAGCGTTGCCAGTTACCACTCCACAAAATGTTGTTCACAGCATTGCCAATTTGAAAGAGGGCGAAATGAAAAAATTGCAAGAATTTGTGCAACATATTTTGCGACAACGAGCTGCAACAGTCGAATCGAATGCGAGCTGTACGCGTCAGCTGAATGGCCAGGCACTGACAATAATACCACGTGCTCAGCATCAACGTGTTGTAACGCAGAGTGGGTGCAAATCAGCCACCCCAAATCGTGCTGTGGTTGCTTCGAGTTGTAATGGCAATAGTAACTTTGATCAGCTTCAGCCCATCACCGTTAAGTATGAGGTAATCGAAGACGACGACGAGCATGAGAATCATTTACATGGTACTCCGTGAAATATTGAGCGAGGTTCTCATTTTCTTTTTTTCTTAAACTGAAATTTATCAAGTATTTTTAGCTTTTAAGTTATTGAATAGGGCTAATTTTAAAAAAGATATTTTTTATACTAACGAAAATAAAAAAAGCTGAATTTAAAAGAAAAAAGGTGAAATATAAATAAAGAAATTTTTTTTTTAAACACTACAAGTGTGACCGTCTGATAAAAGGTGATTTCTGAGAATTTTTTTAAAGAAAACTGCTGCATGGAACGTTTTAGGACCAAATTTTTCTCACTTCAACTTATATTGGCATGTTTATAATTCGCAACATGTTTACCTGTAAACATGCTTAAGATGATACGGATTGGAAAACTATGGCATGATTCGAAGACGCAGTGTCTTATATGTTACTTAAATATTCGAGTAGTTTTTTTTTTAACGATTAGCCTTCATCCTACACCTTTGCTGAAAGATTTTCACTATAATAAGAAAATTAAGTTTCTAATATCAAACAAAACATTCTTGTATTAAGAAAATTGTTTACTTGAATCAAGCAAATTATTGTCAATTCAAGAAAAATTAATTCCTCAAATCAAGCATATTAATCTAGTTTTTAGCAAATTGTTATTTGAATCAAGCAAATTTTACTCACATCAAGCAAATATTAGTCTTGAACATAGAAAAAATATTCTTGAACTTTAAGTAAATGTTTCTTGAACTAAGCATTTTTTTGTTAATATCATGTGTTTTAAATTTGCTGAAGTCTAGCAAAATAGTGCTTTGATTGAGCAATCTACACTTGAGTGTAAATTGATAGCCTATTTTCTTGATTCAAGCATAGAATACTTGATTTGTTTTCTCCGTGCACAAGTGGTGTTCATTAAATGAAATTTAGGTATCACTTTTGTTCCTCCATTTTGTACTTTTTAAATTCAATTTTGTTTTTAGTTTTAATTTGTTTGTTCAATTAATTAAAAGCAATGCTTACCTTATTCTTATTCTTATTCTCATTTTTATTCTTATTCTTATCCTTGTCCTTAACCTTAACCTTAACCTTAACCTTAACCTTAACCTTAACCTTAACATTAACCTTAACCTTAACTTAACATTAACATTAACCTTAACCTTAACTTAACATTAACTTTAACCTTAACCTTAACCTTAACTTGAAACTTAACCTTAACTTATCTTTAACCTTAACTTAACATTAACCTTAACCTTAATCTTAACCTCAACCTTAGCCTTAACCTTAACTTGAACCTTAATCTTAATCTTAACCTTAACCTTAACCTTAACCTTAACGTTTACCTTAACCATAACCTTAACATTAACCTTAACCTTAACCATAACATTAACCTTAACCTTAACTTTAGCCTTAACCTTAACTTAACATTAACATTAACCTTAACCTTAATCTTAATCTTAATCTTAACCTTAACCTTAACCTTAACTTAACATTAACTTTAACCTTAACCTTAACCTTAACTTGAAACTTAACCTTAACTTATCTTTAACCTTAACTTAACATTAACCTTAACCTTAATCTTAACCTCAACCTTAGCCTTAACCTTAACTTGAACCTTAATCTTAATCTTAACCTTAACCTTAACCTTAACCTTAACCTTAACCTTAACCTTAACCTTAACATTAACATTAACCTTAACCTTAACCTTAACCTTAGCCTTAACCTTAGCCTTAACTTTAACCTTAACCTTAACCTTAACCTTAACCTTAACCTTAACCTTGACCTTAATCTTATTGGTATCCTTCTCTTGTTAGAGATCATCCATATACTTGTTTCCTGTTTTTTCAACCATTTACTGCGATTTGACCCCGTTGGACTTATTTGTGTGGTACCGTTACAGATTGATATTATGTAGATGATCTAGAAACGATTCGGAACGGTATGGGAAAAATCGTCGGAGCCATTCTTGAGATGGAGCCAAAAACCGTCAATAAGGTCTCAGAAATTTTCATTGCTACTCGTAGCATGCACAACTACCAGGATGCACTACTACTAGACGAGGCAGTCACATACATGAATCGTGTCCCATAAATAATGGGAATATTTGTTCTTTCTTATAAAGCCACAACATACCAAAAGAAATTGAATTTTGTTAATTTGTTTCCAATATTAAAAAGATAATTGTATTTACACAACCCATACTTGTTAGTATCATTTCCGGCTCAACCAAGTTAAATTAATCACGCCCAATTAAACTTAATTTCAAGTTACTGTTCTTAATTTAAATTTCAGTTATTTACGGCTACTTCCAAGAACGCCTAATATAATCATGATGCTTGGAATTAACCTTATGTAATCCTTTAGCGAAATGTTATTACTTTAGCATCAAGGGTACCGAATGGTTTATCTTCTCTACAAACATAATTCTGATATGTTCCGCCCAACAAAAGAGGTATGACTTGGTAGGAGATGCATTATACGGTCAATTATATTTTAAAAATTGTTGAGATTTTCAAAAACTACGAGTACAATTTTGTCTAAACCGCATTATCAAATAATATGGAAATTTTTGTTAGACGGGCGTTTCTTTCCGGCAATGTACATGAAACGTTTTCTCGGTTTTGAAAAAAGCGATTAATCTGGGCAAATTTTTTTGATAATTATAGCAAATCACAATGTAAACCTAAACTGTGAAATTACAGTTATGACCAAAAAAAGTAGCATTATTTGCGTTAAAAAAAAAAAATGAAAAAACAAAATATATATTTAACTAAAAAAACTTCCGTAAATACTGACATAAGCAATAAAATAACGTTGAATGCTACTTACTGTTATGGCAATAGCAACGCCATTATAAGTTCTAAGTAAAAAAAGTAGCAAAAAATTGGTACCAGAAAAAGAGCGCTTTAGAGTTTAGTAGAGGAGTGCCTTTTTTTCTTTTAGCATTCACATACCCCGTAGCTAAATGCTTCTGCATGTTAGCGTCAGAGTTAAAACTATTCATTGCCAAGCCCAAGCATTAATGTTTGAACTAAGAAAAGAAAAAGCGACAGTGTTAATGACAGAACGAAATACCCATGAATGGTTCATTAAAAACTTGTCAGCAATCATCACATTGACTTTTTGTGATATTCTTGTTTAAGCACAAGAAAAAAAAAATTATAACTGCAGCATGACTGGCTATAGCCTCCGGGTCTTAGTTCTGATGAGCAGAGTAGTATTATGTAATCCGTTTTGAGTGAGCTTTGTCAGCTTGACGCAGCAAAGGTGTGAAAAGTGTGGAGATAAGTAGTTTTTGCAGCATAAGGCAAGAAACTGACAATGATGAGTGTCAAGTTTTGATTGAAAGAAAATATAGCGGAAATCATGGTTTCGTAACAAGTAAAGGTAGATGCTATATTTTCCAAATTATTGAAATGGGAGGCTAATGGCAATAAAAAAAAAAAACAAGACATAAGCAGTCGGTGTAGGGAGTTTCCTTACACTACCTTATAATTGTATCATGGTTTGACAAATCATGAAAATTTTATTTAAAAATTCTATTGTGTTACGTTTCTTAAACAAGACCTAGCAAACCAAAAGGATCTTGCTTTAATCAGTGGAATAAATATAAGGTGTTCTCATCCCAAATATCACAAAAAAATAGGCTGCCTTATTTTGACATTTTCATACAAAAACGTTTATATGAAACCCTTCAGATTGTCAAAATTACGCAGCATGTTAAAAAATATATTGTAAAATGTCATGGGGTGAGAGCACCTTATAATTATTCTAGCATGGTTTTAATGAATTGATGAAGCTTTTCGGCAAGATATGAATGAATGCCTTCCGTACTTGCAAATGAATCTTTTTTTGAATCATTCGCCGCGTTGGTTTTCCGACTCGGGAGCAAACAACGTAGAGTTGGCCATGCGAGAAAACTGGATTTTCCAAATTTATACCTCACATTTATAAAGATTGTCCTTGCGACTTATTTGCAAACAGGAAATTGAAGACGCTTAAATTCAGATGGCAGGTGGAATCATTGGGATACGAGGAATCAAAACGTCTTCGTCTTTGAATTTTCCTTTCTTTTGTTGCTTCTATTAAGTTTTTCAATATTTTTTTTTACGGCAGGCCAGGTGTCATTTCAAAGTTTTGGTTGGATGATGTTGCGAAGCATAATAATAGTCCTCCAATTTTTAGCTGCAATAGAAGTGGTGGTATTCCTGGCAAATTAAGTGCGTTTAAAAATTTTTTGGGATAATTCACCACCTCATCCTGATTCCTGATGGTATCCACTGATTTGAATGTGAATTAAAATAGCCTCGTTAAGATAATTGGCATTTTAGTTCTTTCCGGCCAGTAGTGCTCGCTCGCTTAATAAAGCATGATTTTTGCAATTTTGTGCTATGTTTGGGACCACGCTATAAATCAGTTCTTCTTTTGATAAAGTAAAACTGCAAAAATCGTAAAAATAAGTAGTGTTATCATTTCTATATTCCTGTTGACTGGCATTGTAACATCCCCAATTTACAGTAATAACTTCGAAAATTACGCTACCGATGGATCGTTTTGCAATTGAACGCGTACGTTTGTTTTTAAAGCGAGTGTTCTTAGCTTTTTCCACAGAATTGAACATTTCACGTATTTGGATTCAGTGACCCATTTTTAGCTAGTGTTCTCCCCAGCACTGAATTCGTAAAAATGAAAAAAAATTTTGGTGGCAGCCCAATGGAAAAAAAACGTAATTTGGAAATTATGACAACGGATTCGGATTCAGCAACTATTTTTTACCTATTGTTCACCCAGCACCAAATTCGTAAAAATTTAAAAATTGAAGTGGCAGCCATATGGTAAAAAAATTACGTTAAATTTTTGAAATTCCGACAATGGATTCAGATTCAGTGACCCATTTTTAGCTAGTATACGACTCAACACCGAATTCGTAAAAATACAAAAATTTAGGTGGCAGCCTTTCGGAAAAAATACGTAATTTCGAATTCATAAAAATTTTAAAATTTGGGTGGCAACCCCATGGTAAGCAAAATACATAATTTTTTTAAATTCTGACAATGGATTCGGATTCAATGACCCATTTTTACCTAGTTTTCGCCCACCGAATTTGTAAAAAATAAAAAAAGAATTTAGGTGGCAACCTTAAGCCTTTTTTTAGCCTCTAACCTTCGCATCATAATTATCTACATTTAAAAACAATATCAATTTAATTGGTTGAAAATTACGGACGGTTTTTTCCACTTTGTTTTATGTATATGGGGAGTTCTTTATCAAATCGGTCACCCCCCTCCCCCCCACTAAACGTCTGAATTTTCAAGATTAAAAACCCATTGGCGGCTTAAAATTTCCCTTAAAATCCATATTTTGGCCATCGTTTGGCACTCTTGAAATTTTTTGTAATTTAGAGGTGTTTTGGCCACTTTTTTGGACAAAGATGACTACGCAAAAGAAGGAAATGTTAAAAAAATTGGCTTAAGTTATTTTTTTTTTCTATTTAATGATAAAATCTGGTTCTTTACCCAAAAATATTTTGTAAAGCATAAATTTTTCTAAAAAGTTATAAGGGTTAACAACAGATATATTTATTGTTCAAACTTAAACGATTTGTTATTAAAAAATAAAGCACTTTAGGGAAAAATTTTTAAAACAAAAAGTGATTAGAATTTGTCAAAATATAGGTGCAAATTAAGATAGATAGATATATTTGAAAAAAAAATCATAGGCAATATCCTTTTTCCTACTAAAATAAACAGCAAAACTATCATTAATGTTTCTTTTGGAAACGCTTGTGATAGAATTAGATTTTCATTTGATTCAAAACTGAATGTTTTGCGAATTTCAAAACTAACTAAAACTAACTAACACAAGGCCAGAAAACTCCAAATTCTAAAACAAAAATGTATTCAAGAAGAAATCTCAAATCGAACCAGTTCGTTTAATTTTCGCTTCTTGCCAAACCTTTGCTTGTGGCTCAGTGGGGATCTCTGAGATTATTCATATTGTAACTATGCTAATATAATGGTTTGCCAAAGAAAAATAATCTTATTTATTCCCTTACTAGTTACTTATCCCTTCACTTTTGTTGATTGACTGAAAATCATCAGAAATTTAAAAATTGCTAAGTATTTTCTGAAGCAGTAGAGTTCCGAAAACAAAGATATTCGGTGCCATATGCTAGCAAAAACCGTCGTTTTTTATGTAAGAGGTGTACTATTTATGTTTCGGGAACTGGCAACACTAATGTCAATAGCTAAAATCTGGCATCACCATAATAAAGTTTGACATTTGTAAGCACAAATGTACTCACAACATTTTGATGTACAAGTGCTATTTGTTTTTTTAACAGTGAGTTTAGTTCGGTCGCGGATGAATGCCGTGAAGGTCGTCCAAAATCTGTTGTTGTTCCACAAAACTTCGATACAGTACGTGAACTAATAATGCAAGATCGTCATGTGGCATATCGTGGGATAGAGGCATCCTTGCACATAAGTTTCACTTCAACACATTCGATTTTGCATGAAAACTTATCTGTAAAAAAAAAATTTGCGCTCGGTGGATACCCCATATAATTTATCTATTGCTCAAAAAAGTCTCGTGTCGATTCGTGTCGAGAGTTCAATCGTGGTGCTTCAAAACACGTGTATAAAATTGTGACAGAATACGATTCAATTATACATATATGCGTATGAGTCGGAAACAAAACAGCTATCGATCGTGTGGGTATTCTAAGACGAGGCAAATCCAACAAAAGTTGTTCGCGCATGTTGTCACTGTTTCGCTTGAGCAACGTAGGACGGTCAATTCTGAATGGTACACGACCATTTGTTTACCGCAAGTCTTCGGAGAAATTCGCAAAACCAACCGCCAAAGACGAATCATTCTCCATCATGACAATGCGAGCTTTCACACATCTCGTCCAACATGTGCACTTTTCATCAGTCAAAACGTTGAATTGATGTCTCATCCTCCAAACAGTTCTGATTTGGCACCCAATGACTTCTTCTTGTTCCCGAATATCAGAGGTAAACTGCGTGATCAACGATTTACGAGCGCCGCAGAAGCAGTTGAAGCGTTCAAAAACCATGTTTTGGAGGTGCCTCAAGAGGAATGGAAAAACTGCTATGATAAATGGTTTGAACGAATGTAAAAGCATAGTGATCATCAAGAGAAATATTTTGAAAAAGAAATAAAGCCATTTTTATTTAAAAATGTTTGTTATTATTTGTTATTCCTGAAATATAAATAGTACCCAGTACCATGAACTTAGGCATATTTTTAGTCTATATTTGTAAAATTTGCTTCGTACAAAATTTTTCGTTTTTAAAAAGAAATTTCGTCATTTGCTTTTGTACAAAAATAAGCTTAATACCAAAGATTTGTACTCTTATATAAACCTACAAAAGTATCCAAGTACAAAATTGTGGACTCTGCTTCTTAAGGAATTGAAGTTAAAATTCACTACAATACGTATATACATTATAGAGTTTACATGAAAAATTAATAAATATATCAAATATGTTGAAATTATTTGCATATCAATGCAAAACTTCAATTTATTTTCCTTACAGAGAGAAGCTTTGTCTTTCTAACCATGTTGAACCAAAATCCGGTTCTCTTTGCAAAGCATGAAGTTAGCGAAGCTTTTTCAACGCCATCAGCATTGCTGCTGTCGTTGCTGTAGCAATTTTCGATGGTAAAACCAACAAAGCAGCTCATTCATGGCTTAAAGTAGATTACTCCTAATCCCAATTCATGTAATTCAATGGAAAAGCTTCAAGTAAATTGCAAGTTGAATTATTAAAATTAGTGCTCATGGAAGCGATGGCATCAAGTGAATCAGTGAAGCGTGTCCAGTGGAAGCGAAAACAATTGCAAGCGAACTCATGGCAGAAATGCAATAAAAAGAGGAATATTTTAAGAAGAAATTCTTCTTTGTAAAGCATTAATTAACTAAAATTAATTTTTATTTATATTATTAAAAGGAAGCTTTTCTAACTTTAACTCATTGAATTTGGTCATCACTAAAACGGAGGTATGAACTGGTGCATTGTCTTGATGTAATAAAATTTTCTTTTTCGCCAAATGCGACCAATTTTTTTTTTTGACTTTATCAAAATTTAAGTTTTCATTTATGCGTAATTATTGTTCGAAAAGTATTTTGTGTAAGAAACTTACATAAAAATTCTCGCATCTTTCATTTTTATTTTGCTTCATTTGAAAAAAAGCACACAAAATATTACACCACAATGGCAACACTTCTCGCAAAGTTTTAATTGGTGCATAATTAGACTGCTGAATTAATGGCTGGATTCAAATAAAATTTATTATTTTTTAGCGTGAAGTTAATGGCGTAAAAAAGTTGCTCCTCATTAAAACTTTTTTCGCTGCTATGCTGCCAAGTGTTGCTAAAAGTATGCTACATTATTTGAACGCATTAAGTGAGTGCATTTCAAAAGTTATAGGGCATACTTTTAGGGGGCTTATGTTTCATATAGTGCTGCCAGATTTGGTATTTTATGAGGATTTAAATTTTATTAATAACACACAGCAAGGGAGTGTGCAAAGCGCAATTCGTTTCAACGTTGTTTTTTTTTCAGAGATTTTTAAGAAACAAAATGGTTTTTTTTTTAGATATTTTTAACTTTGCTAGTGTTCTTAGTAATCGAGTTATAAGGAAGAGTAGTGTTTCCGTATTGACAATAACACAGTATAACGATGAAAAAGCGGCTAAACAAGATGGCGTACATAGATTTTTTTCTATCTCGTCTGAATTTCGCATAAAACCGCTTAGAAAATGCAAAAATTACATAGATTTTAGTTTAAAAAAAAGGGGTAAAAAGTATTTTTTTATTATAAAGAGTGATTTTTTAAGTGCCTGATAACTTTTTTTTTAAAAAAAACGCATAAAATTTGCAAAATCTCATCGGTTCTTTATTTGAAACGTTAGATTGGTCCATGACATTTACTTTTTGAAGATAATTTCATTTAAATGTTGACCGCGGCTGCGTCTTAGGTGGTCCATTCGGAAAGTCCAATTTTGGGCAACTTTTTCGAGCATTTCGGCCGGAATAGCCCGAATTTCTTCGGAAATGTTGTCTTCCAAAGCTGGAATAGTTGCTGGCTTATTTCTGTAGACTTTAGACTTGACGTAGCCCCACAAAAAATAGTCTAAAGGCGTCAAATCGCATGATCTTGGTGGCCAACTTACCGGTCCATTTCTTGAGATTAATTGTTCTCCGAAGTTTTCCTTCAAAATGGCCATAGAATCGCGAGATGTGTGGCATGTAGCGCCATCTTGTTGAAACCACATGTCAACCAAGTTCAGTTCTTCCATTTTTGGCAACAAAAAGTTTGTTAGCATCGAACGATAGCGATCACCATTCACCGTAACGTTGCGTCCAACAGCATCTTTGAAAAAATACGGTCCAATGATTCCACCAGCGTACAAACCACACCAAACAGTGCATTTTTCGGGATGCATGGCCAGTTCTTGAACGGCTTCTGGTTGCTCTTCACTCCAAATGCGGCAATTTTGCTTATTTACGTAGCCATTCAACCAGAAATGAGCCTCATCGCTGAACAAAATTTGTCGATAAAACACATTTCGAACCGAACACTGATTTTGGTAATAAAATTCAATGATTTGCAAGCGTTGCTCGTTAGTAAGTCTATTCATGATGAAATGTCAAAGCATACTGAGCATCTTTCTCTTTGACACCATGTCTGAAATCCCACGTGATCTGTCAAATACTAATGCATGAAAATCATAACCTCAAAAAAATCACCCTTTATATAACATGAAAATTTTCAACTTGAAGTTGTTATAACTAAAAATTTTTACGAGTTGGGAAAAACCTAGGTTTTTAAAACCATCTTGTTAAGTGAACTTCATATATTTAAGAACCCATTTTACATTATTTAAACAGTAAAAATATAAAATTTTCGTAAATTTTGCATTCACAAAGTGATTTTACACGAAATTCAGACTTGAAAGAAAAAAATCTGAGTTCGCCATCTTGTTTAGCATCATCAATTTATGGAGAAACGGCTCTAAAACCTCTTGAGCTTTTTTTAAAAGTCGATTTTGTTGGCCTTTAAAAAGCCTTGATTTTATTTCAAATTAAATAACTTTAGAAAAATATCTAGTAAAGCATTGTTCTAAAACGTTTCAAAAGTTTCAAAGGCATTTCTAAAAGTTATTTTTATTTTATTGAAAAATCAATAACTTAAAGAAAGCTTCTCTTTTCAGAATGAATTTGTATGAATTTAAGAATGAACTACGTGAAGGGGTGCTCACAATTTGATTAAAGTATCGTTTTAAAGTTATTATATATTAACTTTAGAAGGGAACTGTGAATACCCTAAATATTTTTCTGAAAGTAATAGGATAACCAGATTAATATTTAATTTTACTACATAAAATTTTGATTATGTCTTTTAATCGCTCTTGGCAACTACGGAACACTTTCTATATCTTTTGTTGCTGGTTTTAAAAATAAAGGAATTAAGAATAATATTTTTAATAAATGCTTTTAATATACTTCTAATTGTATTTAACAGTTGAAAATGATTTATTAAACTGTGCAAAATACTTGACAGTAAAGTTTCGCGCATTTCCAAAGTCAAGGACATTCATGTTTTTTTGGTATAAAATCCACTGTTGCTTTCGGTCACTGTGTAAAATTCGGTCGAAGGACCAAACTTTAAGCAAAATTAAAAAAAAAGGAATTTATAATATCATTTATTCAACAAAAGCTTTTGAATGCACTAGTTTGTACGTAATCATCCCAAATTTTAATAATTAACTATTTTTGTAAATATGTTAAAGTAATAATCTCTATTATAAGTTATATAGTAATAAACCGGCAATAAATATTTACTACTTTATTAAATATTTACTAAATATTTACTGACTTCATCATTATTTATGTTTTTAAAATCTCAGTCGACTCCATAAAAAAATAAGTAAATAAAGATTTTAAGTCAAAAATGTCAATTTGATGGCAAAAGATTTAAACGTAAAATGATGGCAGAAAAACAATTATTAAAACATGTTTCCACATTAATAACTTTTTTACAGGGTAGCGATTTTTTTGTAGCAACGTTTTTGCTTCAATTAATAACCGCCAATCCCGAACTAATGCCAGCTGAGTCTTATAACTTCGATTTTAGTACTATTAAAATCCATCATATTCATAATTATTTTTTACATCAATTAAAAATATCCTAAATATAAATTTTTTCCAATTTTTACCTTGAAAAGCTTTCAATTTGGGAATTTTCGTCTAATTTGCTTCGATTTTAAAAAGGTGGGGAGTCAAAAGTCCTAGAAATGATTCCTTCTAATAATAATGAGCTATTAGATTAAAAAATAACTCAACTAAATATATAAATTTGATCAGTCTAGTAGTTTTTGAGAAATCCTATTAACATAAAAACTTTTCAAAACAATTGATTGAAAGATTACTTGGAAATTTAAGTTATCTCTAAAATAGTAACTTAAATCAAGTAACTTAAGTGATGGTTTTGAGAACTTAGTATTTTTATACCCCCACGTTTAAAAAACGCAAAAGAGGTATTAGTAAGTAAGTTAGTAACGCCTATAAGGAAGAGTGGTAGGTATAGAAAAGTATATATATTATTGATCAGCATCGTCACCCGAGTCGATTTAGCTATGTCCGTCTGTTTGTCCGTCTTTAATATGCACTCTGAGTATGAATTTCAACGAAATCGGATGAAAATCACGGCAATTTGGTTCGGCTGTGGGGATATTTAACTTAGTCGAAGATAATTTCTTACTAGTTTATTATTGAAGTGTACGAGTGTTTTCATTTTTGACCTAGAAGAAGTTTTGTGTTGTATCAATATATTATTAAATATACTAATGCCTACTTAGTAATGCCTAGTAAAAATGTATCAACAATTTTCGAAAATGAAGTGGAATGAGAAATGAAAATGAAGCCATGGTGGAATAATTATAAGGTGTTCTTATCCCCTGACATTTTTCAATATATTTTTTGACATGCTGCCTTATTTGGACAATCTGAAGGGTTTCATATAAACGTTTTTGTATGAAAATGTCAAAATAAGGCAGCCTATTTTTTTTCTAATATTCCAGATGAGTATATATTAAAGTTTTCATACGTTTTTTTCATACATACAAAAAATAGAATCCGACAAATTATGGAATAGAACTTCATTCAAATGGCTGCCGCGGCTGGGCTAGCAGTAGCCCATCCTGTCAACTCAATTTTGCAGAATTTAACAAGTTTCAGTCCCAAATTTCGCAATAGTGCGAACAATATTGAGTTTAAAAATCTAAATCCTTTCTTGATTGTTGTTATAATATAATGTGATCATACGTACATCATCATGCTGTACAGTACAGCATTTCGAACAGCAAAATGTACATAATTTTAAAAGTTTTCCAAAGTTGAAAAATTTTAAGGTGAATACTGCACTAAAATAAAAATTAAAATATTACCATTTTATTTGTTATCATTTTGACTTTTTTTTTGAGTTTTAGGTTACTCAAAAATCTACTTGTTTTAAAAAAAAAAAGAATGCTGCTGATTGTATTTCTTTCCTTTTTGTGTATAAGTAAGAATACAAGGTTACTTATATTTCTGATGAGTAGGTCCTGATTTTTTTTTATTTTTTACGAAACAATGACTACTCTTTGTATTCACATAATAAACTTAGGTGCTTTAATGATATGCTTATTATGGTATTTCTCCAAAGAGTAATATTTAATATTAATAATCAAAAAATTTCTCCCGAATTTGGTTTGGAATTCAAGATTGGTCTTTGGTCTTATGGTCTACTATAAGTACCGATGATTGTAAACTCAATCGCAAGATATTTAGTTTGTAAAATTGATAAATTTCAATGTTTTTTTTTTTTTTTTGTAACATTGAGGCTCATAGAATCTGGTCACCGTATTATAATATCGGCCCCATAAAAAAATATGACAGTATCAATTTAGATCAAAATCACAGTGTCAATTTTTATCACAATCACCGCCATTTTCAAGCTACTTTCTAAGCTTATAAAGAATTTTTGGCATTTTTTGAAGTGAATGGTCATTTGCCTTACCATGATCCATTTCAATCCCAGAAGAATAAGAACACTAGGTGTTGGATACATTTAAAAAAATGTGGATTAAATATTACAAAAGCATAGTTCAAGCAACAAAAACTTAAATTTTATTATTTGAGTGTGTCGAAATAAATTTGTAATTTTAATATTGAAAAAAATTTAAGCAGTTTTGGTTAAAATCCAATGAGGTGGCAGCCCTGATTCCAATACAGCTTCTGAGCCAGTGATGTGATTCTGATTTAGTAAAAAATCCCGATAACATCCCGATTTAGTCCTGTTTATCCCACCAAAATGACACGAAAAACCCACAAAAAATCCCACCCAAATATTTATACAAATAACGATTTTTTATGCAATTTTTGAAAAGAAATAAGGATGCCCACCTGCTGAAGGAGGCCCACCTACTGCTGAACACTGTGAGTTCTGACGTCTGTATGATGCGCCAATGTGTAAAGTGTTGCAGTAACATCTCATTGAATGTTCACTTTTGATAATTCACTGAGATGAATGCGCATACTGCTTTAGCCCCACGGCCGTTGAGAAATAAAATATTCGAATAAAACGAAGCTGAGCAAAAATAGTTCATCTCTATTTAGTGAATTTCAGAAGGTGTTTCTTATCGATAAAAAAGGTGAATATGAGTAGAATTCTATATTTAATGTTTACTTTTCACAATTCGACGAGCAATCTAACAATATTGAGAAATTGGAAAAAAATATTTTACGTCATATCATGATGGCGTGCCTGGCCACCTACTGAACAAAACGTTGGTCCACCTTCCGAACAAATTTTCAGAAATCGTGTAAGTAAAAAATTGGCATTTATATGATTGAAAATAGTGTTTGAAATAAGTTAAAATAGTTTTCGTGATTGTCGTCCACGTTCAGATAAAATTTTAGAATGGCGTCGCCTAAAAAAAAATTGAAAAGAAGAACGAATATAAATTCTGATGCGATGGCTGCAGCCAACAAAGATATTCAAATCTCTATTGTTTGAAGTTCAAAGAGTCATTATGAACTATTGATAGAATAAACTTTTTATAAACTCTCAAACACTATTGTTTTTACTTCATTTTCTAATTTTTTTCAACGATTTGTTTTAGGTGCTCAGTAGCTGGGCCGATTTTTTCAGCGATCGATTTCGAGACTTTTGCTAGATCGACTGCCTAAATTATAATTTTTCGAAATTTTAAATTTTGATTAAAATTCCTGTTAGTTATTGAACTTAGCTTCCAAATGAAACCAAGAGCTCTAAAAAATTATGTTTTAAACCAAAAGTATAGCCTCCAAGCAAAACGTGTTTGGTAGGCGCGCATCCTCCCCTACATTTTTTTAACATTATAATAATTTTATAGTTTAATAATGTAAATAATGAAGTTTTTTAATAAATATAACAAATTTTCCACAAAAAAAAAAAAAAAAAAAAAATACGAAAAGTTAAACACTGCGTTTTTTATAAAAATTCTCTCAAGTGTATGAAGTAATCGTAAATTTCTTTCGTTGCATCAAAGTGAAACTGAGCTTATATTTTTTGTTTTTAAATGAGGATCTTATTTTCATTAATTTTAAGCCTCTTGAATATACATATCCCTTTCTTACATATTTAGAATGAAAGAAACAGCAATTAAACGAAAAATTTTGAAAGATTACAAAAAAAGTGATACCAACCAGTTTTCCTAATTTACACTTTAAAAAATTATGATTCAGTAGAAAATCCCACCTAAGCATCCGAAATCCCACACGTTCTCAAATAGGCCAAATATCCCGAAATGAGCCCGAAATCCCACCAAATCACATCACTGTTCTGAGCTGTGTGTGTTATTATGCAGGAATAATATTTATAGCATATTTTTAGGCTTCCTTTTTTGTTTGAATTCAAAATTATTCTTCATTTAATCATACATTTATTCAAAATACGATTATTTCCAGCTGTCTTCGAGTAATTAAAAAAAAAAATCACGATATATTTATTTAAGGATATTTTATTGAATCATTTGATGATATATATTTATTTGTATATTTATACATATATATATAAATGTAAGTAGGTATACAGTATAAGTAGTTATGTATGTATATCAATTGCAAATAACGTATATCATATAAATATAATAAGATTATTTTATTATTTGTGATTATTTTATATTCTAAATAATAGCAGTTAGTTTTAGTTCCAGGTTTATACAAGCCAAAAATCGTTAAGCATAATCATCCAGCATAATAAGTATTAGAATTATAATAATAATAAAAATAAAAGCAGATTAAGTAAATTAGAGACATAAATATTTATGGCGCACTAAAAAAATTATTAAGTTAAGGAGTACCGTTAGTTAAAAAAAAAATTAACAATTCTAACTTGTTGCTTACTGGTGTATAAGTACAGTTGTATTCTTTTTTGTTTTGTATGAAATTAAATTTTAAATTTTGTCTACAACTTTCAAGAATTTCTCATAAAAATAAATTAATTAAAGGCCAAAAATAAAAAAAAAAATATACATTGCTTCTATTTGTTTTAACATTAAAAATTGCACAGTTTGCTTTTGTTTTCGTTTTTTTACTTTTATTTGATTAAATAACAACTTTCAAATAACATTAATTAAAGATTCTTTAAAATATTTTGCAAATAATATTTTGAAATATCGCTTAAATGCATTTTTAAGCAGTAGCCAAATTTATGAAAATATTGTTATTAAACAATTTTTTAATGGCAAGAAATTTCAATTTTTTTTTTTTTTTTTGTTTGTATCAACATAATTTTCAAATCATTTCAATTATGAGCAATTTACAAATTAACTTAAAGTTGTATAAAGCTTAAAGCTATACAACATAAAGTTTAAAATATTTATAAAAAAAAACAAAAATCCTGCTTCTATTAAGTAACTCAGTTTGCCGAAGCATTAAAAAAAATGTTAACATTTAATGAATAATAAAATAAAAAAATTAAATTATATTTAAGCTAAAACAATTTTGACTGGGCCCAAGGGCAGCTGCTTCATGTAGTTCCAAGCATCGACACGCGTCATCTTCGCCGTTGAGGTGCCATTTATGCTGAGAATCTCGTCACCATTCTTCACCTGGCCGGTCTTTTGTGCAGCACCACCTATGAAATGAACAATTTTGAGCATTAAAAACATTATCATTTTTATTTTTTTTTTTTGAGAAAAATCTACAAAATTTAAAAAGGAAAAACATTTGGATAAATATACATGGTGCACCATATTTTATGTCGGTGTGTTAACATTGCATAACTTTGACATTTTTCAGCTGATTGATTTGAGTAGACAGTTTTTTTTAACGTCCATTCAGTACAATTTACAATTTAGCCATGAATCGCTTTACACCGAAACAACGCGTCGAAATAGTGACGCTGTACATCAGTGGGACTCAAGAAATTTTAAGCGGGGGCCAATGCTTAAAAAAACAAAAAAAAAACACAAAATGATGCTCATCGTTTGGCAAAAAATCAAACAAAACAATGCAATAAAATCACATGTCATGAGAAATTACTCGACACATAAGTAACCGGACAATCAGCTACAGCATAGAGTGTGGGTTTTTTATTTTGGCTTTGTATGCATTTGTTTTTGTAAAGTTCGCTGGAAAATGTGCTGAACACTGAATGAGTGCGACTTGTGTTGTTGTTTTTTGCAGGCGTTCTTTGAATTTGACTCATCGTAAAGACAAAATTAAGATAGAAACAATTTGTATGAAGGGCCTCGCGGGCCATACGTGGGCATGTTTGCTGTTAATTGAAAATAGTCGTTCAGTTCATTGTTCTGTTGTGTTAACTCAACGTGCATATCGTCGAAAATACCGTGGCCAACACTATTCGGCGTTTGGTGTCGAATTTTCCTGAGCATGGGACATTTGGAGATCGTTCGCCCAAGACGTTCCAATGAACTAGTTCAAGCGGTAAGAGAATATTGCCGAGAACTGACATGTGTCGTATCGTCACCGCGCTGGGCATTTTGGCGTTAATGTGACCACTTTGCGGCGCATTTTGAAGGATGATTTAATTTTTTTCCGTATAAAGGGCAATTTACTCAAATAATATTGCTGACAGAGCATCCATGTCGCTTGGAATACGGCAAAACAGTTGTTCGAAGGGTTGACAATGAACCTGACTTATGAAAACAAATTTTGATGGCCGACGAGGCCCTTTTTTACACTCCCTAGACCTAACCAAAAAAGACGGTTTGCTCCGTTACGAGTGAAGACGAAAATGTTCGCTAAAATGCATTTCAATGTTGTAACCCAAAATGTACGAGACGTTCTGGTCCATAACAACCGAACTTTTAGCGTTTCAACTCGTCAACAATAGCTGTGCAAAGTAGTCTTCTTCTTTTTTTCAGACGATTGGAGAAACTCGTTTCATTTTGGGTTAAAAGTCAAAACGGACGCAACGATTGCAAACGTTCGGCAAGTTGCATTCGTCTCGGTTCGTATATTTTGGTCAGGCCTTCTGTCGTCGTTAACAAGCAAAATTGCCACTTTTGGAGAAAGGAGAAGCCACACGAGAATCATGAAACATCATTTCATGACCAAAAAGTAACTGTTTGGGCCGCCTTTTGCGCAAAAAACCATCATAGGGCCATTTTTCTTCAGAGAAAACGAAACTGTGGATGGGAATCGATATTGGTGGTCACATTATAAATCGAACAATGCAGTCTCTGCAACGAAAACTCCCTGGACATGTGATATCAAATAATGGTGACATTGACTGGCCAGCCAGATCTCCAATTTTGATCCCTCCGGACTTCTTTTTGTGGGGGTTATTTTAAAAGCAAACTGTACGCCAGTAAGCCTCAGACTAATGACGAGCTCAAGGCAAACAATAGTGTCGAAATCAAGGCAAAAATTTGTGCCGCCCGAGATGCTCGAAAAAGTTATGGAAAACGCAGCAAAAAGGGTATATTTTGCTTTGGTCAATAGAGGCGGCCCCTTGAATGATGTTATATTCAAAACGTAATTCAAATAAATTTTAATGGACCAAATTAAATAAGAAATAACTCAAAGATATATGATAAGATAAAGATTTATGATAAGATGATAAGATAAAAGAAACTAAGATAAAGTTTGTTTTTTAAGCTATTCAATATTCCGGCATAAAAGATGGCATACCCTGTAGATTGTTCTAGTTTTTTAATAGACAGATGTTACTTCAGGACTTGTTACTTTATCCACCGACCACTTAACTCTTAAAATACGATCATCTGTTTAATTACCGTGAAGATCATTCCTAAACTACTCCAAATAGTGTCACAGCATCAGCCCTGCTAAAAAAACAACTAGATATGACAACACTGGAAAAGTCCAGTTAGTTTTTGGCGTCGGTACTGATTAAAAAACGTTTTACTTTTGAATATGGCGTACCTTGTAATTCTTCAACCATTAATCTATTTTAAATAAAAAGAAACATCAAATTCGAAGCCTACATACGTTTTTCTTATTATCGATTTAACTATTGATGGTAGTATGATAGTAGTTGAGAGGTTTAATGACTCGAGGATGACTCTTTGAAAATTTTAGGAATATTATAAATTATTTAACAACTTTTTCCGGAAAATATTCAATAAAGGCTTGTGGGTGACATTAAAACAGTCTGTCCTGATATGACAAAAATAACATGAAATTGAAGTAGTAATGTGAAGAGTAGTTGGGGAGTTCAGTGTCCTGTGGGTGATGATCAAGAATGAAGATTTAACGTTTCAAAAAAGGAATAAACAATGCATGGGAAATTCTGCCAATGGGTTAATTTTTCAGGGGAAAATAATATTTTAAGAAATTAGGGATATGTGGGTGACACTCTGGCCAAAACTATGCTATAAATAAGGATAATGATAAGCTGCAATTTATATGCTTCTTTTCATAAAAAAATAAAATCTACAAATTGTTGATGTGAAGCAAGTGGGTGTCGAAGTAAGTGGGTGTAGAAATGGGTGACACCTCAAGCATTACTTCTTTGACCAGCTATTGAAAAGAAAATGGTGCAAAAAATGGACCGAAATTTTTCTGCGAGGAATCTATTTTCGAATTTTATAATATCTTTGGGTGATAGTTTCAGGAGTTGAATCCTCTAGACATAAAAAGTTCATAAAAACTTTTTGCAAAAACTTTAAAATGTCATAAAAATAGATAAGAATAGATATATATATATATATATACGCCTTATACCAAAAAAAGTGAAAGAACACAATATTTCTTAAATAAGTTTTGACACTCCTTTACTTCTTAGTTCTTAAATAAGCCTTGACTCGTCTTGCATTTGGTCTATTGTTGATAAGAAAATGGATCCCACAATTTTAAAGTTTCTGACTTTTATAATTTTATAAAATTTTTCGTAATTTATTAAAAGAATTAAATGACCTTTGGTTGGTAGTTTGAAGAGTTATACCCAATAAACTATCTATCAAAACATGGGTGACATAAAAAAATTAGTGAATCTTTTAGATGCTTCTGAAAAATATAGAATTGCACGTGTAAAGAAGATTTTATCATATTTAACAGTCCACTCGGAAGTCTATTTGTGAGAAACTTCGGGGTCTTACTTAAACTTCTGTCAATAATAGTTCTGTTGGATATTTACGGGTTGGAGTTAAGCATCATTTGCTGAAGTTTCAAAAGAGAGCTTATATTGAATTGTAAGGACGTCAGAGGAATATTTCTGCTAAGCATCTCTTGTAATATATAAAAAATTCGGGTGAGTACAAGAAAATGCGATTTTAACAGCAAATGGAAGAGGTAAAATCATAAAGAAGAGGCAAACGGGCAACACCCAAGTTGAACCGCCGTCATTCTAGCCAATATGTCCACACGACATCAATTTAGATTGTACCAAAAGAATTGGCGAATTTGCTCTACATAGGCGTCCGCAGGAATTTTTCGAGGGGGGGAAAAGGTATGCATTGGTGTGCACATATATATAAATGATGATATGAAAATATAACATATACACATAGGAAATAAAAATATATAAAATATTTCCAGTCCAGGGGGGCAAGTGCCCCTCCCTGTTCCCCCTGTGGACGCCTTTGTTGCTATATATTTCAAGAAATGATTTAAATAAGGTTTTCTTTCAGCAAAAATAGAACAAATTTTAAAATTGCATCAACACCACATGAGGACACCATATGGAACATATGGATTAAAGTTATTCCAAAATTTTTAATTTAGCGAATGCAGTAACGAATGCATCAAGATTTGTGGATATACCTAATTATACCCATTTATGAAACTTGATTCGTCTCAGTAATTCCAGGTAAATTTTTCTTTATCATCAATATTCGAAAATTTCTAAAATGTGCAACGATTAAAGATCCAAGCATTATGACTTAACCTGGATTCGATCCGAGATCCTATAAAATGTTTGTCAAACTCCAATACTCAGTATGTGAGAAGATGAACGTCAAGTTTTCCCCCTTAATTTCAATAAATTTCCCTTCAATGAATATAACGTACCCATGAACACCTTCTTGATGATAAGCGGCCTATTTCCGAGTGGAGAATCGAAACCGCCTTCAATCGAGAAGCCCAGTCCACAGCTGTCTTTGACGATGATCACGTTTTTAGCACCAGAGGGCGCTTCTTCTGAAAGAAAAAAAAATACCAATAAAACCAAAACATTACTCTTCTATTCATATGATGGGACATACCCTGCGCTCTGATTTCCGCCGCTATGGCATTTCTTGCTTCCGCAGCACGTTCCAATAACTCGGTGGTACTTAGTTTGGAAGCATCACCACGTGACTGCTGACGTCTGATGCGTATGCTGCTCAGCGTCGATTCTGCCGATGTGGAGGTTGTCTGTTGAGGTTGCGGACTACTTGAGCCTGTACTGGTTGTGGAAGAAGATTTTGTGGCACTATCATCATTGGACACAATATCCAAGTCTAGATCCAGCGAACGTGATGCCTTGTGGTAGTTACGCTTCTTTTCATAGTCCACTTCGCTGTTGTTGGGTTTTTCGATGAGTGAAGTAAGCGAACCTAAGGAGGAACGTTTCTTGGTCATGGGCTTGACAATCAATGACTCAGAGCGTGTAACGACGAGCACAACTTCGGGACGTGGAGTCTAGATACAGAAAAGAACTCATTATTTTAAGGATAGTTCGAAGAAATTTTAGTTTGAACGGGTAATTTCGCCCCGTTTTATCAGATATTCGTCTGAACTTACCTTCAACACAGTTATAGACTCCCGATGCGTAAGACCACGCATGCTCATGCCATTTACTGCCAAAATACGATCGCCTTTCTTAAGACGCCCATCCTTGGCTGCTGGTGTGTTGCTCAAGATTTTGTGTATCTGTCAAGTGAAATATTATGTTTAATTATCAACTCACGACTCATTAAGGTATCACTTACCGTTATCTCCTTAGCTTCATAGTCAGAGCCACCAGCCAGCGTTATACCGATACTGCTCTCTGGCGTATCTCGCTGTAGAACTATAATGAAAGCCTCAGACATCTTGAGTGGCGGATCGGCTTCTTCGATTATAAGTTGTATGTCTTGCGCAGTAATCAGACTCTGATTGCTGCCAAGCGAAGAAAAACTTCCAAACTCCGTTGTTGTCTCCTGCGTGGACACATTCTGCGTGCTCGAGGAAACGCCCGATGACGAAGAGGCAATGGAGTCCAAGGACGAGAAGCGTTCGTGATAGTTTGTGCTTTTGGCTGACTTCACGGACAACAAGTTGGAAGTGGAGGAAACTGTAGAGTTTCCATTGGTGTTGGTAATGATGTTTGTGCTTTCCGCACGTCGCTCGAACTTTTCGCGTATCTCCGCAGTGGATGTTTTGATGGTTGTTGTCGTCTTGCCCGTTATTGTGCTGTAGGATTTGATGGTCGATGTTTCCAGCTTTTCGTGCTGTGGACGCAGCGATTTTTCCAGCGGTGCTTTTGTTTTGGCCACCTCGGACTTCACCCATTGCGAAAGATCCGTTGATTCTACAGCAGATTTCTTTGCTAGCACTGGCGTTTCAACAGCTCTTTGCGGACTCACTGGTTGAATGGGTACGCCACTTACAGAAGCCACCACTTTTGCGGGCGCCGCACGCTTTGGTGTTGTGGCTACTTGACTGGGATCTGCCTTGAAGCTCGCCTTGCGTTCTTCATCAATAAACATGGCACTAATTTTGGAGGGCGATGTATGTGCATCTGATTTCCGGCTGCTGTCATCGGTGTCAGAAGTTATTTCTACATAGGCCGCAACATTTATCACTTTATCTACCAAACTTTGATCCTTGGAGGAAACAAGTTTGTAGTTTATGGGTGCGGTGGCAGAAACCATCTTGGCGGGTAATGCAACCAATGAGCCACCTGAGGAAGAGCGTGGCTTGGATTTGTGCACACGACGCACTTCCTCCTCATCATACCCATCGGTGCTATCCTCGTCCTCGTAGCGGCGATTGCGCACTAGTGCGGAGGAGTCGTCACGACCACTACGGCACTTGGCAGATGCCAGAATGTTTTTCCGATTGCTGGCCGAGTCACCGGAACCGGATCTCAAAATACGCCGCGACATATCAACAGTCGGTGTGCTGCCGACGGAGCTGCAGCTGGCCTGTGAGCCGGAGCCCGAGGTAAGCGTCGAAGTGGTGGAACTGGCAATCGAGGTATTCGTTTCCGAACTGAGGGTACGTGTGAGCGCAAACTTTTCAGGCACTGCAGGCACGTTTGGCGACATGGGTGGTGAGGAGATCTTGGAGGAGAAAACAGAGTCACTGTCACTCTCCTCATGTTGGGTGTGGCGCGGAACGTTGAGCGATGTGCGTGGTGGTTTGGCAGGTGGAACGCTTGCCAAGGAAGGCTCTAGCCGACGTTGTGCAATAAGCGGTGCTTGCGCTGACATGCGTCCATGACCAAAGATGCTCCTATAGCCATTAGCTGCTATGTTGGCGGAGTTGTTGGTGGTAGAAACGTTAAGAGGACGCAGCGGTGTATGCTGGTTGTTATTCATGCTCAACTCCGAGCGTTTTGCTGGACGAGGCGTTGTGTGCGAGCCTAGGCCACCGATACCGCTGTCTGTGGAATCTGTGGAGGAAGTATTACCGTTAGTCTTCAATTTGTCGCTATCGCGACTCTTAATCTCAGGCAAATCCAGTATGGTTTCAAGCGTTGAAATGGGAATATGTGGCCGCTCAGGGATGACCAAACCACGTAGTTTGGACATGCTGCGTCGACGCTGTTCCAAGATATTTGTGATGGCAGCTTTGCGAGAGGCCTCATCGGGCACAAAGGCTGGCTGTCCCGAGAAACTGATGCGACGCTCAAGATTTTGAGCATGACGTCGCGGCAAGGAAGCGTAGCTTTGTGTGTAGTCAGTGTTAAGGGTGTTTAAGGAATACATAGAGTCAGAAAAGTTCTGTTTGGGTGCTTGTTTGGTATATTGATAGTGACGCGCAGCATCGTTCAAGTTTTCAACGCTCATGGCGCGCGTCTTGGTTAAATTGGAGGCAACGGAATAGCGTTGCGTGGCGCTAGAGTCAAGTAGATTCTCAGTGCTTAAGTTGAGCGGCTTAAGCGAGCTATTGGAACGTGAAAAACTGGGCTTACCCACAGAAGGCATGGGTGCGACATCACTGTCGTCATTGGAAAACATGGCTATTTTATCACGAACGCTTTTCTCGGATTTCTCATCCTTGCGCCAATCGCTGTGCTTGCGAGGAGCACTTAAGGAACGCTTGTATTCTGCGGCATCGAAGATAGGTGGATCAGACTTATTGCCCGTTGGCGTGCTACCACCAGAACTGGACAGATTGTGCGTGGAACGGCTGTGGCGCGAGTCAAAGACCAGCTTTGTGCTAACGGGTGGCGTAGCCGTAAGTGTTGCGTTCAGCGTGCTTGAAACGCTGTCATTGGGCAATGTTTCGGGCCGTGCATCACTAACATTGACAATCAGATCCTGACGATAGACCTTACGCGGTACTGTCGTGGGAGGAACTGTTTTTGGAAGCGGCGGTGGCGACGCTGCCAAAGTTTCTTTCGTTTTGTGCGTTTCGTGAATTTCTTTAAGCTCCACATTGGTGGCAACTTCTTTAGGCTCGGCGCTGGTTATGTGTGTGGTGCGTGTGCTGGCGATCATGGTCTGACCAATGGAGGCGGCAGCTTGTAGTTTTTCTGTGTAGACGGTGTTTGTCTGTCCCGTGGTCGTGGATGTTGTGGTGGTGGTGTGTGACTGCATGAGACTGGCAACTTTGAGTAAATTGGGCGAGGGCATGATTAGTGGTTCCGAAAAGTTGGGCGGAAATTCGTGTCCATCGGGTGGTAGACGTGAATATGTTGGAGGTGAACTGAGTGTAAGATAATCGTTGGCAATTAATGGTGATTGAGGCACAAGTTGAATGCCGTTCTCCATTTTGATGAGCTGCGGTTTATCAAGATCTGTACGGAAAAATACACGGGGAGAGAGAGAAAGAAAAGGAAAAAACAAATATTAGACACAAACGAATAAGAGACATGCTGGAGATTTATGTGGGAGATTCTAAGAGGGTATGTTTACAGGAGCAAATGGCATTAAAAGATTAAATGAGATGGGAGAGAAAAAACATGAAAAGGTTTATTAGGAAGGTAGAAATTTACATGTTACAAGTGTGTGTTAATTAATTATAAATAAAAGGATTTGTTTTTGAAGGCTGAAAGTACAATATATGAAAATAATTTAATTTAAGGATGAAACTATGCCACTTTGAAGTGGGTTAAGTGAGCAAGCAGAGCAAATACTTTGTAGGCTATTTTCTGGACTTAAAGAAAGATTTTTCCCACCCGTTCTTGTCACACAATCTACAAATATACAATTTTATTTCCAAAATCTAGCTTACATTAAAATAAAACCCGTTTCAATTCATAAATTCCTATAAAACTAAAAATTATACCAGTTCTTGTGTTAATTTCTATAAATTATTTTGACAGCTCAAAGCCTTTTTTCATTCTAACTTCACTTAAAACAATAACAGGATTTATACCAAAAATATTAAAATTTCAGATAAAATTATACCAGTTTTTTATTTATTAACAATTAAGGAGGGTTTTGTTTATTTTTTTATAAAATCGTTAAGAAATAGAAATAATAATTTCGGCCAAAATTTTCCTTTCAAAATATAAATTTATCTTTTTTTATACCACTTCGAAGGCAAGTTATTTAAGTTTTCTACGAATAAATGACTTTTTAAGTTAATTTTAATTTTTGCATTAGTAAATATGGAAAATGATAAAAATTTTACCAGTTTTTATGCCAAATAGCTTGCTGGTATAAAGTATAATAATTTATTAAGTTAGTTCTTGTACAAACTAACAAAAGTAATTTACAGTTTTAAGCTTTTTCCTCTTTTAGTTTTGATAAAATTAAAAATTATACCAGTTTTTTTAAACATCATCGATATAACGTCACAACCAAAGCAAAAGGAAAATTTATACAAGTTTTTAGAACAAACAGTTTTAAGTTTCAAAAGTAGTATAAATCGGCTCTTATTCGAAATAATTAAAAATATGCAGTAGCCAGCTATTTTTCCTTATAAGTCTGGATAAAATGAAGAATTATACAAGTTTTTATTAGAAATATGCTATATTTTTTTCGAATTAATGCATATTTAGACTATTTAACGGAAGTTGTAAGCTATAATGACAGTAAACGGAATTATACCAGTTTTTAGACCAAATAGTTATTGTTTAAATTGTTGATTTCATCATTTTTATTCCAATTATTTGAAAATTTGCAGTTGTGATATATTTTTATAGTAAATCTGGGAAAAATGAAAAATTATGCCAGTTTGAACAACAAATAAATGTTTTTTTTTTCGAAAAAAATTCATTATTTCATTTATTAGATTTATTTATTTTTAAATATGTACGAAAATTTTTTAAATAAAAATAGATAATAAATTTATACTAGTTTTTGGACCATATGAATGAAAGATTTAGTTAGTGCTTATGTCAGTTCTTTTACCAAATATTTAAAAAAATACACATTAATAAGCTTTTTGCCTCGACAAGTCTGGATAAAATAAAAAAAATTATACCAGTTTTTAATACATTAAGTTATGTTTTTTACACGGTTGTTTATATGCACATACATAAACTCGTGTATTTGTTGTGTGTCTATAGGGAATTTTTTGATTGAAAACGTATGAGCAAATAATTAGGCCAGTTTTTGGGCTAAATAGTTTAAAACTTTAATACCTTGTTATACAGTGTTGCGCAAAACAAAAGCAACAAAATGTACTCCAGACTATAAATACATAATTTTCATAAAAACAAAATATTTAAAACAAAGCTTACTATTTATTTTCACAGAGGTATTATTAGGCTATAAAACCAATACATTATAACAACAACAACAATTGCGTTTAAAACAAATATGAAAAAATGTACAGCAGAGTCGGAATTCACTTGCGCAAAACAATAGCAACAAAGTAGAGAAAGAAGAGAAAGAAGAGAATAGGTTTAAAAAGAATGCGATCTAGCGGAACTTTTACAATGTTTTTGAGAAGCTGCTGTAAAATACTTTCAATTTGTGCAATATTTGATTCAGTTTGTCAACGATCTTTGCATATTAATGACGTTAAGAACATGGCGAGGGAAAAGTTTGGAGACAAATTAAGAAGTGAAATAATTAATGACTTTTTAGGTGGTATGAAGCAAGCAGAGATAGCAGAAAAATTTAAAATTAATAGATCGTGCATTTGCCGGTTGATAAAGAAGTATCGGCAGACAGGAGAAGTAAAAACTAAACATTTAGGTGGAAGACCTCGAAAAACTTCGACTCGGACAGACCGTGAAATTGTTAAGATGATAAAAAAGAACCGTTTATTTTGTTAAAAACAATTGTAACATCTTTAAAACTGAATGAATATTCATCACAGTACATTACGAAGACGGGCTGTAGAAAACAATTTAAAAAGTTACAGACCAGCCAAAAAACCATTGCTTACAAGAAGGCAAGTAAAAAATAGGTGAGTTTTTTTTAGTGTAATGCTTTATTAATATTAACATTATTTCATTGGAAAAGGTTAAAATTTGCAAAAAGACATCGCAATGGGTCAGTAAATAAGTGGAGGACAGTACTGTTTAGTGATGAATCTAAATTTAATCTAATTCAATCGGATGGAATGCAGACCGTCAGGCGACACAGAGGACAACGTCTTAAAACCAAGAACATCCTCGTCACTATAAAGCATGGTGGTGGAAATATAACGGTGTGGACATGCTTTTCGGCTCAAGGACTGGTCCATTTCATAAAATAGATGGAATAATGAACGGTGAGGGATATTGAGCTAGTATGGCTCCCCCATGCAGAGTGGAATATGCCACTTCGATGGGTGTTTCAACATGATAACGACCCGAAACACACATCGAAAGTGGCAACGGAGTGGCTAACAAACAATAGGATTCAAACTCTTGATTGGCCGGCACAATCACCTGATTTGAATCCTATTGAAAACCGTTTTGGCATCCTTAAAAGGAGAGTGGCAGGACATCGGTTTTCCAACAAAGAGGAGCTATTCGACAAGTTGAAAACTGAGTGGGAAAACCTTCCGGAGGACTGTTTTTATTCATTAGTTGCCTCGGTGCCAAAAAGGTGCGAAAATGTTATTAAACAAGGGCGGATACACAAAATATTGATTTTGTTGCTATTGTTTTGCGCAAGTGAATTCCGACTCTGCTGTACATTTTTTAATATTTGTTTTAAACGCAATTGTTGTTTTTGTTGTAATGTATTAGTTTTATAGCTTAATAATAACTCTGTGAAAATAAATAGTAAGCTTTGTTTTAAATATTTTGTTTTTATGAAAATTATGTATTTATAGTCTGGAGCAGGCGCGGATCCAGGGGGGGGTTTTGGGGGTTCAAACCCCCCCCGAAATTCTAAAAGAACCTGTATTTAAATGTGATGTTCTGATGTTTATTATGTGGGCTAAGAGTACCAAAAAGAAAAAAAATTGGTTTTTTATAATTTACTTTAAATATTCACACCCCTATGCTGTAAACGTTTGTAGCTGTTTCTACACGTATTGCTAAAATACTGAATTCTGTTCCAGTTTTTGTTTGTTTTTGCGATATTGCGCCTGTAGCTGTAAACAGTCACACATACAATCTTAACCTGAAATCACAAAAACACCGCATTTTTTGGATAAAATATATCCAAACACCGCACAGACTTAATTTAAAAACCCACAGTTTCGATAGTATCGGAAGTGTAGACTTAAAATTCCTTTTTATACAGTAATGGAGAAAAATTCCGATTTTTGTAGTTTGACGTAAAATTACTTTTTATACAGTAATGGAGAAAAATTCCGGTTTTTGTAGTTTTTATTTATTTTGATGTTGGTTTTATGTTGGCCTTTAAGATTTGTATTCGAGTCAAATAAACAGAGAAATAACTTTAATTATTATAATTATCTTCACCCCAGCGTCAGCTTGTGGAATCAAACACAAAAAAATAATCCTGAGCACCACACAATCATATGGAGTGAATATGGATTCGGCCTTATTTCCATTTGAAAAAGAAATTAAGCCAATTTGGCCTTATTTCCCTTTAAAAGGAACCAGTATTAAAACGCCATCAAATAAGTTTTTTAGTTTTATTTAATGAAAAATTAAAGATATAAAGTATTGGAATAATTGTACTTTAGGCCCATGCTCCTTTAAGGAGATAAAAATCGGGAACGTTTGAAAAATGTACATATTTTGGAATAATTGCACTCTAGGTTCACGCTTCTTTTTTTTTTTTTTTTTTTTGTTTTTTAAATGTGTATGGAACTTCTAAATCTAATGCTGCAAAAAAAAAAAATAGGTAGGTCTCAAATGGTTTAGGAGATAAAAATCGTGAAAGTCTGAAAAATTTACATATTTTTTTTATTGAGAAGACTAGGATATCTTATTCTAATAATAGAAATATATATCCGTTTAAAGCGAAAAATATGATCGTTTAAATTCTAAAGAACATCTTTTTGTAAGTGGTCGAGAAAAAAATGTAAAATATAAACGTAAAAGTTATGAATGAAAATTTATAAAATATGCGCGATTTTTACTGAAGCTTTAATATTCTAAAGAATGAGCGCCGCAGGTTTATAATAAATCGCCGCGATTTTTAATAAAAATTTTTTGCCTGCGGCGCTCATTCCTTATAATATTAAAACATATTCACCTTCACTATTGAACTACTACTAATAAATTTTTCGCTTTGATACGAAAACAAGCACATTGAGGTTGACAATGGCAACCGTTCTCTTGCAAATTAAGTACCTACGCTGAGTCCAGTAACTTTTCAAACACCAGACTACAGGGTGCGTACTTATTATTAAAAATAATTATAAAAAATAATCCTTAGTTTGCAAAAATTATTTTTCGGCCTTATTACCATTTTGCTAAATTTTTTTTTAGGCTTTATTTCCTTTTCTAATGGAAATAAAACCAAATTCACAATTTCGGCCTTATTTCTCTTTGAAAAGGAAATAAAGCCAATTCGGCCTTATTGCCGTTGGCCTTATTGCACCCCGCCAATTCGGCACATTAACGGCATAGAACCTCACTTATGCCTCGGCGTCATCGAAAATTTAGCCGATATTTTGTTCCATGCATAATTGAACCATACCAATATTATCATAATAAAAAGAAACGACAATAATTTCCTTAATAATTTGTGTTTTATTCAAAATCAACATAGGCCTTTAAAATTTAACTACCCTTTATATATATAACGTACATAAATATTTTTGAAACCCCCCCCGAAATATATTCCTGGAACCGCCCCTGGTCTGGAGTACATTTTGTTGCTTTTATTTTGCGCAACACTGTATCATCATTTATTTCAAATACTTAAAAATGCCCATTTTTTCTATATACATACATACGTATGGATAGCATAAAAAATTATACCAGTTTTTATAACAAACTATTTTGTTTGCCAAGAATGAATAGACATTTATTCATTCCAACTAACGATATTCACATTAACGAGCATTTTGAGTTGAAGGGGACAGAGAAAAGAATTATACCAGTTTTAAGACCAAATCCTTTTAAGCTTCAATAATTGTTTATAACAGTTCTTATTTCAAATATTTGCAAATTCTCAGTAGTATGCTATTTTTCTCTATAAATCTGGATAACATTAAATATTAGACCAGTTTTAATGGCAAATAAGGTCATGATTTTATGTTGCTCATGCAACTTAAAAAAACAGTTTTTCATTTAAAGAACAGCTTAAAAAATGTATGCCAGTTTTTAGACCAGTTAATTTAAAGTCTAATCATTCAACCGGCTTATTGGTTCTGTTCCACTTAATAATACCAGAAGAATATTAAAAATATACCAGTTTTAGAAAAAATTTCAAAAGCTCTTCTTGGAATGAAAAAAAGACGAAATAATCAGAACAATGCAGTTCCCAGAAGTACCAACATCCCATCTTCTCCGAATGCATTCATTCTCGCGGTCATTCATTAATTCATTCATTCATTCAACTAACTGTGTTTCTGTGCACTGAACACAGCTACAATTAATTCCTGCATGAAGTCAACAACGCTAACAACATTCTTGTGCGGAATAACAAGAATTTTTTCCCAGCATTGATCCAACGCTTAGCTGATGTTGCCAGATCGTTGGCTGGCTTAATGTTGGCCATTTGTTGTCGCTTTTTATGGCCAGAGTTGCCGTGTGATAGTAGATGGATACTTTTTCTTTTCTCTCCACTATTTTTTAATGAGAGTATTTAATGTTAGCTCAAGAATTTAGTTAATTACAGCGCGAAGCTGTTATTAAGTGGCCGCCAAAGCTGAGCTGCTAAGGCTTGGTGTTGGGATTTGGCTGAGAAGAGAGTGCAAAGTCGCGCTGATGCGTCACCGCTCAAAGCAAGTTTAAAAAGAGCAGTCTTCAAAGAAATGCTCTTTGCATAGAAACTAAAACTTACTGCAGCGGAAATTCTAAACATTGCTTCGTAGAAAATGAAGAGTCTGCTGAGAACCTTGTCGAATGTTGGATGCAAAAATAGGCGGCGGCAGCAGTTTGTAAATTAAAATGAGTGTTGGCAATGATGAAGAGTTTCCGGGCGCTGTAAAAGTGACAGCAACTGGGAGTAGAATTTTTCAATATTGACTAGCCTCGGGAAGTGACAGGAAGTGTGAGTTTAATGTGGGAAGCTTTTAACTTTTTTTTCAAATAAAAGGATGTTAGTACAATCACGTTGGTTGATCGGTAGTTTTTGCATTTTTTTTTTTTTTTTGTGACAAATTCTTGCTTTTTATCTCTTTCAAAATATTGCATTGTCACAATTAGGTCATCTATTTGTTCAAAGCTTTTTTCACCTCAGACTTGCTGGCTTATTTGGATTTGTGATGATGATTCATAGCACTTTACGACTGCATCGCGTCATGCCATTTGTCACAACAACCTTGAGTATCTATCAGCTCTGTTCAGGGAAATGACTGAACTATGCTATCCATCAAATTTTGTCTTTGTATTGATTTTTGTTGTATTAATGCTAAGTAAGCTCTTTTAATGGAAATTTACCATCAAAGTTAAGTGTGAGTTTCAATAAAAGCCAAGCGTTAATGATTTCATTTATAGGTTTTCTAATAAAGCGGGAAAATATGCAGACATATGTCGAATAATAAAAGAGATCTTTTAAAAAAAAAATTGATTTTCGGAATGCCTGTAGATAGAGCGTATATGAGTTCCAAGGAGGGTCATCTGAACTTTTGTGGGTTGTATGGAAACCGTATTCATAAATGGTGATTTTATAGCCAATCGAAAGCACTGGGATTAGATCAGGGGATTATTATAGATGGATAAGTGGAACTTTTAGTAATTCAGTGCTCAGTAGACTCTTTGAATTTTTTAGGATAATCTGGAGACATACAGCATTGAAAAAAATTTAAAAAAACAAAAAATCAATTTTTCCAATCAATAATTTAAAAAAAAGACCTCTAAAAGAATTTGAGACCCGAAGAAATAAGATCTTGGAGGAGTTTAGAATTTGAACTCAAAAAACCATCTGTCCTTTTAAAGTTGTAAACTGCACATAATGCTAGATTATTAAACAATAATAGATAATTGATAAAATCAAAATCAAATGCAAAGTCAAAATCAAAATGAAAATTAAAATCAAAATCAAAATGAAAATTAAAATCAAAATCAAAATCAAAATGAAAATTAAAATCAAAATCAATATAAAAATTAAAATTAAAATCAAAACCAAAATCAAAACCAAAATCAAAATCAAAATCAAAATCAAAATCAAAATCAAAATCAAAATCAACATCAACATCAACATCAAAATCAAAATTAAAATCAAAATCAAAATCAAAATCAAAATCAAAATCAAAATCAAAATCAAATCAAAATCAAAATCAAAATCAAAATCAAAATCAAAATCAAAATCAAAATCAAAATCAAAATCAAAATCAAAATCAAAATCAAATTCAAAATCAAAATCAAAATCAAAATCAAAATCAACATCAACATCAACATCAACATCAAAATCAAAATCAAAATCAAAATCAAAATCAAAATCAAAATCAAAATCAAAATCAAAATCAAAATCAAAATCAAAATCAAAATCAAAATCAAAATCAAAATCAAAATCAAAATCAAAATCAAAATCAAAATCAAAATCAAAATCAAAATCAAAATCAAAATCAAAATCAAAATCAAAATCAAAATCAAAATCAAAATCAAAATCAAAATCAAAATCAAAATCAAAATCAAAATCAAAATCAAAATCAAAATCAAAATCAAAATCAAAATCAAAATCAAAATCAAAATCAAAAAATCAAAATCAAAATCAAAATCAAAATCAAAATCAAAATCAAAATCAAAATCAAAAATAAAATTGAAATAAAAATAAATATGTATAAATGTAATCATAAAAAATAAGAATAAAAAAAAATAAAAATAAAAACTAAATCAAAATCAAAATCAAAATCAAAATCAAAATCAAAATCAAAATCAAAATCAAAATCAAAATCAAAATCAAAATCAAAATCAAAATCAAAATCAAAATCAAAATCAAATCAAAATCAAAATCAAAATCAAAATCAAAATCAAAATCAAAATCAAAATCAAAATCAAAATCAAAATCAAAATCAAAATCAAAATCAAAATCAAAATCAAAATCAAAATCAAAATCAAAATCAAAATCAAAATCAAAATCAAAATCAAAATCAACATCAACATCAACATCAAAATCAAAATCAAAATCAAAATCAAAATCAAAATCAAAATAAAAATCAAAATCAAAATCAAAATCAAAATCAAAATCAAAATCAAAATCAAAATCAACATCAACATCAACATCAACATCAACATCAAAATCAAAATTAAAATCAAAATAAAAAATAAAATTGAAATAAAAATAAATATAAATATAATCATAAAAAATAAGAATAAAACAAAAAACAAAAAATAAAAATACAAACTAAAAAAAAACAAAAATTTAAAAAAGATATTTTAAATAAGACAAATACTTATATTACTCTTAAGTAAGGATTCAAATCAAAGCAAGGAGTATAAGTTAATAACATTAGTATAAGTATAATATAAGAAAAGGAATGAAAACAAGAATTTTGAACAGGATTAGGAGAAGAATTAGAAAAACAACGAGAACAATAATTTGGACAATGCTTGGGACAGGAGTAAGGAAAAGGATTGGAATTGGGTTGGCGTCAAGAAGTGGAAATAAAATTCTGAAAAAGTTAGGACAAATATTTGGACATGGATTAGGTCAAAGAGTAAAACAAGGTCTAGGTCAACTACAAATACATATATTGAAAATTTGAGGTACTTTAAAAAAAATCCTAGTAATCTTAGATATCTTCAGGGTAGATTTGGGATTGCAATTTAATGGGAAATGTTTTGCCATTATTCTACCAAATAAATTGAAGAAGTAATATTCTAAATAAAATAAATTGGCTATTTCTGCCCTTGAAAGGTCTTTGATCGAACTTCTTATGATCAAATTGTGTTGTGCGTGTTATTAAATGTTTGAACACAATTGATCGAGAACTGGACCTACTAGTTTTATGCCGACTCCAAACGGCTAATGTGCATGTTCTCAAGAAACTTGACATGACATTATTTTACTCTCTGAGGCTTGCAGAGAGAGACCAAACAGAAAAATTAATTCAACTGAAAAAACTTTCTGTATCAGATGAAAATTGAACCATGGTTCTCAGCATATGGGTCACGCACTCTACCCACTGCGCCACGGCCGCCAAAAGAAAT
This sequence comes from Pherbina coryleti, assembly GCA_943735915.1. NCBI lineage: Eukaryota > Metazoa > Arthropoda > Insecta > Diptera > Sciomyzidae > Pherbina > Pherbina coryleti. The sequence continues at coordinate 11,379,704 of OX030952.1, read as the reverse complement.
AATAAGGAAGTAATATTTTATCTGTACGAAAATTATTTTTAAAAAAGTTGAGTGCTTGCAAATACTCTTAAAAAAATTCGAATCTTATAGTTTTTAAATATTGGGACTTGCCCGATTTTTGGCCCACATTAAAAATTAATCAAATTTAGAGGTTAATCAATTGACATCAGTCAGAATTGGATACAGTTCATATGAAAAACAACATCAATTTTCGAATGTAGCTAAGCTTTCTTAAGAAGCTTAGAAAAAAAAAATCATAAATTTGATATAAGAAAAATTGATAACTTTACTCAAAAAACAAAGCTGGCCATATCTCCTTGATATAGAAAAATCTATGAATTTTTGACAGAAAAACATTAATTGAACTGTCAAAATGTTGCGTTGACAAATTAAATAAACATGACGGCCAACAAGCAGGCAGGCAGGCACGCTCATAAATATGCGATCATGACATTTCTAGCGCTGGCAACAATATGTAAAATTAAAAAAAAATTTTTAATATCTCACCTACTTGTCAGCCAAATAAATGGCTTTAACTACCATTTTGGCAGTTTGATTTTTAATTTTATAAAATTTTCACATGCTGGTGGGCAACAAAATCTCGATCTGTGTTGTGTGTTAAGAAAAATTGGCGACAATTTTTTTTTCCTCACTTTGGTTTTAAGTCGCAACAGACGCATGACTTTTGACAGCTGTAATAGACTGAACGACTTAATTAAATAATTTTGAGAAATAAGCAACACAATTCGTTTGTGTGAATTTAACAATAAAAGGCAACACAGCACATAACAAAAACAAAATAAGAAAAAAAAGAGCTGCAAACTCTTTAATTCCGATAATTTTCCCTCTTGCTTAATATTGTGTTGCTAACATTTTTGCGTGGGTTTGACTATTGCGCTAAGTGACGTCCTCGCGGGCGTCAGGCTCATTGACGCCGCTGGAATCAGAGCAACTTATTTTTTTATTTATATCGTATTAAGTGCACTCATAAAGCTTAATGTTAGAAAAGCTTATATATTAAATAATAAAGCATTAGGCGGCTTAAAAATCTTTTGTTTTCTAGAATAAAATAATAAATACTATTATTTAGAAAAGACGTATTTTCGCATTAGGTGAGTTAAAAACGTCATTGTGACCCTGTGTATATTTGAAAAGAGACGGGATTTGTCATATTAATTTGACAGCGACATGACCAAAAACGTGTAAACATGTTTTATGTGGTCAAAATAACTTTCAATGTTTAAAGTCGCAGTGAAAAAGCCGCTAAGACATACATCAAAGCAACTCAAGGTGAAAAATAAATGAAGTCTCAAAAAATTAACTAGCTTTAAAAAACCGAAAATACATATAAAAACTAAGCAAAAATTTGTGGAAGTCATTTTCTCGAAGTCTCACATGCAAAACCACATTTGCACCTATTTCAAAATTGTCTTCAGTGAACAAATGATTTCTTAACCCAGGTCCCTTGATTGTCAGGATAGAAGTTCTTGCATGGATGGCAGATTCTATGTCTATGTCTATGTCTGTGTCTATGTCTATGTCTATGTCTATGTCTATGTCTATGTCTATGTATATGTCTATGTCTATGTCTATGTCTATGTCTATATATATGTCTATTCTATGTCTATGTCTATGTCTATGTCTATGTCTATGTCTATGCCTATGTCTATGTCTATGTCTATGTCTATGTCTATGTCTATGTCTATGTCCATGTCTATGTCTATGCCTATGACTACGTCTATGTCTATGTCTATCTATGATGAATTATTGAGAAATTATTTGCACGGAACTAAAAATTTTAAGAGGCTTTCAAATGCTTTCTTAATTCAAATGCTCAATAACGTATTCTAAATTCCTTCATATTCGCTATAGCATGCGCCCCACGTTTTTAGGAGAACTAAAAGCCCCACTCTAGGAAAAATTATTTTATACTTTTTAGTTCGCTTTAAAAACGTGGTATATTTAAATTTTTTTTACTGAAATAACTATTTTCTGGTTTTTAGTCTTGTGTGCAATTTTAAATATTATCTAAATATCAATATATATAAAAAAATACTTTTTACAATTTTTTTGTACCTTCAGTGGTTAATTTTTTTAAAATTTGAATTTATTTTATAAAAAAAAACAAAAATCCATTCCATCCATCTCTAAATCCATTTTCTAAAGAATATCAATAAGCTTTTCAGTTTTTTTGTTTGATTTTTAATATGTATCAAATAATTTCGCATTTTTACTAAAGAAAATAAGTTAATATTATGTTGTCATCCAGTTCTGAACTACATTTTAAGTTTCAAAACTCTAGTTCATCGGGAAGTTGGTTCAAAATGGATTCCAAAATTTGTATGGTACAGACAAATGAAGTGAAGCTAATAAAAACGTGTTAAAAAAAAACGTAGCAATTTTTTTTTTAAATAATATGACCCAGAATATGTGGGGAGCTTATACATCAAAAGCCATGCAGTTCGTACTGTCGCCGAAATAAAAATGAGATACTCCCAGGATATGGAAAGGTCCGCTCATGTACGCTCGTGAGCCCGTTGAAAGCTCATACATATGTAGCTCTTTGGTGGCCTCGATAGTCGAGTAGGTAGTGTGCTGACTCGCACCCCAGAGCTCTCTGATTCTAATCCCGGCCAGACCATGGTCCTACTTTTTAAACTTTCTGCATTTCTTTCCTCATTCAAAATAAACTGAATTTCATATTCTCTAATATATTTATGATTTGAAGTTGTAGTTGGTGGCAGAGAAGTTTGTGGATGAGATCATCTTACAACTGTAATTGACTGAGATAAAGGCTTAACACTTACCTCAGATTCTAATTCACATGTTTCTACGACTTTTCACCACGCTTCGAATATTTTACACATCTTTTATTTGATAGCTTCTTTACTTCCTTCCCACTAAGCTATCATCCCATTTCGAACCAGACATGACTGAATAGGTATTATATCTCAAAATACCTGGTTAGTAGGGCTCAAAAAAATATAGTAGGGCTCATAGATGAGTCACAGGAAATTCTATGAGTTCTTTGGACTTCTTGGACAGAAACCAATATTTTTTGAGAAATGGGGGGTTGAATATATGTATATAATATATGGGAGTTTCACTGGGGTTATTTAAAACTGATGGATTATATTAATTTCAGTGGGTTCTATAAACCACTTGGACAAATATCAACTATTTTTTCATTAATTTGTAATTTTTTAAACTTTTTGGACTAATCGGTATTTCTTAGGCCATTATGTTCGACATGGATTATCTGTGGAAAAAATCATATATATTTAACCAAACAGTCAAATAAAAATCCTTACAAATTTCAATAATCCTAATATTTCAATAGATACATAGGTTGGTACATACATATATTTCGGGAATAAATATAAAGACCTATTTTTTCATTTTGAATAAAAGATCAATCAAGAACATTTTTATCAATTTGTTTGTTAAAATATTTTTTTTTTCAAAAAAAAAAAAAAAATCATAGAAAAATTATATAATGTATAATAATTTATGTATAATAACTTGTCTAAATATAGATCTTAAAATAGAGGAACTTTTTAACTCAGAATTATTTCATATACAAAGTTTATAATTTACATAAAATGCAAAGGATCAACAATTTAAACTTGTTGATGCATAGAACAGGCTCAAAACTGCCAAAAGCACTTGAGTTCATAGGTTTATCGTTAATTTTTCTTAAGTATTTTTCTTGGTGTACCAGACCGAAACTATTTTACCGAAAATTTACATTGTGATTTTTTTCTCATTTGTTTTTTTTTTTAATTATATGATCTCAGAAGCTTATTTCCTGGCCTAAGAGCCTCATAGTGCTGACTTATAAATTCGTTTGTGAAAAAGTCATGAGACTCTGCTTTGTTATTTGTTTGTTATAATTTTGCAAATTTCCTCAAAGCCAATTTCACAAAATTAGCATTTCATGTCTTTGTTTCTACTTCACATTACTTTTAAATTTTTAAGCATCATGTTATTCCGCCAAGAAATGTCAACTCTTAACCCATATTTAGCTTAATTTATTGGCATTTTATACAATTTTTCGTCTTTCAATTGAAGTCAGCCACAGCTAAGTGGAAGTATAAAGAATACCAACCAATCTTAACTGTAATACTTTCCGTACTTTCGCTTTAACTCTCTCTTTCTTTCTCTCTCTCTCTCTCTCTTCTTTCGTTTTTCTTTGCAATTCTTTTAACAATAAACTATATTTGAAAAAAAAAAGCTTTAAAATTACAGTTATTAATTTATGACCCATTCATTAAACTAAGCATTTCTCTTTGTGATTGGCTTTGAAAATAATGGCAATTTTTGTGAGATTTTTATAATTATTGACATTTAGTTGATTTATCAATGGGAAGATAGACGAAAAAAAAAACTAACAAACATTTCTAAAAGTTAAGAGAAGAAATGACAGTAAGAGAACAAACATTTCTAAAATGAAGAAATTGAATAAAACGTTGTATATAATTTGAAGATTGTTATAAATCGGATCTTTTATTTATCTAAAATTTTATTCAAATGTTTATCGTTGGAATGGAATGGAAAAATGGAATGGAAAAATATATAAAAAATTTAAAAGCCAATTCACCATTCTGATTTTAGTCTACTTTTTACTATTTTCTTTACTGTACTTATTAATTTTAGTATTCAACCTTTTCTCTTGACTTTTTCAGTTCTCTTTTAGTTGCTTGTAGGTTGGGGGAGGGGGGGGGCAATGTTAACAAAAATGAAACCACTTTTTCTGGTCTGATTAGGTTTTTAATATCGACACATTTTAAAAAAATCTACTACTTTGGGATGTAATCTACATTTCTTTGTGAGTAAAACTATTTTAAACATTTCTTACTTCTTTTATAATGCTCCAGTTTTAATATTTTTTGTTTTTTTTTTCTTTTCTCATTTTAGTGGTATTTCAAGAAGAACTCATAAAATTTAATTCATTAAGCTTTTGGAAAATCAAAACTTTTGTGAATTTTAGACAAAATCTTAAAGAAAAATCAAAAAATTCGGAATAATCAAATTTCGATAAATTAAAATAAATTTGTATTTTTTAAAATTTTTTTTTTTTATAATATCGTAAAAATTCATAACTGCCAATCATTTCACCAAACTAAAGATAAATTTGCACATCGAAAAAACTTGCTACAAAAAAGTTTCACCGCTAAAAAAATTGACAGAAATTTGATTAATTGAGTGGTTAAATTTTGTTTGAATAAAAAAAAAAAAAAAACACACGAAAAAAAAGCAAAAAAAAGCTGCAAAATGTTCAAGCTTTAATTTGCCCCCAGGTAAAATTACTCCATTTAAGCTATATTCAAATTATTAGATTTATTTAGTAAATTTCACAGCTTCAGTTAATGTAAACTAGAGATGTTGCTAAATTGTTTTTGCTTTAATAGATGTTAAATTGATGATAGCTTTTATTATCTTATTAATTAATTTTAATTTTAGCATTAGTAAAACGAAAGAAAAAAAACAAAGCTTCGCGTTGGAATTTTAAAACTTTTTTTGAAATAAATCAATGCTCATGCATTATAACGAGCGGCAATATAAAGTTTAATTATAGTTTATTTGTTTAAATTAATTAATCTCAGACGGTGTTACTATCAAATGATTTAGCGACTGTAAGTGATTAATTGGTGAAGGTAAGTATTATCTTAAATAATTAACTGTGTTTTTTTTTCTGTCCACAGAAAATAATTTTCAAAATGAGTGAAATGCATATCAAAAATTAGAGCAACACCTGGAGCTTTCTAAGCAAAAGCTCTTTTGACTCGCGTTGCTCATATGGCATGCATGACCAACACGTCATAAATGTGTTACTTTAAATATTGTTCAAAAAGGTCCCAAAGTGTTCAAATTGTGCCCAAGAGTACACAGACACACTCCCACCTTTCAAGTATGACCAAAATAGCTTTAAAGCGCCCTGCCTCGAAAAATCTTCAGGAAATAATGACAAATAAAACTTGGCACAGGGGTGGCCGCGGGCGAGTGCGTTAAACAGTGCATAAACCACTCGATGCCAATTCAAGAATGATAGAAACAAGATTACGCATTCCACAGTCCCGTTATCTACTGGCATCTTTCTCAATTGAGTGCATGACGTCACGCAGCGCTTCTGTTTAACAAAAACGAATGCAAATGTGCGATCGCTTAGGCCATGGTTGAATTAATAAGGTTGTCTCGGTGCTGATCGTACTTTCCTCTTAGTACCCACGATTGTCAAAATCAATGAAAAGCAACAATAATAATTTTATCGGCTTTATGTTATCAATTTTTGTTTTCAGATTTTATATGAGCTATCAACTTCAACTTCTCAGAACCTCTGTCCGATTTTTACCAAATTTGGTAGATATATTCGTAAGAACTATGTTATGAGTTATAAGGCTTCTTTGACTCATGTGCCAACTCATGTTCTAATGAATATTGGCACGCACACACAAAAAAATCTCGTCGATTAAAACGATATTTGCGGTCACTTTACCATCAATACAATTGTTGTTGCACAGTTACTATTTTTTCGTTTAAAATTACCGAGCAAAAACTGTAACTTTACAATTGTGATAGTAAATCTTAACGTTTCGAACAGTTAAAATTTTCCGTTAATTTTTTTTATTGTATATGTTTTTTTCACATGTAATGGCGGGCGTGTGTTCAAATGCGAGAACTATTCGGTGAAAATTTTCGAGCCGTGAGGTCCGAGGTTCGAATCCGCCACCAGACTCAGAAAATTTTTCAATTGAAATTAATTTTTTTGATTAGTCAGTACATGTAATGTAAAAATTGTTGTTAAACTACTTTCGCGGTAGAGCTACAATTCATTACCGGTAGAATTCACAATTTTTATCGTTTCACTCGTTTTCAAATGACAGTTTACCATTCGAAACGGTAGAATTTATTGTACATTTTTTTCTGTGTAGGCTTTTTTGACAATTTTAAGCATTTTACGAAAAGTAGGCTACATAAATCAACCTCTACGCTCACTTTCTTCAATTAAATTCAATTCATTGCGGGTGTTATCTTGATATTCTTCCATGGGAAATTTGTTTTTCTGAGCATCTATATGTGGGGAATTGAGTTTTTAGTGTGAGCTTTTGTAGCAAATACCACTAGGATAAGATGAGGGGGATAAGAATTTAGGAAAGTGATGTTCAAGAGAAAGAAAAGGTTTTTTAAAATTATGGTCGGGACAAATAATACAGCCTTAATAAAGACTTAAGTTAAAAGCTTTTAATCAGAATCGTGGGCTTATTCTTTCCTTATACCTGTACTACAATTTTTGTCAGTGCATATAGCGAGCTAGCTACTTATATAAGTACAAAAGTTAAAAATTCAAGTAGTATGCGTGTGAACAGTGGTTCTATATCAGTGATGTTCACGTAGTACCACGCGTGGTGAGACTCGACAGCTTTATTCGAGAATCGAAACAGGTACTCGAACCAATGCACGAAGTTCTCTCAATCACTTGGCACTGAAACGTCAAGCAAGGAATTTCATGTCGCCCGTGCACTGCACGAAATGTTTGAGACATATGAAAATGCGTTATTTGCAAAGTAATAATAATAATAATGATAATGATAGTGCTAATGATAGTGTTACTAATAATGATAATGATGATGACAATGATACTTATAGCACAATTCTTGCTTAATACCTGCACAACAATTTTTGTCAGTGCAGAGAGCTACAAAGAAAAGCACAAAAGTCGAAAATTGTAGTAGTATGTGTGTGAACACCACTGTTCTATATCAGTGGTGGCTTTGTATTTATTTGCAATGTATAAACTTCTTTAATAAAGCTATTTGAATAAAGCTTTTCTCAATTAAAGCTCTTTATAATAAAGCTCTGCAAATAACTTACTTCAAAGCCAAATTTAACAATACTTAGCTAAATGAAGTTAAATTAAATTTAATGCGACCTTTGCATTCAATTATATTCAAAATTAATTGTTGAGCTTAAGGCTAAGTATGTTTATGAAGAAAATAACTTACAACAACAACGGCTTTGTATAGAGCAAACCATACAGCAGACTAGACAGACTTTTTCGTTGGGCGCTACACCAACTCATCAGTAGTCTTCATTGACTTTGACTGTCATCCACTCAGTTACTACCCAGCGGGAAAATAAAAAGCGCTCCTAGAAATAGCGCATCTTATGCGCATTTTTGATGCACTTGAGGATGCGCTTTTCAGAGTTCAGAGTTGTGGAGCTCATATTTTTATATACATTTTGTTCACAAGTAATCAAGCAAGGAAATAGCAGAGCGTTAAGACATTTGACTGTAATGCCGGCAGACCGAGTTCAATCCCCGCATGTGACAAAAAATAAAATTTTGTTGCTTTGTTTTTAAACCAAGTGCTCGGTTCTCGCTACGTTTTGTTGTTTACTACAATGAGAGCGAAGCGCCTACATCTGATGACATGCCAATGTTAAAAAAGGCTCTATCCACAAGGAGAACAAAGCGCTCTACTGCTTTTAAGGTGCGCTTCAAATGCGCTAATGAAGCGCTCGGTTTCCTGCTGGGTAAGGTTTGCTAGATATCAAGCAATTTAAATTTAAAATATATAGTAAGTTAAACTTCAAATATATTCTATTTTGGTGACCTTTAACCCGCATAAACATTTTAAGCTCTTTACCCATGTTCAAAATGTTAATCACAAAAAACGAGAAAAAAAGCTTTTAGTTAGTGTAAGAGTCGAAACTGAGTCAAAGCAATTTTCAACTGACGATCCTCTGTTATTGCAAATTGCTTAGAACTCGATCGAGAACTTAAGAATGAAGCGATTGGTACTTTTTGTGACTTCCCCGAACCCAGTTTAGGGAAGTAAAATTTTAAAACGTATTTTGACTTGCTCTAGCAAAGTTGAGCATGTTAACTTTGACCTGTAAATTGACATTTTCAAGCTCTTTATCCAAATTTGAAAAATCATTTGTGATTGATCGTATTTAAAGCTTTTAAGAGGTCAACAACATTGTTTATAACGCCATCAATTATAACCGATACCTACGCTAAAAAAAATGTAATTCTTCAAAAATTTTAAAAGCTTCAACCAAGCTAGTCAAACCGGAAGTGCTAATTCATAAATAAATATTTTAAAATTTGGAAGGCTAAAAAATTATGAAAAATTGACTTTATCATCAGTCAGTTAAATTTTCTTTTGCTTTTTTAGATAAATGCTTAGTACTTTTTGACGTTTTATCTTTTACTCTTTATAAAGCTTATTTCATTTTTAAAATATTTACATTGCTTTTCTGTGTATTCTCTGTATTTTAACTGCTCTCATTATTCATTCTTCGCTTGCCTAATTTTTTCTGTTAAAACTTGATGTTTATCGAACTATGCTGCGGTTTTTGTTGGCATTTTTTTCTGAATTCTTACATTAACTCTCTAAAAGTTCTATAATTTCTTGCTTTTTAACAACGTTTTTCTTGTTGCTTTTAATGCTCATTCTTAAACAATAGAATATTTTCCGGAGAAATGCAATTAAAAGCATTTAAAAAAAAAAAAAAAATAAAAATGTGGAGCATCATTATCAGCAATTTTTACTTGGCGCTGCTTTTATGTGCTTTTGCTGCAGCTGGAAATGACCACTTCAAAGCTTTTTATTATGCCGGCAAAAGAGCTTTTTTGTTTTATTAAAACTTGCTCGGATTGGCCCCTGTGCTAAGTGATATCTTGAGAGAAAATAAAAGAAATAAGCACAAAATTATTTCTGCTGTTTGTCCATGAATTTTTTTTTTTTTGGTTTACTTTTCACTGGCCAATCTTTAGAGCCACATCTTCTTGACTGTTTTAATACTTCCTCAGCTGGTGCTGCTGCTGCTGCTTCTTTGACTGTTATTTTATGTGTATTTCTTCTTAAAAAGTTATGCAGCGGCTTCTTCACGTTTGATCTTTTTGACATTTCTTACGAGTAGTTTTTTTTTATTGCTCTGTCGCTTTTTTCTTATTTCTTTTTCTTTTCAAATTGTTAACAAATCAGCTTGTTTTTATTTTCCTGTGGCAATTAAGTCGTATTTAAAATACCTAACAAATTATTGCAATAATTACAAGTTTAACATGCAATTATTTAAGTTTATTTGCTTGTGAAATTATGCTGGCAACCCTATAAGTTGCAGTTCAAACAAATTAACTAGACTGACTTTTAAATAAAAGAATATAAAAAAATAACAAAAACAATTTTTGTTTTAATTTTTGTTTACTTTTCATTTATATATGAAGTTCTGAGTGATTCGTTGCCGCCATCGCAGCATCATGCTTCACTGAGTATGCCCTTAAAAGTTGCTATGGTTGTGGCAACAACGACCAACACAGGCCAACACTTGCGCTGCACTTGCGCATTTATGTATTTTTTAATGTCTTGTATTTTTTATGCATGAAGAATTCGGACGGTTTTACGTAAAAATTCTTTGTGAGCACCTGCTTTGCGTTTTATAATTATTTCTTTTTTTTTGTTTTTTCATATTGTTGGTGTTTCTCTACTTTTCACTTATTACAATTTTTTTTTCATTTATTATTTATTTTTAAGCACTGATGAGGCTACAGTTTTGGTAAATTAGTTAAAATTGCTACCAGCATTTAAAAAAAAAAAAAATAATTACGCAGCTGAAGCAGAACTTATGTGCGTTAAAATTTATCACATCTGGATTGAAAGCAAAATATGAAGTAATATGAACAAAAATGCTGTGGCTGTTCAGCGACCATAAGATTTTGTTTTCTTTTTGGTTTCATATTTAGTCTGAAATTCTTGGAGTCTCATTTTAATTACTATGCAGAACCGCTGAACCCACGAACTAACGAACCGCCGAACTGCGGTTGCCATCACCAAAAAAATGCTTAGCAATCCAACTGTGCTAGTTTTGAGTGAAGTGTCAAGTTCATGGTCTAATTATAGTGGTCTAATCATAGCTTGAACTCAAGGAAAGTTCTGAGAATGTGCTGAAATCTTTGGTTTTCAAGCTTAATCTTTGTGCCACATAAATACCATAAAACTTTTCAAATAAAATACAGATACAAGCCACTAAGCATAAAAGTTGGCAATAGGCATGATTTTGGAAATTATGTTTATAGCTTAGAGACTGAAGAATATTTAAACTTAATATTTACGTTGAAGCTTTTCTGATATTATAGAGTATATATTAAGTGTTATGGTCACTTTGTATATTTGAAAAAATATGAAGTGTGACATAGACCTTTAGAAACTAAGCCTATAGAAATATTATTACAAAATTAGTCCAAATCATTTTGACACCAAGGATTTTTAAATTTTAAGTATTTACTAGGTGTGAAAAACCATTCGTAGACAACGCATTATGTATCAACAATTGTTCTTTGGAAGCACTTTCTGTTCTATACATTTTTGTCTGAAACTTCATCGTTCTTGAAGAAAAAGATGTCACTTTGGTAGCAAGGAACAGATATTTTAAATTCCCTACTTACACAGTTTGAAGTTTATGGTCCATGGACGAGATTTTTTTCTAGAAGTTGAAGTCAATCTTTCACAAACATTACGTTTTTATTTTAATATTAGTCAAGTTTCGCTGATTTCAACAATTGATGGTAGTACAGATGGACTTTTAATAAAGAGGACACGAGTTCTGTCACCAGCTTGGTCAAAATTTCTTTCTTTTTTTTTTTTTTTTTTTTTACAAATGTAGGCAAAAGTCGGTGTACTTATAATCATTGGATTTAAAGTATATATATATATATATTTATATATAAATATATTGTAAAATATAAACAAAATATTGTAAAATAATGTTTGTAAGGCAATAATTTAATTTAATTTACTTTGTTCTAAAACAATGTTTATTTCTGAAGATTTTTTTACCTATTGGAGTGACAAATAATGTCTAATTTAAAAAAAATTTTTATGGTGGAAGGCATTTTAGCCAGACGATTGATTTAAAATCAATTTATTTGCCTGAGCCGAAAACTAATTTTCTACTTAACCTAAAAAGGTTCATATATAAATTCATCAACAGTACTCAAAGATTATTGGATCACTTTTTGCACTTACAAGATGTAAAAAGACTACTGATATAAATTCTTAAAAAATTCCTCAAGTTTTATCAATAGCTGCAGCTGTGTTAGTGATTAGTTCCCTCGACCTTAACCAACCTTAACTGCTACAATCTATCATCTATCATCTAACATCTACCATCTGCCATCTACCATCTACCATCTACCATCTATCATCTACCGATTACCATTTACCGTATACCATATACCATATACCATCTAACATCTAAATTCTAACATCGAACATCTTACATCTAACATCTAATAATTACCATATACGATCTACCATCTACCATCTACCATCTACCATCTACCATCTACCATCTACCATCTACCATCTACCATCTACCATCTACCATCTACCATCTACCATCTACCATCTACCATCTACCATCTACCATCTACCATCTACCATCTACCATCTACCATCTACCATTTACCATTTACCATCTACCATCTGCCATCTACCATCTACTATCTACTATCTACTATCTACTATCTACTATCTACTATCTACTATCTACTATCTACTATCTACTATCTACTATCTACTATCTACTATCTACTGTCTACTATCTACTATCTACTATCTACTATTTACTATCTACTATCTACTATCTACTATCTACTATCTACTATCTACTATCTACTATCTACTATCTACTATCTACTATCTACTATCTACTATTTACTATCTACTATCTACTATCTACTATATACTATCTACTATCTACTATCTACTATCTACTATCTACTATCTACTATCTACTATCTACTATCTATTATCTACTATCTACTATCTAATATCTTCTATCTACTATCTACTATCTACTATCTCCTATCTACTATCTACTATCTACCATCTCTCTTCTACCATTTACCGTTTACAATCTACTATCTACCATCTATTATCTACCATCTACCATCTACTATCTACCATCTAACATCTACCCTCTTCTATCTACCATCTACTATCTACCATCTCTCATCTACCATTTACCATCTACTATCTACCATCTCTCATCTTCCATTTACCATCTACCATCTACTATCTCGCATCCACTATCTACCATTTACCGTCTAATAATTTCTATCTACCACACCCTTCTATCCTGTACCTTCTACAATCTATTAACATCTCTCTACCATAACCTTTTGCCATCTACCTTATACCTTCTACCTACTACCTTCTACCTTCTACCCTCTTCCTTCTACCTTCTAAATTCTACCTTCAACTTTCTACCTTCTACCTTCTACCTTCTACCTCCTACCTTCTACCTTCCACCTTCTACATTCTACCTTCTACCTTCTACCTTCTACCTTCTACCTTCTACCTGCTACCTGCTACCTTCTACCTTCTACGTTCTACCTTCTACCTTCTACCTTCTACCTTCTACCTTCTACCTTCTACCTTCTACCTTCTATCTTCTACCTTCTACCTTCTGCCTTCTACCTTCTACCTTCTACCTTCTAAAATCTACCTTCTACTTTCCATCTTCTACCTTCTACCTTCCATCTTCTACCTTCTACCTTCTACCTTCTACCTTCTACCTTCTACCTTCTACCTTCTACCATCTACCTTCTACCTTCTACCTTCTACCTTCTACCTTCTACCTTCTACCTTCTACCTTCTACCTTCTACCTTCTACCTTTTACCTTCTACCTTCTACCTTATACCTTCTATCTTCTACCTTCTACCTTCTACCTTCTACCTTCTACCTTCTACCTTCTACCTTCTACCTTCTACCTTCTACTTTCTATCTTTTACATTCTATCGACTATTTCCTTAATACATTGTAGCTGTGAATTCTTTAACGTCAATATTCATATCTTTATTTCATTTGTTTCGACATGGCCTCCACACTGATGACATGCACATTACATAGTAAGCAGGAACTGGAGCAGGTTTGCTACACACAACATACGAGAGAGAAGAGAACACTCGAAAAAGATTGAAATTTCTTTCTATTCCGAAAACACAGTGAAAACAAGAGGGAACACACCGAAACTAAAACAAATGACGCCGTATTTTACTCTTTTTATTATGACAAGTGATAATTACGTAAAAGCTTCAACGTGAGTAGACTGTGAGTTTTTGCAACACCGTTTGATTTTGTACTTTGATATTGATAAGAAATTGTTTTCCTTCATTACATTTTAATTTATTGGCACGTTGCAATATAGTTCAGTAGAACTTTTTATGGCTCTCTTATCACCAAAAACGCATAAACACAGACTGCTATAAAACCGATTTATCGATATATTGACGATGAGTTAATTGCTATTAAAAGAGGACTTCACTAAAGAATATAATAACGACATTCTACATAAAACATTTCATAAAACAAAAATAAGAGAAAAGAAATGGAGTTCTACCTTCATATTCTAGTTCTCGGTAATTCTACCGAGTTCAATTGTCAATTGTTCAAAATTGTCGTTCATTTGGAATATATCGGTTAAATGGTTTGAAATATAAAATATTTAACAAGAGATGAAAACTTTTCTTAAGAGAACCTTTCAACCTTTAAAATGAAATGAGTTCTTGAAACTGGAAAAATTTCTTTCGAAAACCTTTTAAAACTTCATTCTATTAAATTTTATTTTATAGAATATTATTAATTTTGAACTCGAAAGCGTTCTTCCCTATATTTCTTCCTGAACCTTTTATTGAATGTTGCTCATTCTTCTGTCTTTAAAATTAGTTTTTTTTTTATATTTTATTATTCGTTACTTTTATGACTCATTCATAAACTACTTGTAAATAACAACTTCTTAATTGAGTTAATGGATATTGTTTATTTTTTTAATTTTGTTTGTGTTTTATTGACATAACTTTGAAGTGTTGTAAAGCAGAACACGTTATCTGCTACATTTTTATTTTTGTGTTTTCTTTTCACTCAATAAAATCAATTCTTAGTCATGGACTTGCGTCATTTTTACTGTCAACTAAAACAACAAAGGCTATGGAATACCTCATGTAGATTGTTTTCTACTCTTTGAGGTAGCTTTTATTTGCCTAGAAGTGTGGATAGAATTATTATTTATAGAAATTTATGACTTTTGATTTAGTATCATGGGAAAAAGTTGAAAGACCTTTTCTTAGCACAATAATAATAATAATAATCAGAAGGGAGATCTAAAAAAATATTAAGGAACTTTACAAATTTTAAGCTTATAATTATCAATAAACTTTAAAAGCTGATTTGAAGAATTTTCTGAATCCAGCAGAAATCACTAACTAACCTAACTGTCAGAATAAAATCAGAATTTAATTTCAGACTTTCGAAGATTTTTTTCAATAGCCTTAAAAACAGCTTTTAGTGTAAAGTGTAAAAGACTTGAACTGCATTTTAACGGTTGTTTTTATTTTTGTAGCTTCTTTTTTTTTCCTATAGCCTTATTTTCCCTATAGCTTTATAGCCAGTATTTCTGCGAAATGCTATGAATTTCTGACTGCAACCACATGCAACACTGACTCAATCCAGAGTGGAGCAAATAAAAGGGCAAAAAACACAAAGAAATGAAAAAATGAAATGTTAAACTTGCCAACAAAACAATAGAGTTCACAAAGAAGTAATCAACCACACACGTTGTATATTGATGATGATGATAATGATGATGATGACGCTATTGCTGCTGTTGAGGAAGAGTCTGAAAGAAAGAGGTTTGGTAACTAAGCGGCGTCAATGGCTTTCGGCAACTTTATTGAGGGCGGAGTTGGTGTTAAACAAAAGAAAACATAAAAAAAATTGGCATAAGTAATCGGTATTGCAACGATGTTTCGATTTCGGTGTCGATTCCAACATGTTTTCTTACTTTGATGAACAGCTCAAGAAATTATGAAATAATGTTTCCAATAGGCACTTTAATCAAAACGGTCTCCATTGAAGGTCATCTCAGGATTTGATCAAGAGATATGTGCTTGTCAAGCAATGATTTTGATTGATTTATTATTCGTCAATCGATTGTTTTTTGGCACAACTCTTCAATAATTTTTTAAAATATACACAGAGCATTGCAACATTTTCGAAACATGGTTCAGCGTAACTTTGATCTGTGATAATTTAAAATACATTTTTTAAATACATAAAAATTTATGATTAATGAGTTAAAGGTTGTGATCGACATAATTCAAGTGATGAAATAGAATGTTCAATCTTATTTTTCGATCGAAGTCGTAAAATAGTTACTTTATGTAAAAGCTATTTTATTGAAAATTTCAAACTGGAGTTACTCACATAAAAGAGAATGTGCGGTTTTGAACCAAGATAACTGGCATCAGCACCAATACAACACCTACATTTTGTATGACATATTCGGGTTATGATGAAACGTTAAGCCTTACAATCGAATGAAATAATAACTTATCATCAACAAAATATGGGTGGTAGTGGAAAGCTTCAACGAGTTATGTTGACGTCCATGGGTGCTATCGTCTTAAAATTTGAAATAGAAATTCAATTTATTAAATCTACTGGCCTTATTAATTAATTTTATTTTATCTACAGACATTTTCAAAAATGGTCATAAACAAAATATGGGGTGTGGTATATTCAGTAAAAACAATATATTTCAAACGCAAGATCGTTAAAAGTTTATTGATGGTATTTTATTAGATAGTAATAGTATAGCATATTTAAATACTACTACAATTTATCAATGTCAGATATATGGGAACCATAAGGTGTGGTATCAACTATAGAACAGATGTAAACAAAACTCGTTGATTTTGGAATAATAGTTTTTGGGCGCTTGTGGGACTTTATCAGTGACATCTCTCAGAGGACTCTGGGTGTATTTTAGCTATTTTTTTAATACTTAAAGCAAAAAAAAAAAAAAAAAATAATGAACACCAAACATTGCACTGAAATGTTGCAAGCATTGCATTGAAACTGACACAATCACTTTTTTTATATCAAAATAATGTTTTTATAGCAAAAGTACCCATTTTTAGCAAATTTACTATTGAATTTCTTTGAGTGCAAGTTTTTGCTATGGATAAAGAATACATCTATCGTAGTTTTTTCTATCATAAGAATTAAATTTACACATTTTTTTCTTACACAGATTCAAAATGTGAAATACATTTGATCAAAAATAGAACATACATGAGTATTTGTTACAGCGAATTGTGTCAATTCGTGCAAAAAGACCGCATCCTGTTTAATTTTTGCTATATAATTACAAAATCAAAAATGTTACAAGGTTCTCCTCTCCACTAGATTTAAACTAAATTTCTATACTACTTCAGACTTGAAAGTGTACTTTTTCAAAATCTTCAAGATGGAGTTCTAAGAGAGATACTTCGATCTGGATTGAATTTTTGAAGTTTCTAACATAAAGCTAACAATGAGTTACCATAAGTACTGCTATTTTTTTGAGAGCATGTTCGGTTGGTATTCGGTTTTTGCTTATATGTAAAAAAATTACACAACTCTAACAAGAGCAACCAAAATAAAGCAAAAAATGCAACGTCATATGCAAAAAGAGAACGAAACCAGCGGCGTTAAAGAGCAATAAGACTATAAGGCGCAAGGCAGTGAGAATTTGAAAGGGCCCCCACAGTAAACTTCGAATATGCATCGAAAGTGTGTGAAAATTACGTTAATTGATGTTTTTGTCATAATTTCTTTTTATACTTATTTCTAAGTAGACATGAATGAACTTGAGTGGCAGGAAAATTTTCGATTTACATTAATATCTAGTTTGAATGAAATCAAAAGAAAATTTTTGATTTTATTACTTTCTTGACTTTATTATTTAGAAGAATGAGCAAAAATGAGTAAGATGATAATGAAGAATGAGTAAAAAATATATTAAAAAATGAAAATATTAGAATAAAAGTAATTTCAGTTCAGTCAAAGCTTTGAGATGAAAAATTTTATTTAATAATTTAAAATACAATAAAATAAAAACATTAGTTTTTTTCAATTTTCTTTTCATGGGTATTTTCTTTTCAATAATCTGAAAATTGGCAACATTTTTGATTCAGTTAAGTAGAAATTTTATATTTTCAGCAAATCATTTACTTCCAGTAAGAATATTGTTCTCTTTTCTAGAAAATAATTTCTAATGTAAAGAATTTATATTCAGTAAAATAATTATTCGGATAAAGCAAATTCTTCCCTTGACTATACAAATTCGTTATTAAAAACAAAACAAAAAAAACTGATTCTTAGGAAATTATATATTTGGATCAAAAAAGCTCTTTTTTCTGGAAAAGAGGTTTGGTTATACTCGGATGAAGCATTATTCTCTTAATTTTAGAAACTGTTCTACTTGCACCAAGAAGGTTTATCTTATTTTTTAAAAATGTGTTACATTTATCTGAAAAATGTTCAGAAATTATCTACGCACGTTAAGCTTATTATTCTCATTTCAATAATATTTGACAAGAGTTAAGGAAAAAAAACAAGAAAAAGCTAGAGGTTACAGAAAATGCTTCGTTCAGGTTTTTCTTAATGGGAAAATGCTTTGTATTTTCACAATACTGTAAAAAATTAATAATTTGACGCATAAATTAGAAAAGAATTATAGCTTTTTATTTGATTCAAGCATATATTACTTGATTTTATTACTTCGTGTTTATTTAGAAGGAATGTATTACTTTCCATGACCAATTCTAGATTGTATGCCACATACATTCTCTTTTCATTCTAGGAAAACATAAAATTAATTGAAAACAAAGTGGAATTACCACGTTGGATATTTTTTGTGGATCAAATTACACAAATACAATAAATAGGTGTGGTAATTATACAATAATAACAAATAAGTTAATGTTTGATCAATTCATTATTTTTCTGATATTATTATTTATCATAATTGTGATGTTTATATCCGATTTAGTTGTTGTTTTTTGTTATATCGTCAAAATTGATATTTCCCCAATATTGTTGTTTATTTCATGTACGAGAACGTATATCCTCCTGGTACCCCGGGTATCATATTTGATATCTGCAATAAAAGCTTCGTGACAACGCCATCAATTGAGTAATCATCAACTTTCCTGTTGAAGTTATAGAATAGACCTCTACTGATAATAAATTGTCTTGCCTTGCTTGGCCAATAAATAAATAAATAAATAATATGTACATAAATTGATAACATTGAAACAGCCAGTTATTTTCTCTTCTGTGACCCAAAGTATCATATACATATCATATACATATGATACCACTTGAAAATCCTGAAACAGAAACTTATATCACATTTAATCAATAAATTTGCATTATTATGAAATTAAATCACTCCGTCATTCGAAAAAAATGCTTGAATTCAAATATTTATTGCTCGGGTCCCAGGAGGATATTACATTCTTTCCTAAAGTCTATTTACTTTTACTTTATACTTCATGATTCATGATGATTACTTTGGAAAAAGTTAAAAAAGCACTGATTAAATCTTCGAAGATAGAAGTATCTAATCCAAAGAGCTAAGTTCTGAAGACGCAAAGGTCCTATAAAGAGTTCTTTTTTATACATGTCTTAATTCTCTTAGAGAAAAACAAAATTTTATGGCGGTATAAGTATACTTTAGATTCTGAAGATGAAAGTTGCATTCGAAACATCAAAAATTTTCACTCTCTTATTAAAAATTTTTAAATTTTAAATATGTTTTTTTTAAAAATTGTTAAAAATTTGTACAAA
The DNA here is from genome assembly GCA_943735915.1 of Pherbina coryleti. NCBI lineage: Eukaryota > Metazoa > Arthropoda > Insecta > Diptera > Sciomyzidae > Pherbina > Pherbina coryleti. Next base: position 11,360,021 of record OX030952.1, on the reverse strand, counting down.
GCCCTAAGTTAGGCCAACATTCGGAGCGCCCTTATAAGCGTCGGGCCTTATGAACTTAGTCGGCTCGAACATTCATTATGGCGGCACTGCAGGCAAGATCGCAAAACATTAACAGAAAAAAGTTGCATTCCTCATATTGATGTTGTAGTTGTTGTTGGAAAAAAAAAGAAGAAGACATAGAAAAAAGCGAAAAAGTTCATATAACTGAAATTTATTCAAATTCTCAGGCACGGTTTTGACTGTGCAAAACGAGTCGCAGCAAATAGCGAGAGCAACAACAATAACAACGTACATTATTGCTTTTGTTTTAATTTCTGTTAGTTAGATGTTTCTGTTGTTGTTGTCGTTGTGCTGTTGTTGTTGTTGTGGTTGTTATTGCTTTTGTTGTTGCTGCTATCGATATTGTTGTTGTTGTTGCTATTGTTATTGCTGTTTTTATTGTTTTTGTTGCTGATGCATTGCATTGCATTGCGTATTGCAAGTGCTGCTTCTTGTTGTAGTCGTGTGAGTTTCTTCGTTAATTTTTTTCACAGTGCATTCCACAAATTTTCACTATTAACACGTTTGTGCCAGCAAAAAACGCAAAAAAACAAACACTACAAAGCAACTACATCAACAAATTTAGTATCTTTTTGAATTTTTGTTGTTGCTCGAAGCCGAACTTAATTTTTGATAAAACTAAAGATGTTTTTTTTTTTGCTAAAAAATTAACAGCTTAAAGAAATTTGTTTAAATTTTTATTAATATTATTATTTTTATTTTTTTGCTTTGACACGTTGTAGAGCGAAGAAGGCGTGACACGAACAGAATTGTAGACAGATGAAAATTGTGTGGAAAAGAGAGAGAGAGAGGGAGAGAGAGAGGGAGGGAGAGAGAGAGAGAGGGAGAGAGAGACCGAGAGAGAGAGGGTGTGTGATGGAGCTACAGGTGGAAAGATCTAATCATGATACAATTATACCAAGTAGAAGTGACAGTTCTTTCATCTTGCACTTACTGTCAAAAATTGTATAAATAAGATAACGAAAAAAGTAAAAAAAGAAAATGGAAAGTAAAATGTACAGACAAATGAGAGTTGATGCAAGACACTCGTGACAAGAGATGTCCAGTTGTCACTCCTACATTGTATACTTGTATCATGGATATAAAAATTAAGGTGGTCGTGAATTTTCTACCTTTCTTAAAAAATCGTACACTTGAGCTGTCAAACCATACAGAATAATCTTTACCTTGGTAGAATAAAGAAGGCATGATACAATAGCAAGGTAGGCTCATTGCAAAATGGCTGCTCAAATGTGAAATTTTACAAAAACAAATATTTTACAAGCTGTTAGTGCCACAAACGTTAAACGACAAAAGCAATTGCAATAATTAGCAAAACCCATGGATAATAATTACAAGGTAGCATTGACAGTTGCTTGGGAAACCATTTCCTGTCAAAAAATATACTCAAAAAGAAAGCGCTCACTATGGGCCATTGAAAACACAAACAATGTTGAAAACTATTGTTGAATAAATAAGGTTTTCTCGGTGCTGATCGTACTCTCTTCTCAGTATCCATAATTGTCAAAATCAATGAAAAGCGACAACTTCAGCCGATTTTTACACGTTGATCTCCAATAGCCCACCTTGTACAAGGTGGCGCAAAAGTAATCCTCCTATCAGAAAATGCTATAAATTTTGCGATTGGCCCCTAATGTCAGTTCTGTTTTGACATTTGTGTAGTAAACACATGCGAAATACACGTTAATAAACAATGTTACGCTACACTGCTCCAGAACGCGGAATTAATCACCACCAAGAGGAAGATGATTTTTCATCAAAAATAATCATGAGTGATGAGGCCATTTCCATCTTAGCGGGTACGTAAATAAGCAAAATTTACGCTTCTGGGGCACTGAAAATCCGCGTGTAACCCACGAAGAGCCATTACACCCGCTCAAAGTCACTGTATGGTGTGCTGTTTTCGCTGGAGGAGTCATCGGACCTTTTTTCTTCGAAAACGTCGCGGGCCAAACGGTTACTGTGAATGGTGAGCGCTACAGAGCAATGATCAACGAGTTCTTTTTGCCGCAACTTGATGAATTGGGATTGGAAAACATGTGGTCCCAACAGGACGGTGCAACGGCACACACTGCATTTCCCGGGCGCCTAATCTCCCGATTTGGCGATTTGCACTGGCCAGCAAGATCGCCTGATTTGACCGCTCCAGACTTCTTTTTGTGGGGCTTTTTGAAGTCGCGGGTTTATGTCAACAAGCCTCAGACTCTTGCAGCTCTTAAAGACAATATCCGTCAAGAATGTGAGGACCTATCGCCGGAAGTTTTGGCCGAAGTGATGGAAAATGCCATAAAAAGGGCTGAAATGAGAATCAACTGTGGCGGCGGCCATTTACATGACATCATATTCTCGACTTGATGTAAAAAAAATTAAAAGACCAAATAAAAATAATCCACAAGAAGAATCAAAGTTTTTAATTTTTTTTTAAATTACAGCCAAAAAACATCGGAAGGTTCTTTTTGCGCCACCTTGTAAATGTATCATGGAAGAAGGTAGTCTCCAGCTGAAAATACACTCCCGCTCTGAGTCGAAACTGTCAAAATCAATATAAATAATTTTGCCGCATATTTTTGCTGTTGTTTGTAGTTTGGTATATTTTTGACAATTCTGACTTTTGGTTCTCAGCCGTGAATCTATCTTGCTTATGCCATCATGATTTCTGCTGACTCAGATGTTGCTTACATTATTTTCTCATTCATACGCTTGACAGATCTAGCAAAAAGATTTCTGATCATTCATACACCTTGACTGGCGGCATGCTTTGCATATTTAATTAAAGCTCTCGACAGACATTTTTAGAATTTTCTTAACAATTTCTTCGAAAGTTCTGCAAATGCCGAAAGTTGAATGAACAAATATGTTGAACCCATTTTTAAACTCTTTTGCCACGCTCTATATATTTATTATTAATATTCCAAGCATCTCCACATTTAAAGCAATTTGCCGCTCTAACTGCCTTTTTAAAGCTTTGTTTTGTTTTAAAGCTCTTTTTTTCTTGCTTTTGTTTTTTGGGTTTTTCTTACATTTGCAAATTCTTGTCACATTTTTTTGTATGCTTTTGCTTTACATTCAATTTCAAGCAACAACATTTTTGCGTCTGTTCCCAATATTTTTTGGTTTTTTTTTTTTGTTTTAAGTTTTTTTTTATTACTTAACCTTAATAAATCGCTGGCCTTGCATTTAAATTGCTTAAAAATTGGTTTAAGCTGTCGTATTATTTGCTATGATATGGCATAAATTTTCTATTAATGTCGTTTAAAGCTTTTGTTTTTTTTTTGTCTTTGTGTCAGCACGACCATTGCAGAAGCTTTCAAATATAAAAACAAAATAAAATTAATTTCATTACATTCCGCTGTGTTGGTGAAATTTATCGATATTACCATGAAATTGATGCATTCCAATCAATGATTGAAGATCTTAAATTAAGAAAGTGAAGTTTGAGAATTTAAATGTAAGTAGTAAGTAGAGAAAATAATAAGTTCTTAAGAATGCAGAAAGAATTGTAGAAATTTCTTTAGAAAATAGGTTCTCATTGAAATTTAATGAGGAATTTTACACGCATTACCAGTTGAGGTAGTGAAGGAATTTGATAAGACCCGTGGGAGTTATTTTTTTTTTTTTAATTTTTAGAACTTGTAATGATGTGACTGAACAAACAGAAAAAACAATTGAGAAAAAATTCGTACTTTTACTGGAATTAGTATTAATAAAAGTCACAGCTGATCACAATTTTTGACTTAAGTGAGTCAAACTTCTATAAGAGTTTAGTTTTTGAAGTCAAACTTTTTTAGCTGCGATGGGGAGTAAAACCGATGAATCAATTCACCGATGAAACACTTCGCCGTGAAACACTTTGTCGTGTTTTTCATTTCACGATGCCTGTTTAAAAAACATTGTGTTCACCAAGAAATAAAGAGTACACAGAGTATATTTCTGTATTGCATTTATTTTCCTTATATCTTTATGTATTTGATACAAAATTCTACATATCACATAGTTTTATGGTTTAGTTTGACGGCATAGGATTATAGTATGGTATGATGGTATGGTATGGCATGGTACGATATGGTATGGTATAGTATGGTATGGTATGGTATGATGGATTTGGTGTGATTGTATAACTCTTAAGTTGTTCTTATTTGTCTTATTATTAACATTAAACTTTTCGAAATTGTATTACAATAGATTTAATTTTCTCCTATGAGAAAATTATTCTCCTATTATATGAAATGGGTCTAATTTTTTAGGAAGACTATATTAAAAAGTAAATCAATTAACCATTTAAAATCAACTTTTTTGGGTTAAAGTTTCACTTCTACCGTGCGTGGTGGTCCACATATATTTTTTTTATTTTTTTTTTTTTTTGTTTTTGTAGGAACTATTTTGATAATAATCAAACATGTTCCCTAGCATTCAAACTCATAAATGCTTTAATCTCGTTGCGTTTTGCCACGTTAACGAAGAAGGTTCTATAAGAATTATAGTTACTTTATTAACAATAATGTTATAAAATACATTAATTTTAATTTTTTTATACAAAGTCCAGATTTTCGCTTAAATATTTGATACCAATAATACCAATTGAATTGTGAATTTTTTAAAAATTTATTTTTATTAAAAAAGAAATAAATCTTCTCACTTAAGTGCGATCATCCGATATGACATAAGCTTTGTAATTTCAGAATGATTAAAATGTCGAATAGTGAAATTTTCATTGAAATCTTTCCAGACATTAATGATTTAACCCCGAAGATTAACAATGCCCTTTATAATTAAGTTTAGACTTAAAAAAAGACATTAAAACTGTCAGGGTCATATGAATCAAATATTTAGATGCCGAGTAAACAAAGAACTAGTATTTTTATTTGTGTTCCCACTGAGCACTTCCTGATTTCAGGCAAAATTATTCACCTGATCAGTACGAGAGTTGCTACATATATTTCGGGAATAAATAAAAATACTGCATTTTTCTCACTGAAAATAGCTTTATAGTTTTTCGAAATATTCTCCTTTTTGATAAATACATTATTGCTCAATTTGTTATAACATTTATCCCATTCCACTTGAGACACTTCCAGAACATAGTTTTTGAACGCTTCTTGATGGCTTCTTTTAACATCGAAAATCGTTGTCCACTTGGTTTTAAATTGAAAAAGAGGTTCACATATTTTCGAAATAAAATATTTCACCTATAAATAAATACTATACGTAACGCTCCCATGTCTTTTTTCGATAAAAACAGGGCAAAATGATAAAAGTATCAAGGTTTTACAGGATTAACAGGGCGTCTCATACAAAAACAGGAAATTTTCGTAGGGCGCAGTTTAAAGTCGAAAAATTATCTCTACCCACTGAACCATAAGCGAAGGTTTTACGTAAGGTGAGAGTTTTGCGAATGTTTTTAGGTAGAACTTTTTTTTTAATTTTTGATTTTTTATTTTTTCGCTTAAAAGTGCTTGGAAGATTAAATTCTTGAAAACTTTTCCCATAAATAAACACTATCATTCTTTTGCGAAATTAAAAAAAAAAAAATTATTTTGAGTTGATAAAGAAACATTTTTTTATCATTTTAGTAAGTAAAAGTTTCTCGTAAATGAACCATTTTTGCTCATAAATGGTTCAGAAATGAATCATAAATCTTTATCATAATCATTTTTTTTAAATATAAATTACCGATATGTAATAATTAATAATATGTATTATGTAATAATAAAATTTATAATTCAAAAAGGTTAATTTTTTAACTCATTTCCAAACAAAATAAGGTTAATTTTTGAGAGGCATTTTAGTCCGACGAATGATACAAAAAAGGTTCATTTATGAGTGCCGAAAATGAACGTTTCTACCCGAAAAGCTTCATAAATGAATTCGAAAACGGTAGTTTTGCTTCACTGGGTAATTGTTTCTTCAAAGAATTAAATAAGCATTTTCATTGATAAAATTATCAAATTTATTATTAAATCTTAATATTTGTATTAATACTCGGCATATTGGCAGTATATGTACAACCTAAGTAGCTTGAGTGGATCACAGTGTAACGTCATACAAAGGCTACTGATGACTTGGTGTAGCGGCCAACGAAACAGTCTGTATCATGGTAGAATTATAAGGTAGGGCCGAGTCGCTCAGTGCCCTCACGCGTCAACGAAGAGTGGAAAGTGAAAAGGTTGGGTAGTTGTCAAAATGACGAAGTTGGTGGAAATGTCAAATGAAAAAAGAACTATCATGTTTTCAATTTGTAAATAGTGCGGACACGTGTGTTAAGTTTGTGTTAATTTGAGTGGAAATATTGTAAAAACATTGTAAATAAATCTATAAAATGCCGCGGAAGTGTTAAATTTGAAAAAAAGCTTGTAAAAAGTTTAACCTGAAATCAACTGCGAAACATGAACATAAAGAAACTCGATATGAACAGCTGATTTTGACAACAAGCCCCCTTTTTCGCTGCTTTCCACTTCATTCTTCTCCGAGTCGGCCCTACCTTATAATTCTATCATGGTCTGTATAGTCAAGCTATGTGATTTGCTCTATACCAGGGCTGGGCATTCTAACACAGTCACATTTAATTTTGTCTTGTTAGTATTGGTGCGCTCTCCAATTGCGCACTCTGAGCGAAAAAGTTGTCACAATTATCTAGATTTGTAAGTTTTTATATTTATTTTGTTTTTATTATATTTAGTCATTGGTATTATAAAATATTGGTACTATAAAAAAGTATTAAAAAATTAATAAGGAACGTGAATGAACAATGTAAAAAAAATCTTAATAGCTTATATGTATTAATTATATGAAACCTTAATATATACGAATATGAAATTCTACAAAATAAAAAATATGTGCATAAGTATTATAAATCTACAAATCAATTAGTTGGTTTTTCACGAGTGTACATAAAATTTGCAGCGCAAAACGACATAGATTCTCACAGCATCATCGTCAGCGAACGACTGAATTATATAAGGTTTGTTCACTAACAAAAAATTTGTACAAATTGTTACTTTTCGTTGCTCGAAAAACTTGCAACGAGAGAGGACAACGAGAGCGTAAAATAGTGAGAGAGAAAAAAGTAGCTACAAGTTTCTGCTAGCAAAATTTCTACTTGCAAGAACTTGCAACTACCGAAAAAAACTGTTTGTAAAAAAAAAATAAGCTGTCAAAAGGTATTTCTTGTTGATTTCGTATTAAAATGGATGGAAAAAGAAACATTTGTGATGCTGAGGAAAATGTAAGTATAATGTTAATGTTGGTGAGACCCAAGAAATGATTTCAATAATTTATAACCATTTATTATAGCAGAAAAAAGAGCATATGATGTCAATTCGTTTGATCATCTGTTAACTTGTAAGTTTCTACTAGTTTTCTGTTCACGTACTTTTTCTGCTATTTTTCTCTTTGTAAATATTTTTATCTCAATTCTTCTTTTACTCTCTCCCTGCAAGTTTTTACAAGTAAAGTACGTGAACAAACCTATACTCTTCTGTTGTGAGCTTTGTGTACATGAGAAAAGTTACGCTCACAGAGAGCTCAGTGAGCTATGGAGTGCCCTGCGCTGCTCTATACAGAGCCGTTGTTGTTGTTGTTGTTGGTTGTTGCCTTCTTTGTTCTTCATGTTGTCTTGTTGTCAACATGCTTGGCCTAAAGCTCAAAGAAATTGCAGCTTAAACTTCAAATATGAAAACAATTTTTTTAATATTTTTGACGCACAATCCTGATATGTTCTAGCGTGATATGCCCAGACGGCTTCCGTTGATACATTTTACGCGTTGACTGTCGATTGGAAGTACGTACCCATGTGTAGGTTAGAAGACGCAACATCCAAGGCGGAAAGATGCTCAGCTGTTTTCAAAAATAGTCCTATGTCTGCCTTTCCGACTGATGCTATCGAAAAGACTCCTTTACACTTTGAGCAGAGCACCTTACTATCACTTTTGGTTTTTTCCAGGATTAAATATCTCATCCTTGAAGTTGTTTATTGAAAAAACACTTTCTCTTCGACATTTTGAAAAGTTAAGCAAAAAAATGGGTGGCACAGACAGGGTTGGAGTGTAACACTTTTAACAGAGTTCCAAAAAAGGGAACTATTCGGGGAAATTTTTGACTTATTATTAAAAAGAAAGTCTAAATAATTAACATAAAGTGGACTGAACTTTGCAGAAGTTGCAGAAAATGAGAAAAAACAAGACAAAAGAAAAAAAAAATTTGATTTTGAGCCCGCTTCACAGGATACAGAACTTTGCTTGAAAAAACTGGACTGTCCTGCTAAATATTGAACAAATGGGAGCCCTAACTATACATATTAATTTCGAATTCAAAATTCGAAATAGTAAACATATTTCAGTACTAAAATTCGGCAAAGTTCTCAACTTTCAATCTACGTTTCAGAGAGCTTTGTGCAAAAACGAGAAGAAAAAAAACAACAAAACTTTTTATGCAAATGTCAAAAGCTTTAATAATTTTTCAATATTTTATGATCACATAAAAAATTTGTATGCATTGTTTGAGATCCGGGCTAGATGTTTGCAAGCCCAAGTTGAATACCATTTCAATAAAGCTAAAGTCATAATTGTCAGTTCACGGCTGACCAATCCAAGAAAGGAAATTGTTTTTGTCTACTTCAAAGTGCGAAAAAAAACAAAGCCTTGGCTAATGTGATGAAGTTATTTTAAGGTCAATATTATGCAAAAGCACTAAGTTCGGGTTAATGACAAAATAACATATTTCTTTCAAATATTTGTGATACTTAAGCTTATTTATGACAAGCTATCGAGTATTTTGTTTTCAGCTTGATTTCTTGTCAATTTAAATTCAAATTATTATTGTTAACAATTTTAACCATCAGCGTGATTTGAATATTTTTAAGGATTTAAACGTCTGCTAAATGTCGAATTTGAGATGAGGAAAGAGAAACTTCAATTCAAGCATATATTTCATATCATTCTCGAACTTTAAAATGAAAGTTTAAGTTAGTTTTCAGATATTGACATTTGTGAGTAACGTTTAAATAAAAAATTGACATTATGATACAGCGTAGCGCTAGTTCTAATCCCCAGGGTACATACTCTATGGGCAAAACATATCGAGCATTTATTTATACAAATAAAAAAAAGCTTTATTTATTCTTTTAAATTCATGTCAACCCTCTTCAAAGTATTTCCCCCCCGGATGCAATACACTTGTGTCAACGTTTTTTTCAATTTTCAAAACATGTTGCAAAGTCCTCTTCCAGGCTATGCTCTTCAATTCCTTCTTCGTTTCGGTTTCTATCTCTTCTATCGATTCAAAACGGTGTCCACGAAGCGGTTTCTTGAGTTAAGCAAATGTCCAAAAGTCACATGGTGCTAAGTACGGTGAATACGGTGATTGTGGAATGATATGGGTCGAGTTTTTGGCTAAAATGATCACGAATTACGAGTGTAGTGTCAGATGGTGCACTATCGTGGTTTGACCCAAGAATTTGCTCTCCACAAATCCGGTCTATTTTGATGAACAACATTACACAAACGCAGCATAACACCCAAGTAGTATTTTTTGTTGACAGTTTGTCCGGTTGGAAGGAGTTCATAATGCAACACACCACGATAATCGAAGAAAACTGTCAGCATGACCTTGATTTTTGACTTACTTTGACGTGATTTTTTCGGTCTCGGCTCATCTTTTTCATCAAGAATGATAGAGACAAGATGACGCGGTCCGCAGTGCCGTTATTTAATGCCCTATTTCTCAATTGAGTGAATGACGTCACGCAGCGCTTTTGCTTAAGAGAAAGGAATGCAAATGTGCAATCGCTTAGGCAAATTGACGAAATTGAAAATAAATTCTTGCGGAAAAGTAAAGTAAAAATAACTACTTTTCTGTATAAAAATATAGATATTTTCGTAAACGAAAAATATCAATTTTTTAAACTATCATGATTTTTATCACCTAAGCCATTCGAGACCGACAAAATTTTATTGCATCAGTAAATAAGGAGGTGGTTTAGGACGTCCACATACATATTATAAAAATAAGAAAAAAAAAATATCTAGGCAAATGCACCAAAGTAAAAGTATTTCAAAGTCTGACAATAGCGCTGGATGACGTCATGCTCTCTCTCTCTCATTGATACGCGGAATGCGTAATCTTGTTTCAATCATTCTTGCTTTGGCACGGTATTCATCCGATTGATCTGCTGTTTTCGAGTCGTAAGCGTACACTCAAGTCTCATCTCGAGTTATGATGCATTTAATTTTGTCTTGATAGTCGGAGAGTATTGTTTCACTCATTGTTCATTGTTCATTGTTTTTCCACGAAATTTTGCGTTTTTGGCACCAATCGAGAAATTCACTTTTCTGAGGCCCAAATGGTCACTCAAAATGGTTTTCACTGATCCTTCCGATATTCCAATAAGGCCAGTAAGGTCTCGGACTGTCAATCGACGATTTTGAAGCACCAATTATTTGATTTTGTTGACGTGTAGCTCATCAGTTGATGTTGATGTGGTTGTCCTGGCCGTGCCTCGTCTTCAACGCTTACTCTACCCTCTTTGAACATTTTGTGCCACTCATAAACTCTTGTTTTCGATAGAGCTTGCTCACCGAAGGCCTTCTGCAGCATTTTCAACGTTTCGGCAGCAAAAATTTCATTTCACACACAAAATTTAAAGGAACTGCGTTGTTGAATATTTTCAGACATTATAAAAAAAGAAAAATTCACTTTTAGCTATGACAAAAGGACGCATATCTCAAAGCCTACTGAATATTTTGACGTGTAACTTGGCGCACAAGTCAGTGACAGTAGTGCCAACTTAAAAATAAAAACAATTGTTCCTATCGGAATCCACAAAAAAATTTATATTCAAATTTCTCGGTTTTTTTAGTAAATCGATAAAAACTGCCATAAGTCCCCACAGTGATCAACATTTCTACATTGATGGCTCGAGAATTGAAAATGAAACAGGATCAAGCATTTACTGTTAAACACTACAAACTAAAAAGTCTTCTAAATTCCCTGATTTCTGTAGCTTTTTCAGGCAGTGGTATACATATGCGTTTGAAAAAGCCGTACCAAAGTATTCACAGCAAAAATTTCGTCCCGATAATGGTGGTATTGTTCTTAGATAATCGAAATGTTATTAAAGCATTGAATAGGAAAACGACTTACTCTCAAATGGTAATAAACTGTTAAAAAGCTTTGGATTGTCTCTACTCTCTGCGTTCCTGGACATAGTAATATCGAGGGGGAATGAAACAACGAAAGAACTGGCAAAACGTGGAGTAATTTCAGAAATGTACAGAGCTATTGGAGCTATACACTTCAATAGAAGACGTGTCAAATGAAGCATTGACTTTAAATCCAGGAATAATGTAAGCATGAACTGACTTTCCGTTATTGATTTGTTGGAGTTTAACAAGAATAAAACTAAAAGCCTTTTCTCGAAGATAATTTCATAGCATGCACCCCATGTTTTTAGGAGAACTAAAAGCTCCACTCTAGGAAAAATTGTTTCATAATTTTAAGCTCAATTTTAAAACGTGGTAAACTATTTTTTTTTATTTAAATTATTATTTCAAATTATTATTTAAATATAAATTAGTTTTTTTTTAATTAAAAAAGATTGTCAATGACTAAAGAAATTGCATTTTAACTTTTTTTTTTCAAAATTTCAATTTTGATACCAAAATTGAAAATATCATCATTACTTTATAATTTTGTTTTTGACCCATTTTTAAAATTTGGACAAAAAGAACATGTTCAACAGTGTTGGAAGTAAATGTTTTAAAACTTTTATTACAAAAAAAAAAAAAAAAAAATTAAAAACTTACTTTTTCTTTTGACTTATTTTCAAAGTCTTCTCTTGTAATCCATTGAATTTCGGCAAGAAGTGAAAATTTCAAAAGCCGTTTTCACTCTTCTTTTTTCCTGAATTATTTTTTTCACTTCAGCAAATTTGCAACTAAGCAACTTTTTTAATTAATATGCGAATATTTCACAAAAACAAAAATATTCACAAAAAAAAGGTAACGATCAAATCAACAACACCACCAGTTACACTTCACTGCACGAGCTGTATAGCCTTAAAAAAAAAAATTAAAACCCAACACAGCTGAATTAATGCAAAAATTTTAATAAATAAATTTTGCAATAAAAAAACACCACCGTCTTAAGGTAGCAACTTGCTCTTCAGCCAACACAAAAATAAGTTAATAATTATTTTTTTTTTCTTTTAGTGCAGTGAATGAACGTTTAATGAAGAAACACTTAAAAATTTAATGAAATTTGAGTGCCGGCACCAAAAATTACAAGCAAGCAAAAAATTCTTTACCAAAAACGTAGATTTTTCTTGTTTTATTGAAATTTTTTATTAAATTTTAACTAAATCAGGTTCTTGTCCAAACTTTGCATGGCTGCGCAAGCAACAACCAAACACGACGCGTGTGAATAAGTAACTGAATTCAAACCGAAATGAATGAATGAATGTATGCATAAGACAACTGCGTGAGAGTTAAGAGACTCACATAAAATCAACATCGACAAGCGTAAAGCAATAAAAGCCAAATAACTATAAAAAAAAAATAAAAAAAAAAAAAAAAAATAGAAAATATACGAATTTGTACAAGACAGAGAGCTAAAAAGCTGAAAGGTGAGAACATAAAATTAACAAAATAATAAGTTAAAATATGCGCGAGCGAGTTTGATGGCGTGGTAAAATGAATCCAAAGAGCGGCTAAACCATGGTATAATAATATAAGGTAGTATTGACAGTTGCTTGGGCATCGACCATCTGTCAAAAAAAATGTCTAGAAAGAGAGCGTTCAATTATTTCTTATGTTTTCGCCATTGTTTATGTTTCAGCGCTTGCAAATAACCAAACATTTTCTTACAAAATATTGCCTATTTTATTTAATTAATAGTGAGTTATTATTACTAGAACGAAAATAATTTGTAAACTTAATGTTATTAAGTGCAAACATAAAAAAAAAGGTTGAAAACGTTTAAGTGCAGCAACCTCAGCAGCTGCAGATGCATGTGGACGAAATTGAAGAAGTTTTCAATTAAAATTAAAACACCACGGCTGGAAAACGTTAAACACATATCACACATAATTTTTTCACAACTTTCATTATTATAATTGTGTATTTAACGCACATATTTTGCGGAATTTATTTATTTTTACATTCGTTTAATTCTTGTTGCACGAACAACTGTTTTTGACAAATGGTCGTTGCCTTGTTGCTGAGAAAATCTATACTTGTCAATGCTACCTGTATAATTGTATCATGGGCTAAACGAACAGCTGTTCGCTCGCCTGCAGTGAGCTTCAATAAACATTTGTAAGGTTTACAGCGTGATCGTGAGAGTTTAACTAATACGAGCAATATTGTCTGCTTTGAGTTTTCTAGACAAAATTAATCTCGTTATGGCTTACATTGAGCGCTTTATTAACCTCTTTTCTATTTTTCTAACAGGCTCAAACTGTTGTTTGAGCTCACGTGACGTCATAGCTTGTTAAATATTTTAATTAATTTTTTTTGTATTTTACTTGAAGCTTGGATGGTTTGAAGATTTTGAAATTAAGCAATTATTGTTTGGAGTTTTGATTTTTTTCGCTCTCCCTCTCTCTTGCTTTTAACAAGAGCGAGAAAGGCAAAGAGAAGGAGAACGCAATCTTTTTTGATGGCAGTGCTCTGCATTGTTGACAAATGTGTTAAAAATTTTTTCATATCCAAGCAAAGGGAACGCATGCTTGTTTTTAACTTTTATTGTTAAATTGTTGTTGTTGCCATTGTTGTAAGTGTTATTGTTGTAATTGTTGTTAGTGCTAATGTTAACGCTGGGTTTTTATTGTTGCTGGTGAGAGTTATTGACAGCTAGCGCTGTATCAATGCGGTATTTTATTAATTAATTATTCTTAATATTTTCATTGAATATTTATTGTTGTGAAATTTTGCAAAATTATTAACTAGGCATTCATTACAATAGTGGTAAATAGCACATTTTTTGAAAGTTCAGACTGTCAGGCATCGATTACAAAACCGGAACATGCATCGTATATGAAGCAGTATATGAAGTCATGCCTCCTTTACAGGAACTGTTTTTGCTGATGAAGTCAAAGAAATTTTTCGAATGATGATCATGCAGTCAAAACCAGTGAGAGAATCTTTATAATATAAGCAATTGTGTGAGAAGTCAAGGTACTGTTGCAGGAAACAGAAATTTTTGGCGTGTTATTCAGCAAATGTTTAAATTTAATGCCTCATTAAACGTTGAGTTACGATAATGATAATAATTATAATAAAATTAAGAGAAAACGGCATCTTTCCTTGATTAAACACGTAAAAAACAGCTTTTATAAAGCTTTTAGCTTATATAAAATGTTTATAAACTAAAATCAACATTTTTTTCGATATTGGTGGGAAAACTGCCAAAATTAAAAATGAGCTTTTGAAAGCTCAGCTGAGTTGTGTGTTATTTTCTTAAATAGAAGGAATTTTTGCTATAGTCAAAAAATATAAGTTAATTCTCTTAAACTAAGTTAACATTTTTTGTAGGCTTTCGAAGCTCATCTGAGCTTTTTTATAATTTTTGCAACCCAAGTAATTTTTTTCTGCAAGAAAGACATATTAATACTTGCTAAGTTTGTCAACATCTCTTAAACTCAGTTTCAATTTTTTGTGAGCTTTCGGACCTCATCTGAGCTTTTTTATATTTTTTTGCAATCCAAGTTACATTTGCAAGAAAGACACAAATATTTGTCTAAATCTTTAAAAATAAGCTATAAATTTTTCTTTTTTTTTATAAAGACTTTGAAAGCTCAGCTGAGCTTTATATATCTTTATATTTTTTGAAAACTGAGATGAGTTTAACATTTTTAAAAGCATTTGAAAACTCTATTCTCTAGTCTCTTTATTTGAATTTTCAGCCAAAGTCATTTTTGTCAATGACAAAAAACAATATGTTAATATCTTTCGAAAAGACCTTTAATTAGACTTTTCAGGTTGAGGTAAAGCTTAAATCTTGTGATAAATTTTAAAGTAATTATAAGTTATTATAACCAATTTAATAAATAAGAAATTTTCAAAGTACCAGTTGTGAAATTTATTTAAATCTTAGAAGAACAAAAATTTTGCTTTTAAAATATCTGCAAAGCTTTTTATAATATTGGATTATTCTTTATTTTATATTTTTTTGAAACAGTTTTAAGATGTTTAGAACAGTAGAAAAACAAGGCTTCAAACTTTTCCAAAGAAAATTCGCTAACAAATTACGTAAAATAAAATTGAGCTTTTTTTAAAAATTTCTCAAATTCATCAAATAAAATTTATTTTTTATTAATTTCATAAATCAATAAATTTTCCATAATATTTTAAAACTCAAAAATTTTATATATAAAAAAAAAATAATTAAAGTTCTGACTGCAAATTTAATCAAACATTTGAATTTGGAAGACGAGCTTTTGAACCCAGTAAAAATAACAAATTTTTCTTTTTAAAACAAACAAATTATAAATAAATTAATTTTTTAAGCCGAAGTTTGCAAAAAGTCTCAAAAAACAAAACTGAACTTTTAGCAGCTTAACTGAGCTTTTGAATTTTTTTGTTTTTCAAATCAAGTCACGTATTTTCAACTCTAGTATAATATATTTTAAATATTTTATATATAGCTTTAATTTTTTGTGAGCTTTTATAAGCTAAAAGTGATCAAACCAAACCATTTTTTAAACGACAAAAAAAAAACAGAATAAAAACATAAAAAAACATTAACATACTCAAAAGTTGTTTAAACACAAAAAGCAAGAATGAGATATTGAAAGCTCACCTGAGCTTTTGAAAGCTCACCTGAGCTTTTTAAAAATATTTCTAATACACAGCCATTCTCTTCATGTTATCGAAAATTTCTTGAACAGAAAATGAAATAATTGATTCTTTAACTAGATTTTTTTTAATATAATGGTAGAGCTTTTAGAATCATTATAAATTTAAGTAAAGTAAAACTCAAATAAGTGCCAAAAGCTTTTTATAAAAGATAGATGGATAGAAAGATAAAAAAATTTATAACTTTTAAAGTAATAACTGAGCTTTTGCAATTCACTGTTAAAAAATCAAAATTGGTGATAAAAGCTTTAAGACTTACATAAACATTTAACTACACATTTTCATTCAAAGTAACTTTTCCCAGCAAAAATCTTATAAAAATGAACTGGACTTGTGTTTATGAAAGCTTATCGGTGCTTTTTGCAAACCATTAGATAAATCCAAGTCAATTTTCCTCATCAACATATGATACTTAAAAGTTGTCTAGTTTAAATAAATTAAAAAAAGATACTTATTTTTGTTAAACAAACTTGGAAAGATAATTTTAAAACAAAAACTGAGCTTTTGAAAGCAATGCTATTTAAACTGCTAAAAGAAACTATTCAAGCGAAGAATTTGCTTTAAGCTCAATTTGTTGAAAACTGCTTAAATATATAATGAGTTTAAAAAAGCTTAGATCTTCTTTCTTTGACTCTATTTTAATATTTAAACAGTAAATAATTAAAAAAAATTATAAAAATTTTTTGATATCAATTTACATTTTTTAATTAAAATTTTACTTTTTTCAAAGTTTTTGGAATTCATTGAATTCAAATTAAAATTTTCAATAATATTACTTCTTAAAAACTACCTTGTATGAAAAATAAAATAATTTTCTTTCAAAAATCGTTTAGTTCGTAATCAGAAACAAGATAACGTAATTAAAAACGCTATAACGCAATTGGAAAAATAGATAACGTAATCAAAAAACTTGTTACGCCTTATCAATAGTATTGAAAACTAACGCAATGTAAGTAGTCATCATTCAGTTATGCATTGACAAGTCCACGACTACCTGAAATTCTGCTCCACGTTTCAGCAAAGAGATAACTTAAACAAGTTTTTTAATTAAAATTGAAAACATGCTTTTCCTGTGCCTTCTTTTAGATAAGGGAAAAACACAAATTCCACAAAGTTCATTCAAGGTCATTCTTAAAGTCAAACTTAATATTTTTTGCTCGAACTACTTCCAAATATTTTTATTGTTATTTTTTTCTTTTGAATAAAATGTAATAAAATTTAAATTTTCCACAGAAATTGAAGATAACTATCAATTAATTAAAACAAAATTCAGATTTTAAAGAAGATAAGCACAGTCAAAAACTTGGTTTTGATACTTTTGAAATAAATAGAAACCAACAACTTCAATTCAACTCAGTTCAATTGAGAGAAAAATACTTACAAAAGATTTCTACTTAAAAGCTCTTTACAGACGTAATGAAAATATCGCATGATTACCTTGGAAGGCTAAAAGTTTCACTTGAATGTTGTTTTATTTGTTATTGTTATTGTTGCTGTTATTGTTGTTGTTGTTTTTGCTGCTCCACAAGACGTGCTTCGCATGAGAATTAGTCAAAATTACAAGGTTGGTAATAAATAAATATCTAGCTAAGAACTCAAAGCTCAAATGCAAAATAAAGCCTTTGTTATGTTGTAGAAGAGCTTATTTGTGAACATTTATAAGCTTATTATAAGTGTTGTGAAATTTATTGTAAAGGTTTGTTTTTATCTCATGAACTCTCCCGCATCTCACCCACTAATGATGCGTTGAAGCAAAACTGAAAGCTTTAAGCTGCTTTAAGCAATTAAAAAAAAAAAAACGAAAGTAAAGTAAGTAGCAGAAAACATGCACAAATCTCTTAATTGGCTTGCTTCTTGCTTTATTTTATATTATTATTTTTTTTTATGACATTCTTCTATTTAAGCTTTTTTTCCATTTGGCTCATTAAGCGTTAAGAACTTTCTCCTTCGTAATAATAATCATAACAATAAATTTTGCTGAAAAAAAAAAATAAAATAAAGGCGAAGCTAACAACAAAGCGGACCACTCAAAATAAAAGCAAAGTTTTTATTAAATTAAAACAAAAAGTAATAAAAATAACTCTAATTTAAATGGGCTAAGCTTTTAAGCTAACGTTATTAAATTAAAAGAAAAATTTAAAAACAATTCCATTGGAGTGGCTTGTTTTAATTGAATTAATTTAAAGTTTCCGTTGCTCCGTATTTAATTGAATGCCATCAATTAATTGACGCATTAAGCTCTCAATTTTATGCATAGCGGCGCTTAGCCATGTATAAGCATAAAGCTTTTCCAAGTTTGCATGCTTGCATTACTGTCAATTAAACACTTTGACGTCTGCGTTGTTGTTGTTGTTGTTGTTAATATTAATATTATCATTGCATTTGTTTTCTATTTGAGCAGCCGCTGCATCTAAATTGATTTTATTAGAATTTTATTAATAAAAGCTGTATAGATCGATCGATTGATTGATTGATTTGTTACAGCAGCAATCGTTGTAGTGCATTCCAAATAAAAGATGCTCAAGCTTTGATTTAATGCCGCCACTTGAACGATTTTTGCAAATTAGCTAAATAAACAACTCTATAGCATTTTAATTAAGAGCGGCTTAGTCAAGCCTATTAAAAGTGGCATTAATTAAATTCTTCCGCTAAGGTTAGCTTAATAATATCAATGTTTTATATTAAATCAATTAATATAAATATAATGCAATGCTTTCGAAAACGTTTAATATGCGCTCAAGACATGCAAATTGCAATAAAGCAATATTTGTAGAGCAGGCCTTTGAAAACTTTCACATGTGCGAACTTTCAAAGTTTATACTTTTGAAAGCAATTGAGCTTTAAAATTGCTTAATAAAGAACGCATTTTATTATAAACATAAAAAAGCTTTTGGAAATGAAACCTATATCAAATTAATAAATAAAAATTATCAGCAATGCTTTAAAAAGCTTTCAATAGTTGAGTCATCTCAAGACATGGTTATATGCAACTATGCAATATTTGTAGGTCAGGCCTTAAAAGCTTACACGATTTCAAACTTAAAAGCTTCTTCAAAGAAAATGTTTCTGAAGGCACACGACCTTGTATATTACTGTACAAAGGACACATTTTATTTTTATAATTTTCATTTTTACTAGTACTAAGTATATTAATAGACTTCAGAATTCAGAAAAGTGAATAAATACATAAAATATCGTAATGCTTAAAAAAAGCTCCGTTTTTGTTTTCGAAATTGCGGTATTCGTATGATTTTTTTGTTCAATTCAAATAATAGGGAAAAATAATTAAAATTCATTGATTTTTAAAACATTGAGTGAGCTTTGTAAAGCTGGTTTTACTTTTGTTATTTGATCTACTTGTTTCTTTTTGTGTTTTGTTTTGTTTTAAGATTATGATAAATTGTGAAAAGTCATGCAATACTACTGATGGGTTGGTGTAGCGGCCAACGAAACAGTCTGTATAGGTTGCTGTGTGATTTGCTCTATACAGAGCCGTTGCGTTGTTGTTGGCTGTTGCTTTCATTGTCTTGATGTTGTCTTGTTGTGAACATATTTGGCCTAAAGCTCAATTTTGTTTTAATACAATTATGATAAATATTTATAGCTGTTCCTTTGCAATTTTCTTAAATTATTAATGTAATTAGGAAATTTATATAAAAAAGCTCTAATTTAGTTTGTAATGAAAAGCCTTCTATTTTTTAGTTTAATTTGAAAGATTATAGCAAAAGTTTTTTTGTAAATTATTAAAATTGCTTATTTTGACAAAATATCAATAAGCTTTGCGAAGCTTTTAAAAGCTCAAAAAAAATGTACAACTTGATTTGAAAGCTTAAGGCCTGACCAAAATAGACGAAACGAGACGATTGGAACATGCCGAACGTTTGCAATCGTTATGTCCGTTTTGGCATTTAACCCAAAATGAAACGAGTACCTCCAATCATCTGAAACAAGAAGAAGACTGCTTTGCACAGCTGTTGTTGACGAGTTGAGACGCTAAAAGTTCGGTTGTTACGGAACAGAACGTCTCGTCGCAATGTTTCGTTCAGTTTCCATCAATTACGTATGTGCATTTTGGGTTTTATCATTGGCTTCCATTTGTTCGAACTTACTCGTTATGTCTCGTTCTGTCTATTTTGGTTAAGCCTTTAAGCAAATATTTTTTGTCGATTGCAAAATTGACTAAAGTTGAAAATAATAAAAAAATAAAAAAATCAGTTGTGCTTTCAAAAGCTCCGTTTTGATTTTTGAGGTTTTAAAAGACAGACAGTTTTAATGCAAAGTTTAATGGATTTTTATAAAATTTTTGTGAAAATTCCAAAAATAACAGGTTGAAAAAAAAAAATTGCAAAAAGCATTGCTGAGCTTCAAAAAGCTGAATATGTGAGTAATTCAAATATAAGATCTTTTATGTAAATGACATAATAAACTAAAAAAAAATCAAAGATTTCTATTTGCTGTTATAGGATAGCAAATATATATGTTATAGGATAGGATATATGTAATAGGTTTTCGACAAAAAGTCAATTTTGAGCTTTTGAAACTAAAATTTAAAAAAAAAAACAAAAATCATCATCACGAAGGCTTGATCAACGTAATTCCTTATGCAAACTTAAGTAATGGTCGATAAAATACAACAATGTTTTTAAACATCAGAAAGCTTTTGCAAGAGTTTTCAATATTTTCATTTTTTTTACATTATTTTGTACTTATTAATACAAAAAAATGACACAAATTGAAATACAAAACAAATTTAAGATGAGAGAATGGAGAATTAAAAGCTCCAAAGATTCCTCTATTATAATATTGAAAAACCACAAAAAAATTACCGGATTTTAATGAAACTCTATAGTCATCTTATAGACTTTTTCCAAGTTAGTTTTTGTAAAAGCTTTTGAGTTTTGTTTTGCTTGGCGGATTTGAATTTCAATATTTTTTTAAATATAAAAAAGCTTTGTTGTAGAGAAACATGAAAGTTCAACCTAAAAAAGCTTATTTAAAGAAAGTGTCTTTGAAAGCTTACGAAGTTAAAAATTACTAAACATAACATACATTTTGCTTAGAGTATAAAAAAGCTTTTGAAAACGTAAAATAAATAGAAAAATATAACAAAAAATACATCATCTTGCACTATATATTGATTGCTTTCGACAAAATGGTAAATTTTAAGCTTTAATAAAAATAAAAATATTTAAAAAAAAAATTTAAAAAAAAAATAATAAAAGTTTTAACCAATTTAAACTCTCATAAAAGCTTTAGTAAGGATTGTTACAACTTATAGATTTTTTCAAAGTTAGTGTTTGCAAAAGCTTTTGAGTTAAAAGTTTGTTTAATATAATAAATGATTTTTTTTTAATATTAATAAAAACACTTTTGTGTTTTAAACTGAGAGATGAGATTAAAAACTTAGTTTTTATTGCTAGCTTTAAAAAAAAATTATCTTTTCCGAACTCGAAGGAGAGATATCTCAGTTTCTTTTTTAGTCTGATTATATACTTATCTATCTACTGATTTCAATAAAAACGAAAACTTTTTAAAAACAAAAGACAAATATTTTTCTGGGTGTGTAGCATATACATATATTTATTTTTATATACATGTATATAAAGTTATATATTATATTACCTTTTGAAAGTTAAGCTTTAATATGTTTTTTTTTTTTCTGTAGGTGCAATAAAAAACTTTAAAGCGATAAGCTGCCTTTTGCGTTTTTTATTTTTATTACTTTTATTTTTTTCCTTGCGTCTTACAACTCATTGGTTTACAATTTCTTGCAATTAATAAAAATTGCGAAAAACATGCAGCAAAGCTCAAATTGCAACAACACAGCTTTTACAAGTGACTAACGAACGTGACCTTTTCGCAACTAGCCAGAGCTGCCTACCAGCAACCAAGCATTAATGAAAGCGGAGCTTGTGAAAAAAGCGCGCGCAAAAAACCCAAACACAAAAAAAAAAAAAATCCAAGGAAGTTTTATTAATATTGCTGTCGACAATAATTTGACAGCTGGTGAGGGTGTTGCTGACAAAAACAACAACAACAACAACAACATTAATAGCTGAAATGGAGACTTCAACAGTAAAAACAACAACAACATAACAAATGTAATAGCATGTTAAAATATAAAAAGCTGAAAAAAGCTTTTAAGCAATAACCTGTTAAGGCAGTAAAAACAAGGACCTCACCTAGAAAAAAAAACAACTTTTAGAAAGTCGCGAAAATATAGGTCGATATGTAAAAGCGTATAAGAGAGCGGTAGAAAGAGTGAGAGGGGGATAGAGTGAGAAGAAGAGAGAGAAGGGAGCAGGATAAAACAACGTATCTATGCGGAAGGCTTTTAATTATTCATTAAGCTTAAAGCTGCTCATGGCATACAATAAAATGATGTTTATATTAACAAGCTTGGCTTTCGTACTGCTGTTCCATTTACTGCACCAATCGAACAGCAATGGTAACTAAATACAAAACCGTTACCAGTACCGCACCCACCCGGACGAAAGCCAAAACAATGCACAACCTCGGCGGCTTAAAAGCATTTAAATCAATTTGACTGAATTGCAGTTTCAACGAACTAGTAAGTAATAAATTGAAAAATTGTATGCTTTACATTTTAAGTGGGTGTGCTTTTTAAGGTGTTGTACTATTTTTCCCCACCCCTCTGCCCCACGGATCTTGTAGATGTTTGCAGCTTGTTATGTTTTAGGCAAATCAGGTGCAGTTCTTGTATTTTAAATTTTCTCTCTTTAATTAATCACAGTAATTAGTTTGAATGTCAAAAGGTTAAAAAGCTCAGCAGGTGAAGCTCAAAGTTCAACAGAGTTGAGAGCATTTAACAGTGCTGTTCAAACTGTTTTCGATTTTGACTCATTTTACTAAGTTGAGTCATTAGCCGTAGTTGTAACTGATAAAATTTTTGATGTTTGAAAGCTTTGTGCAAATTGACACAATTTTTAGCCTTGTTGATTTATCAGCCGTAAGTTCCATTAACTTAACTTGTTAATGGTTAGGTTCTTATCAGCTGTTCGTTGATTTTTATAAAACAACTCGCTGGAATTTTCTAATTAAACGAAGTGTATTTTTCTGAGTGTCTGCAGCAGTGACTTGGGAATGCAAAAAAATGTTGTTTAAATAAGATTTTTCTAAAAATGCTGCAAGACTATGAATAGGAAGCTTTTTCTTTAGTATAAAACTCAAACTTAATATGCTCTAAAAGAAATAAGCTTTTGCAAAATTTTGAATAAGTCTTTTTAAAAAGCTTTATTAAATGACAAAAAGGAAAAGTTGTAAAAAGGTTTATTTAATTTTTTTTTTTAAATATGCACAAAAAAAAAATGTTTAAAGCTTTTAAAGATGTTTTTTTTTAAGAATGCACGCAAACTCAAGATGCTATGTAAGCTTCAAGGTGTTAAAAATTTTGAATACATATTTCAAAAAGCTTCTTATATAGCCTTAGAAACTCAAATTCAAGTTTTTTTTTTTCAAAAGCGCAAGCTCGAACTTAAAACACTGTAAAAACTGAAAACTTTTCAAGATTTTTAATAACATTGTTTAAAAAGCTTCTTATTGCAAGACAAATAGGAACAAAACACAAAAACTTTGTTTAATATTTTTCTAAATATGCAGCAAAAAATTATTAAAAGCTTTTAAAGCTTTTTTATAAGAAAAGCTTTGGCTTGTAAGACCCAAAATTAAGTTGAGTTAAGTCAAACTTAACATATTAAGCTTTTCATAAATGATTTTTTTTTTAAAAAAGCTTATTAAATTTTTGCATGTAATGACATGGCTGGAAAATTTAATGTTACCGTAAAAATTTAGCGCAAGAAACTCAAGGTCAAAAATTATACAAGCTTTAAGTGCTTTGCTTACTTTTAAGAAATTATCAAGAAGTTTGGAGAAGTCTTTAATTGACGTTGAAGAATTTTAGCTCCATAAACTCAAAATCATTAAAATAAAAGCTTTGAGCCTTTTGTTAACATATCACACATGTCAAAGTTTTGAAATTTTTACGTACATTTCAGAAGATCCTAAGAGCTTGGAGAAGTATTAAATTGACTTTGAAGAATTATATTTAAAAAAAAGTTAAAATCAAAACAATGAAAGCTTTGAGCTTTTTGTTACATTTCAGACATGTCAAAGCTTTAAGTTTTGTTGCTTACATGTCGAAAGAATTTCTTAGAATTTCTATTAAGCTTTATTTGACATTAAAGAATTTTACTTCAGAGAATTTAAACTTTTCAGATATGTTAAAGCTTTTAATTTTTTCTAACATTTCAGGAATTTCAAAGAAGTTCAGAGAAAAATTTAATTGGAATTGAACAATTTTAGTTCAAGAAACTCAAAATAGAAATACTTAGAGCTTAGAGCTTTTTGTAAAAATTTCAGAAATTTCAGAAAGTGTTTTGCTTTTATAATCAGAATTGGCTCCATATAAAAAATAATTCTTCTTTGGCAAAAATTATAGAACAGAAGAACAATCAGCTCATTATAGGAAAAAAAAAAATAAAAAATAGAATACATGCCTACGAAGCAATGCCAATTAAGCTTTGAACAAAAGAAGCGTGTTAACGCTTTTCTAGGATTGTTGTTATAATTTGATTAACACTTGATTGGCAAAGCACAAATAATGAAGCACACAAAATTATAAATAAAAAAAATTGAAAAAAAATAAACTGAAAAAATTTTAACCTAAAAAATAGAATCCATGTTATTATTGGCTAGGTTCAAGAAGCAATAATTGGCAATATTCTTTGCCTATTTCAAGTTATAAGCGCTCATTACAGAAAAAACTCAAAAAAAAAATAATTAAATTGGTCAGCTTTAGAGCTTCCATGATATGCTCGTTATTATTTCTACCTTATTTTTTACACACTTCTTCAATCGGCCATTGCTCAAAAAAAAAAAAAAAAAAACTTAAAATTATAACATAACTTGTAGTGAGAAAAGTATGTTAAGCTTTTGGCCCAAAATTGAAAGCCAAATAATTCATTATTTAATGATTAATTGTTAAATGTCGGCGATTTTCATGATTTAAAAAATGAAGATTTGTAACTATGTATGTATGAGGCCAGATATATATATATATATTTTTTTTTTCACATGATTGCATAGCAAATTGATTTTGTTAAGAATCTTGTCAGCTCTGACACTCAAAATCAAGAAAATATGATTTCATTGGTTTTGCTTGAAGTTGGAGTTGGTTATAAAGCTTACGGCATCGAAAGATAGGTTAAGCTGAAGCTTAAACTAAAAACTTGAGCTTTAAGCGTTTTTGTCGTGAAGCTGAACAAGACAGTTATCGAAGCTATAAAGCTAATTAATAGAAAAAAAAGTAATATGCTCGGCCTCAAGCTTTTAGAAGTTTAAAGTTATTAATTAGAAATAGCTTTACGACTAGCAGAGTAGTACTTCAATTAAAGCAAGCTTATACAGTTTTAAAAAGTTCATCATTAGTGACTGGAAGTTTTTAAGTACATAGTTAAATGAAATTAACGTCCGTGGCGTAGTTGGTTAAAGTGCGTGGCCGCTATGTCAACGAACTTTGGAGACCCAGGTTCGAACCCCAGCAGCGACAGAAAATTATTTGAATTAAATTAATTTTTCTGTACGGCCGCCACCTCTCTGCAGACAATGGCAAACCTCAGAGAGTAGTCAAAATGCCATGTAAAGCTTCTTGAGAACGAGAATATTCCGTTCATCGCCGTTCGGAGTCGGCATTAAGCATGTAGGTCCGGTTCTCGGTCAATTGTGTACAAACTTAATAACACGCACAATACAATTGATCATAAGAAGCTAGGTCAAAGTCCTTTCAAGGGCTGAAATGGCCAGTTATTTATTTTTTTTTTTAGTTAAATGAAATTGTTGAAACACTTTTCAGTTTTTCAAAAGCTTTTGTAGAATTTATGAAAAGTATGTTAAAAAAATGCTTGTTGACTATCGGAAAAAATATTGTGTTAAGCTCAGAAAAATTACTCGAAGGTTTCACAGGAAAAGGAGCCCTATCTTTCCAAACCAAATTTTTCAGGAGAGCTTCAAATAGAGCTCTCATCACGTGAAATACAGCCTTCTGAACAATACAAATTTGTCTGTGAAAACCCTAAATTTTTACCAGTCGCTGCAAAGTAGTGGACAATATTTAAATTCTTGCAAGCTTTTGTAGACTAGAGGGTAATATTTTAAGGTCACATCTAGCTACATTTGATTGGTTTGAAAATAAAAACACAAACAAGTTCTGAAGTCAATAAATTGCCTTTAAGTTAAATGACATTTTTCGTAATTTATAATTCAACATAGTTGGCAATGCCATAACACCGTGCCTGACATAGCTGCCAATGTTGTAGTGTTTTTATTTTTAAAGCTTAAAGCTATTGTGATTAATTTATTGACATTTCATTCTTGATAAGCTGATTTTTGTGACACAGCAACAAATTGCAAGTTGCTGTTGGTATGTTAAAAAAAAAAAAAAATCTTAAGGCACCTACATAAATATATTGTTTATTGAGTGTGATTAGAGAGTGAACGAAAATCTAGAATTTGACGAAAGTATTTTGCCCCTATTGTATGTCAATTTCGTTCGAAAAGCTATCCTTTCTCTTTTTTCATCAAACTTTTATTGTTTTATTGTCACTTTTAAGAGCTAAATGCCTTAAGCTTTGTATTTTAACACTAACGGCAATAACAGAATTCTTAATTGACATGTTACTGTCATCAAAAATGGTGTCAAGTGTCGCTGTCAAAAGCGATGGTTGGAAAAAAAAGCATAAAAGAAAAAACTAAAAATCAATGCCAGCTTTGTCTAAAGTTTGCACAAAAGCTGTAAATAATTAATAAATAATGAGCTTTTAGGTGTGCTCTCTTAGCGGCTCAGTGGCAGTGGTTCTCAGTTGACTTTTTTTCGATTTCTTTTAGTCCCATTTTCTGTGTCAAGCGGTCAGTCGCAGCTTGCGATTGATTTGCTACCGTTCGAGCATAAGTTCTAATTTGTGTTCCCCTCTATAATCCAGCCCTTAGGGTAAATCCAGTTTTCAAATTTGCAGCTTAAGCTTGCCTGAAGCTTCTCTAGCTGTTTATTGTTGTCAAAGCAGGTCAATTTGTTGTTGTTTTATTATTTTTTTTTCTATACGTCAAATAAGCACAATTTATTATAATCGCTTGTCTAAAAATATTGGCTTAACTTCAGCTTGTTTTTTGACAAAGCGTTTTTATTTAGCATAATTTATTGGTTTATGAAGATTAATAATGTCAATATTTTAAAGCTATGTGACACGCATTTTAGAGTTCTGCCTTAGCAACGCCTAAGAGTAACGAATATTGATTTTATTAAACAACAGAGGAAACAAGTTTTTGTAGTGAAGTAATAGAAGAGTGTCCATTTTTTGTGTATCAATGTAAACAAGCGTTTACATTACTGTAAATAACTCACTTAAAAAGCTTTTTAGAACTTTTCTAATATCTAAGAAAGAATTAAACAAAAAAAAAAAAATGTGACTACTCTTAAATGCAGTGATCATGTCTCTTCAACGAAACTTTGAAGAAGAAAGTCATTGAGCTCAAAGCTAAGGGGCAAAGGTTGCTTCAGTAGCCTAGTGTGTTAAGCGGCTATTGCGTGCGTAACTAATTGCTGGTTCGATTCATAGTGAGGATAAAATATGATTTTGTTTTTTCATTATTGAAATTTTTGAACATTCTTTTATTGATTAAGAGTAAATGATCCATGTTATACATCCGTAATGTTATTGTTTGACAAATTACAAATTTTTTAAGTCGTTTTTTAAAATGTGAGGTTATCTCAACCATTTATTTTTCTGGTTTTAACCCGGTTTTCTAAACATTTTATTAAAAAAAAATCATATAAAAAATGTTCCCATGTTAATTTTTTCTAAATTCGAACAATTTTTCAATTCAACCAGCAATGATCACTTTTTAATGGTTATGCTAAAATCCTAATTACTAAAATCCAAAATAAACCATAAAAAAAAAAAATTTTACATCCAACTGGATCGAATGCAACAAAATTGCTAGCAATTAGATGCTAGTTAAAATCTTGTTAGTTATGGAGAGTAGTTGAAAAAATCCGCCTCTACCAATAAGATAAAAATTAATGATGATGAAACTACTTAAAATTGTATAACAATATGTATCAATTGCAGTTAAATTGCAACATTACAGCAACAACAACAATCTGAGCAGAGTAAAATTTACATCTATAACGCTTACGAATAGAGGAATATTCGTGATAAAGCGATCATTTCACTGCATCAAGCATTTTTTCTTAATATTTTCCAACAATTGTGCCAACAAATCTCGCCACACAAACGACGCAAATGTGGTCTGCAATTACAACAACAATAAGAGAGCAACATAAACAATAACAATAATCATAACAGCCAGTCAGCAATAAAAGTCTAAAAAACTCATGTAATCGTCATGCACTGCAATTAATTTAAATTCCCTCAACTACAAATGCAACTCAAACCCCATTCTGCCCCGCGCTCAAGTCAACAGCGGCATGGAGTAGTAGCGCGCAATGACAACAACAACAACAACAACATTAATTTTTGTTACCATTTTCATACACTTTCTACTACTTTTGCTCGAATCATCAGCAGTATTTTTTTGTTGTCTCTTTTTTACTCTTTGAACCTTTTCAATTTTTTTCTGATTTTTTTTTTTAACTGTGAATAAAGTTGAAGGAAAGAAGAAAAATTTCGCAATCAAAAGTCTTAAAGTCCAAAGCTTATTTTTCTTTCCCGCGCTTGTTATTGTAGATGCAAAATCATTGCAGCTCCACAAGCAGTCTGTATGTAGCTCATAACTCCTTAACGGTCGGGCATGACTTGCTGCAATTTTTGTTTATAAACAAAAATTAAGCAGATGATCATGAGTAGCAAAAACTACAAAAAAACAAAAAAAAAAAAAATGAAAAAAAATTTAAAAGAAGACCACGGTAAACAAATAAATTTTAATCGAGTTTTTATTGTTGTTGGTTGTAGCTGCTCTTTGTGGCTGGAAAATTGAAAACAGGAAGCAACACTGACACAGACAAGGCGGCAGCACTGGGTGCATGCATTATTTGATGAACGCAAATGCAGCTGAGTTGAAGCGTTTCCATTTGCAACAACAAATAAGTATCTATACAAAAAATATTTTTTAAGTACTATTTTTACTACTTTTTTCGTATATGTTATATAACGCAAATCAAATCGACTTTTTCAGTCATATTTTTGGGTTATAAATCAACGGCTTTGTCCGTGTAGCATAAAAAATTGCCAAAAGCTTAGGACAAAAAAGCTTACAGGAAATTGTGCATATCTCTTCAAGCAGTTGTTCAAAATTTTTCCATTGGCATTCTTTGAAGTTCAAGTTGATGTGCACTTAAAGCTGTAGGTTTTTGTTTTTTCTTTCCTATCGCACAAGCTTTAAATCGTGACATTGCTAGGTTAGTAAAATTTTTTGCGGAATTTTTTCATTTCATTTCTTTGCCAAAGCTCTTAGCTCTTGACTGACATGCGAATGGATGCAGTTTTTACTGCGATCATAAAAAAAGCAGTAAAAAGTTCACAAAAACATTAAACAGGGAAATTCACATTAAAGCGCATCTCTCGCCATTAATGTTGCTGCTATTTGCCAACAGATGCCGCCATGCGATAAGCGTTGAAAAATGTAGCATAAGTAGTGGGAGAAGTAGTTATTGTAATGGCAGAAAAGTGTTACAAGCTCATCTGAAAAAAGAAAAACGATTTCTTCTTCAACTGCTGCATATTTAATGTAGTAGTTGGAGAGCACTTGATTAATGCTTAGAATTGCGAAGTACATCTACAAGAAATGCAATTTGTTAAAAGCCAATTGAGCAGCGATTGCAGTCGTTGTAAGCGAAAATTGCTCAAATTCAGTCAAGTAGTGCATCAAATGAAATCGCTTTTTTTTGGGAGCAACACGAATTGCTTAATGTTCGCAGAAGATAAGTAGCAGATATGAAAAAGAGGAATTAATGTGCAGAGAGAACGGTTAGGAGAAGAAAAAAAAAATTTTTAAATAAATTCCAATTTAAAGTTTAATAACTGGCAGAACTGTTGTGGGAAAGTAATAATATTGAGTGAATTAAAAAAATTGGGAGTCTTTCTAGAGAAACATAAGGGCTAAAATTAAAAAAAAAAATTTGCAGTAATATTTCAATTTGACCAAAATACTACTTAGAAATTTGTGAAAAATATCAAAAACGAAATATCAAATACCGAAATCAAAGACCAAAGGTGAAAGACGAAGACCAAAGGCCAAAGACCAAAGATCAAAAGCCAAGGACCAAAGATGAAAATCAAAAACTAAAAACTAAGTATTAAAGACTAAAAAACAAAGACCAAAGTCAAAAGGTACAAAAAAAAAAACTAAAAACAAAAAAAAAAAGAACAAAGACCAACGACCAAAAACAACAAAAAAAAGCAAAAACAAAAACCAAAGACCAAAGACCAAAAACAAAAAAAAAAGGTAAAACCAAAAACCAAAGAAAAGACCAAAGACCAAAGACCAAAGACCAAAGACCAAAGACCAAAGACCAAAGACCAAAGACCAAAGACCAAAGACCAAAGACCAAAGACCAAAGAACATAGACCAAAGACCAAAGACCAAAGACTAAAGACCAAAGACCAAAGACCAAAGACCAAAGACCAAAGACCAAAGACCAAAGAACAAAGACCAAAGACCAAAGACCAAAGACCAAAGACCAAAGATCAAAGACCAAAGACCAAAGACCAAAGACCAAAGACCAAAGGCCAAAAACCAAAGACCAAAGACCAAAGACCAAAGACCAAAGATCAAACGCTAAAGACCCAATATCAAAGAAGAAGGACCACAGTCATTGCACTCTGCTGTGTTATAGGTGTGTACTCAGAGATTTTCGCAAATTTGAGTTTCAATGGTACGGATCTAGAAATCATAGCGAAGGATTTTAAATAAAAAATTAAATAGTTTCATCAAGATTATGTCCATTTTTGTATTTTTAAGTTACATTCAGTTAAGGGTGAAGTAAATATTTCAACACTTAATTACCTTTTTTGAAATTGAATTCATAAAATTTGTCTTCTGAACAAAAAAAAAAAAATAAAACCAGTTCATTAAAGATAAAAGAACACTGCCAACAACAACAGAAATATTGTCAGTGTATTAATTATTTCTAAAAATTTTAAATTTTAATATGACCTTTCAATATATATATTGAAAACAAATTTGAGCTTTAGGCCAAGTATGTTGGCAACAAGACAACATGAAGACAATGAAGGTAACAACCAACAACAACAACAACAACAACGGCTCTGTATAGAGCAAATCACACAGCAGACTAGACAGACTGTTTCTTTGGTCGCTACACCAACTCATCAGTAGTCTTACATGGCTTTTCACTGTGATCCACTCAAGCTACTTAGGTCCTACTTATACTGCCAATATGTCGACAAAGTTACCCAGAAGTTTATTTGACAGAGAGAACGCTTTTACATTAGTAACTGAGTTCTTAACTACTTATGATGCACCCTGTGTCAAGGTTAACCTTAACTCATGTGCATCTTCGAAAATCCAATCGTAGTGTTTTACTTCTATCAGAGCATGTTGAGGTTGTGTTCTTTGTTATTATTCTTCTTTTATCCACACTTCCGCTTTTAGGCAGTATGAGTAGGACCTAAGTAGCTTGAGTGGATCACCGTCAAAAGTCATGCAAGACTACTGATGAGTTGGTGTAGCGGACAATGAAACAGTCTGTCTAGTCTGCTGTATGATTTTCTCTATACAGAGCCGTTGTTGTTTTTATTGGTTGTTACCTTCATTGTCTTCATGTTGTCTTGTTGCCAACATACTTGGCCTAAAGCTCAAATTTGTTTTCAATATTTCCAAAAATTTCAAAACTTTTATCAATTTAAGCAATTAGGTTTTGAAAGCTTTGCTTCGGTAAACCTGTTTAAATTTTCAGAACAGATTTTCAGAATCACAGCCGAGAGTCGAATATGTCTTGCGCCTTACAGTGTGATAGTAGAGAGTAAAAGTAAAAATATTGAGAGGGTCTATTTACTTTTTTGCGTTCAAGGAACAGTTTTATTTTAACAGGAACAGTTTAACAGGGACAGGAACAGTTTTTTTATTGGACTTTAGCTCAGATGCCAGAATATTATTGGGCAACAATATCGAGTCATGAACAGTTATAAACTCAGAAGTAGCTGTGAGAATAAAATAGGCGTTAGTAGATACCACTTTTCAAAATTATGGCGTGAGTAGGTAAGTACCTCTAAATGCGTACAATTTTAGACCGTCTCGTATAAAAAAAAAAATAATCGAAACTCTAAGATTCCGCGTTTCTTCCAGCTATTACACATCTAAATTCAAATTCGCGTTTCTCGCATTTCAAAACTGTCCATATATTTCGTCATTCAAATACAAATATCCAATGTCCAATAAATTCAGTTTAATGGATTTCTCTTTTAACAATACCTGGTTAATAACGAAACCAGCTTCCAATCAACGTTTCAGTAAAAGCTTTTAAGAACTTTAAGCACCCAAACAGCTGTTCATTTGAGCTAAGAAAATTTTCTAGCTAACAGCTTAAGCTACTGAATTTTTTAGCTAGTTGGAGGCTTTGACAAAAAAAAAAAAAAAAAAAAAAATAAAAAACAGGTAGCTTAAAGTTATATAACTATAACATAAACAGCCTTTTACACAATTTATTAAAAATCATAAAAGTAGACGAAGTTAGACAAGGCCCAAGAGGCAACAAAAAAAAAACTTGATTGTGGGCGTTCAACGAATTGTGTTAGTTAGGATTTATTTTTTGTTTTGTAGATTTAGGAGATGTTGTTGTTGTTGTTGTTGTTGTTGTGATGCATGTTTTTTCTTGTGTTTTGTTTAATAACAAATGTATCTTTAAATACCTAAGAAACTCATGTTTTTAGGTGGGCAAAGCTGCACGCCACACCACTTGTCTATGCCAAGAAGAAAAACAACAAAAACTACAACAAAAACTACAACAAAAACAAACAAAACAAATATTAACAACATCATAGCTGTAATTAAGCTTAATTCATTAAGTCACAATTTCAGGCGCTTAACTAGTTTGGTGCAATTATTTGTATTTCAAGAAATTTGTGTGTCATTTACAAGCTTGCAAAAGCACGCTGTTGAATGCGGCTAAGGCTTTGCTATTATTTTTCTTGTTTTTTTTTCTTCTTGTGTTTGTTACACTTTTAATGAGCCGAAATTGAAATGTCCAAAAAATTCAAATGTATTCAGAGACAACTTAATGTTGTCATGATATCTTAAGTTTTTGTTGTTTTCAATAAGTTTTTGCTTTAAGCAAGCAATTTAAAATAATTACATAAAACAAGTTCATGTAGCAGCAGGGAAAATAGAGAAAAAACACCGCAATGCAAAAGTTTATGCTTCAACACAGGCAGAAATTCAGCAACTCAATCAAAAACTTAAAAATTTTCCATTCCATTGTAAGAAATTTTACTTTTTTTATAAGAAATTTTATTTTTATATTTTTTAAAATTTTATATTAAGCATCTGTAATTCACCTTCTAACAATATTAAGCTCAATCTCTTCCTTATTTTTCTGTTAATATTCATCATTCTAGCTTTACTTGCAAGTTTTTGTTAAAAATAAAAAATATACGAGTTTTTCAGGTGCCACATACGAGCGCTTATTTCGCAGCATTTGCTCAATTTTTGTCAAAATTTTTGCAGTGTAGCTTAGCTTTACAATGTAAGCTTTAAGATAAACTGTGCTTTTTATAGCAGGTAAATTTTGGAACAGGAAAAAAAACCTAAACGTTTGTTCCGCTTAAGTTGAACTGTTTTTTAATGGGAAGACATAACATAATTAGGGTCATTACGCTGTATGCAGCAGAAGGCAGCAAAAACAAAAAAAAAAGAAAAAAAAAATAAAAAAAAAACAAAATTACAATAGTTCATTTTAAATAGTCGAAAATAATAACAGATTTCTTGTGATATAATCAAAAAAGCAAGCTTTTCTGGGCGCAGAAATTGGAAACGTGATATTTGCATTAAATCTATTTCGGTTTTTTATAAATTTTACATAAGCTCTATTTAAGCAGCAGGGCGGTCGCTAGTTTTGGAGTTTTTGGCTGTCAAAACAAGTCTGATTGTTTCATTCGACAGTAGTCTACAAAAAGTGATTTTATTTAAAATATCACAAATTGCCTCTTGTAAGTATTCAAAACTCGCAGTTTTGAGGAAGCTTCAATTTCCTGCCAGTTGTTTTATTTTGATTTATCAGCTTTTAAGCCCAAGTAAAGCATGCTATTGCCAATGTTGTGGAATTTTTTAACATAGACTCCATGCTTCAAGAGCTCAAAGCCTATGCCATGACTTTAGTTTGAACTTAGTTTTGTTTTTAATTTTTTTTTCCATTTCTGATGTTTGTTTAGCTTTGTTAAATTTTGGAATTTGTGTTTGCCCTTGCGCCCACCATCACCAGCAGTATCAGGCGGCTTTTTGTTTCCCCCCAACTTAGCTCCTTATCGGGCAACGTTGCTGCACCAAGGCTGCACACGCTTCATCTGCACTTTTCTTTACATTTTATTTACACAGCGCAGTGCGGGTTGCAGCAGCTAGCGCAAAAAGAAGCGCTTTGCTGCTTTTAGCTTTTTTTGTTTTGTGTTTTTAATTTTTTGTTGTTTTTTTTTTTCTTTAACTAAAAATAGCTGCAGCTGCATGTGGATGTTGGTGGATATGGAAGATGTTTGGTTGCATCCTGTCCCTTTGGTGCCGGTGTGTTGAAGGCATCGATCTATGCCTCTCCTTCGTGTTTTGCACTAGCAAGAGTGTCTTTGTTGTTACTTTGTGTTCCGAAGGGAAGAAGAAACAACAAAAAAATTAAATAGGCAGATGTGGCAGCACTGCTGATAGAGATCAGCAGCCAACATTGGTTTGTTTTTCTACAGAACAATGTCGAAACTCACAAAAAGCTAAGGTGTGGGATATAGAAATTTTAAGGTTTTCCTTTAAAATCAAAATTAAAAAAAAACTTGTGAATAGTGAAGAGATATCCAAGATCTGAAAAAAGTAATAAGATGAAGTCTTAAAAGCTTTAAAAAAAGAGGGTGAAAAAAAGGTTAAATAGGGCACAAATTCTATAAATTTAAGTCAGTTACGTAGCTAACAATGTGGATCATTCGAAGAAAATTTAAAAAGTCATGAGCTCCGATTAATTTTTCAAAAAAGGTCTTGCAAACAGACTGCAATCAAATCTTAGAAATTACATGTTCCTTTAAGCTTTTTTCTAAAGAAAAATAATGCGAAATAAGTGTAAACAATGAGCCTGATTCTTGTTGTCACCTCACCCATGTAAGTTTTGTCACAGTTGGTGACACGTCACTTGAAAACTGGTATCTTTTTTATCACATGACGTGAGGTGAGGGTACATTTGAAATGAAACTTAAAATATCATTAAACACATCGCAGAATGTTAAATAAATGACAACTGTGTCAAAAAAACAAAGTCACAAATAAAATTAGCTTTAATAATTTATTATGAGTTCTTTTGTGTTTTGGTTTTCGGATTCTGATAGGTCAGATAGTGTGGATTATAGTGAAAACATAAGAATTAAAAGAATAAAAAAAAGTTTATTCATGCAGCAATTCTTTACACATTTCAAGCCTTTGGCTATAGATAAGTTTTTGGTCATAAATATGAACATCTCTTCGAATTGCCTTCCTGGTAGTTATTTTTAAGCTAAAAAGAATGAGTTATAAATAATTTCCATCAATAAACTAGAATTTTTGTTAATTTACATTTTTTTCGGCTCCATCTCACTTCAAAAATTACGGCACCTAAAATATCACTTCAATGCGACACAGGACGGCTTACAGTGACAACTTTAATATGACGAAAAAATTTATTTGGCTGTGTTTAGTCACGCATGTGACGCAGGTCGCTGTTCAGTGACTACAAAAATATGGTTTAGAGTCGCAGTGACTTGTGTCACCTCACTCCGCCAACTAGAATAGAGGCAAATGTATGTGATAAGGGCTTTTCTCACTAAAACTCCTTTCTGATAGTCTTTTTCTATTCATTAAATATATCTTAATCAAAATTTTTTAAATATTTTCTAATAAACAAATTAAACGAGTCTTTTCAAAAAAGCTTTTTAAAAAAAAAAAATAAATATCTTTATAATAAAAAAAAAAAATTGCGAAAAGTGCTTTCGGAACATTCATAATCCAATAGGCATTGCTTATCTGCAGAATTTGTAGAGGGTCTATAGTTAGTAAAATTAACATTTCTCTCGAACGCACAAATGTTAAAAGAAAATGTTCCAATTAGTTGAAATAATGAAAAATATTGATCAAAGTTTTTAAACTTAGAAAAAAAAAGATTATTGATAACTCAACAAGTCCTTAAAGATGAATTAAAAAAAAATATTAATAAAAGATTAAATAAAATGAAAAGATAAAATGAAAAGATTAAGAAGGTTAATTTTTTATGTTTTTCATACTTTTGAACCTTTACATGTAGATTTTCAAGTTTTTCGGAAGGTTTTTGTTTTCAAAATTGGGAAACAGACTTTGACAAATATATATTGTGAGTAAATTATTTAAATTTCGAAATAGTTGGAATCTTACTCTCTTTATATTTCAGGTATTTTTCTTGTGGCGTCCGTGGCGTAGTTGGTTAAAGTGCGTGGCCGCTATGTCAACGAACCTGGAGACCCAGGTTCGAACCCCAGCAGCAACAGAAAATTATTTGAATTAAAATAATTTTTCTGTACGGCCGCCACCTCTCTGCAGACAATGGCAAACCTCAGATAGTAATCAAAATGCCATGTAAAGCTTCTTGGGAATAAGAACATTTCGTTCATCGCCGTTCGGAGTCGGCGTTAAGCCTGCAGGTCCATTTCTCGGTCAATTGTGTATAAACTTAATAACACGCATAACACAATTGATCCTAAGAAGCTAGGTCAAAGTCTTTTCAAGGGCTGAAATGGCTTGTTATTTATTTATTTGTTATTTTTCTAAAAAAAAAGCTCATTGCTAGCTAAATAGACAGATTCTCTTTTTGATACAAGTTTGAAGTTAAGCTTTTACATTTTTGAGCTCTTCATTCCCTTTTGCTTACTTTTGATTCTATTTTAAAAGATTCTATTCTATATCTACATACATTTATCAATCATATCCATTATATCTTTTTTATATTAGGTTATATCTTAGGTTTTATTTTTTGAGATATTATATTGAGTTTTATATATTGGAGTTACTCGCATAAGGATTTATGGCATTTATAATTTTTTTTTTTATAAAGCTTGACATTTTGAATGCTTTAATTTCAAAAAATTTAGTTCACTTTAAAGATTTCAACATTTGTTTTTTAATTTTTGATTAAAAATTTTTAAAAAAATTTTACCTCTTATATATTTAATTTTAAATTTATTACAGAAAAATATTTTTTTTTCTGTTTCG
Source organism: Pherbina coryleti (assembly GCA_943735915.1). NCBI lineage: Eukaryota > Metazoa > Arthropoda > Insecta > Diptera > Sciomyzidae > Pherbina > Pherbina coryleti. The sequence goes on along the minus strand of OX030952.1, from coordinate 11,322,660 downwards.
TGTCTAAATAGGTTCATATTTGAAAAGCTCTTTTATTTTTTTTTTTTTTTTGCTTTTTCTGATTTTTTTTTTAATTTTCTTCCATACTTATTTACATCTAATGAAAATTTTCTATAATCAGCACTTTATTACTCAATTACTTGCGTGTTTGGCACGCGTTTCATTGACGCTCATATCTTTCTGCATTCCTGTTGGTTATTTTAATGTTTTTGTTTTTATTATTTTGTATTTGTGTTGCTGCATTTTTAACTCAAATTGTGTGTATTTTCATTATTTAAACTATGTTGTTGTTGTTGTTGCTGTTTTTTTGCTGTGCTGATTACCCAAGAGATTGTTGCTGCAATTTCGCTATTTTTTACAAAAAAACGCTAAAGGAAGACAAATATTTTTACATATATATATATTCATACTTAAAATCGAGTGAGAAAAAAAGATCTCTAATACAATGTTGACGCTGTTTATATAAAAAGTAAAATAAATAAATAAAAAAAAAAATTCAAACAAATAATTGCCAAGGATCAGCGCAGCGTTGCACTCATCGATCACCTACGATTTCCTTAGCACGGTTTGTTATTTCCAGCTCGTTTCCGTTTCGTTTTGTTCCTTTTATGTGAGCAGTTGTTGGAGTTATTTATAGATGTGCTCTTATATTTAATCCGTGGCAATGGTTGTTGTAGAAATAGCAAACACAACAACAGCAGCAGCAAAATATATAAAAAAAAATAAGAATCCTACACAACATTCCAGCGAGATGAGATGCCAGCGAAAGAGTTATTATTGCTATCTGCGAATAAACAGCAGCTTGTGGTAAAGCGAGGTATTTTGTTTATAGCAAAGGGAAT